>JANIJR010000009.1:0-316571 GCA_030557995.1 Clavispora vitiphila
CAAACCGTCGCTGTTGGTGTCATCAAGGCTGTTGAGAAGTCTGACAAGGCTGGTAAGGTTACCAAGGCTGCCCAAAAGGCTGCCAAGAAGTAAGCGAGCTGACGTATGTATTATTGAATTTTACAAGTCTAGTCTGAAATTGTTATGAGTAGTATCGAGTAGTATGTGTGCGGAGGTGAATAATGAAGAAATGACCGAAAAAATGCGCGTACGGTGTGTGGCGGCATATTCGTTATCAGGAACATGGTTATCAGGGATGCAATCTCCGGGAGCAAATGGGGTCGCAGAATCAGCAAATAGTGAATGTTACGTGGATATGCGGTTAACAATCCAAACACGCCAAATGTACACACAGCCAAATACACAAGCAGGCCAATGCACGGCGATCGGTTGCTTCCCAAAGTTGCCCAATTCGAAACCACGGGAACAGCCAAGCGATGGGGCGGACTGTACGGCGCTCCGGTATCAATGCGCCGGGTGCACGGGTCAGAGTCAGACGGCACCCTGACTCGGGCGCGCGATGTAGTGTAACGGTCCACGTTCCCGATACAAGACAACCAGCGGGCACAGAGGGTACAATAAGGATGCACAAGTGGAAGGCCAAGAAAGACACAAACAGCAAAAGTAGAAACCCCAAAAAGAGCACCGCAAAACGAAAAGTAATTTTGAGACCTGAGAAGAAAAGCTACACCACCTGGCGGTGGCATCTTCCACATCAATTATTCGCACGGTGACTTCGCGCGCATCTCGTACCGCAGTTGACTCCTGCAATACCAACCGAGTCAGCGCCTGACTGCAAACCCCCCCAATAAATACCGGTTCGGCCCCATTGTTTTTGCCCACCAATGTTCCAAGCCAGATCCGTGGTGCGTGCCGCTCGAGCCAGAACGCAGCAGATTGCGCTCTCTTCCCCTGCGGGAGTTCGCTCCACTCTTGGTGCTCTCCGCACCAGAACCACCACCAGCTTGTCCAACAGCGTTTCCGGAAACGGCTCTACCGCCCGCTTCGGCTCCGGTCGCTTTTTCAGCACCGCCCGCGTGTCGTTGAACACCGCCAACACCCTGAGTGCCCACTACAACCAGGTGTACCAGCCAGCGGAGACCAAACCCACCTACAATGGGCTTGACACCTTCGCCAGGCGCCATTTCGGCCCCTCGCCTGCCGACACCACCCACATGCTTAGCACGCTCGGCTACGGCGACATGGACGAGTTCTTGGCCGCCACCATTCCACCGCACGTGCTTGTGAAGCGGGCGTTGGCAGTGGAGCCCCAGAACGGTTTCACCGAGCTGCAGATGTTGGAACACTTGCACGGGCTTGCCAGCCGCAACCACATTGCGCGGTCCTTCATCGGTAAGGGCTACTATGGGACCAATGTGCCGCCAGTGATCCAGCGGAACTTGTTGGAGTCGCCAGAGTGGTACACGTCCTACACTCCATACCAGCCGGAGATCTCGCAGGGCCGGTTGCAGAGTTTGCTCAACTACCAGACCATGGTCACCTCGCTCACTGGCTTGCTGATGGCCAACGCATCGTTGTTGGACGAAGGTACCGCGGCCGGTGAGGCCATGGCCATGTCGTTCCACAATCTTCGTGGAAAGAAGGGCAAGTACGTGGTGGACACCAAGTTGCACCCACAAACACTCGCAGTGCTCAAGTCGCGCGCGGACCACATTGGTGTGGAGATTGTGGCTCTCCCATTATCCACTGCCGAAGGTGTGGCGGCGTTGAAGGAGCTTGCTGACGTCTGCGGTGCCATGGTCCAATATCCAGCCACCGACGGCTCTCTTGACACCTTTGCCGAGGTCGGCGAGGTTGTTCACGCGTCCAAGGGTCTCTTCTCCATGGCGACCGACTTGTTGGCCTTGACGGTGTTGAAGTCGCCAGCTGAGCTCGGCGCCGACATCGCATTTGGTAACGCCCAGCGTTTCGGTGTTCCGTTCGGCTACGGTGGTCCCCACGCCGCGTTCTTTGCCACCTCGGCGAAGTTCTCGCGTAAGATGCCCGGCCGTATCGTCGGTGTGTCCAAGGACCGTTTGGGCCAGCCGGCGTTGCGGTTGGCGTTGCAAACCCGTGAGCAGCACATCAAGCGTGAAAAGGCCACCTCCAACATCTGTACCGCACAGGCGTTGTTGGCCAACATGTCTGCCATGTACGCGGTGTACCACGGCCCTGAAGGGTTGAAGAGGATCGCTGAACGTGTGTACGGCTTCACTGCGGTTCTCGCCTCTGCCATTGAGCAGTCCACCCACCAGTTGCTCAATGCTTCGTTCTTCGACACGTTGTCCGTGCGCTTGAACGGCGTGGACGCCGACACCTTTTTGAACGAGGCTTTCACCAAGTACAACATCAACTTGTTCCGCGTGGACGAGACCACCGTGTCGGTGTCTTTGGACGAAACCGTGACCCGCGATGACTTGGTCAGCTTGGTGAAGTTGTTTGGTGGCGACGCCGCGTCGTTGCCAGAGTCTCTTCCCGAGATTCCAGCGGTGCTCAGAAGAACCGACGCCATTTTGACCCATGAGGTGTTCAACTCTCACCACTCCGAGACCGCCATGTTGCGTTACCTTCACTTGTTGCAAAGCAAGGACTTGTCGCTTGCCAACTCTATGATTCCGCTCGGCTCGTGCACCATGAAGTTGAACGCCACCGTCGAGATGCAAACGTTGTCGATGCCAGGCTTCTCCCAGATCCATCCATTTGCACCCACCAGCCAGGCCCAGGGCTACAAGCAATTGGTGCTGGAGTTCGAAAAGGACTTGAACGACATCACCGGGTTTGCTGCAACCACCCTTATGCCCAACTCCGGTGCCCAGGGTGAGTACACTGGTTTGGCGCTCATCCGCCAGTACCACAAGACCCGCGGCGAGTACGAAAAGCGTAACATCTGTCTCATTCCCGTCTCGGCCCACGGCACCAACCCTGCTTCAGCTGCTATGTGCGGCCTTAAGGTCGTTCCAGTCAAGTGCTTGGAGAATGGCCTGATTGACTTGGCGGACTTGGAAGACAAAGCCACAAAGCTCAAGGACAATCTTTGCTCCATTATGATCACCTACCCATCCACCTACGGTTTGTTTGAGCCCGGTGTGCGCCAGGCGATCGACATTGTCCATGCCAACGGAGGTTTGGTGTACTTGGACGGTGCCAACATGAACGCGCAGGTGGGCTTGACCTCTCCTGGCGATTTGGGTGCTGACGTGTGCCATCTCAACATCCACAAGACCTTTGCATTGTCGCACGGTGGTGGTGGTCCAGGCCAGGGCCCCGTGTGTGTGGCAGAACGGTTGGTGCCTTTCTTGCCTGCCCACACGTTTGTGGAGACCCCACACGCCACTGCCGACTCCATCTGTGCCGTCAACTCGGCGCCTTTCGGTTCGGCCGCGGTGATTCCAGTGTCTTACTCCTACATCAAGATGCTCGGCGCCAAAGCTCTTCCATACGCCTCTGCACTTGCGATGTTGAACGCCAACTACATGTTGCAGCGGTTGAGAGACGCATACGAGATCATGTTCCTTTCCCAAACCACCGGCGACATCAAGCACTGCGCGCACGAGTTCATCATTGACTTGCGTGAGTTCAAAGCTGTGGGCATTGAGGCCATTGATGTAGCCAAGCGTTTGCAGGACTACGGATTCCACGCCCCCACCATGTCTTTCCCGGTCGCGGGCACGTTGATGGTGGAGCCCACCGAGTCGGAGAATTTGGAAGAGTTGGACCGCTTCGTTGAGGCCATGTTGTCTATTCGTGGCGAGATCGAGGCGTACGCCAAGGGTGACGCTTCCGGCAACGTGTTGAAGAATGCTCCACACTCATTGGAAGACGTGGTGTCGACGCCACAGTCTGAGTGGGAGGCCAGAGGTTACACACGCGAACAGGCGGCGTACCCACTTGCGTACTTGAAGTCAGCCAAGTGCTGGCCAACCGTGGCTCGTGTGGACGACACCTATGGAGACATGAACTTGATGTGCACGTGTCCATCGGTGGAGGAGGTTGCTGGGTATTAGGTATAAAAGGTTCGTAGCAGTAATGGATAAAAGAAGGATAGAATACAAATTTAGGATCCCATGCCTGCTAGACCTTAGGCAATACTGTGGTCAACGTTTAGGAAGGTCCATAGTAGGCAGGCTTCAGCGAGGGTTTCCCCACTTCACCCAGCTTGCACAATTTTTTAGATCCACTATGCTTGTTCCACAAACAGCCAAACCACCCACTCCCATTACAGACTCGTCTCTGTGACCTGGGCCGTTTGCGGAGATGCCAACTCTAGTCAGACCGTGCACATAGTGTGTTTGCTTTCATTGCCTTGGGTCATCCACGGGCACAGACACAGACACAGCAGAAACAAACGTAAAAAAAAAAAAGAATAAACCCACACGAGCCAAGAAAAAAAAAAAAAACAACAAATCCAGTTCTAGTAGATAATTTCATCTCCCAAAACGTTCCAACAGTCAATTCTACAGCAACAATACGTCCAGTTCCACACCACCGGCCCCAATTAGTAACGCGCGCTACTCCTCCACCAAAATCAAGAGCATCAGTACCACAACCGCACTCCTTATGGACTGGAACTCCCGCAACAAGAGAGCCTCCATGTCGTACGCCATAGGCGGCATCGGAACCCTCAACAACATCAAGCCCGTCGATCCCTCATACACCGCTGCGCCTGCCACACTGGCACCGACCCCATACTCGACCTCTCCCTACCACTCCAACCGCCGACTGCGGTATGCGTCGCTGCACCCGCTCTACGGCGTGGACTGGGCATGTGACGCCAACGGCGACTGGCTTGCGCTCAGTCTGTTCCGCGAGGGGTTCCAGAACCGCATCCAGGTGGTCCACGGCACCCTCTCGCGTGATGTGGACGAGTATCGCTTTGACGGCGGCTTCGGCGACCTGCCCACATCGGGGTCTAGCGTGCCGTCGGACGAGCTGCGCACCGCACTGCCGGCGCTCACATCCGCGTTGGATTTTTCCAAAGTCACCGAGACGGCAGTGGACTACCCCGTCACCCACTTGCAGTGGGATCCGCACATGCTGAGCCCGGGCAGCCAGCGGCTCGCCGTGCTGCTGGAGGTGTTGCGGTTATACCGCATGACGCCGGACCCAGAGCCTACGCTTGTGCAGACGCACTTGCTCGCCAACAACTCAACTGCCGCGGGCAGCGACGCGTACGACATCAACACGTTCCCGCCGGTCACGTCGTTCGACTGGAACCGTACCGATCCGAGCGTCTTGATCACGCTGTCTGTCGACACCACCTGCACTGTGTGGGATCTTGCGCGGCTGCATCCGCTCCATGGCGACAAGGACACGGCCCACGTCAAGACCCAGTTGATTGCCCACGACCTGGAGGTGTTTGACGTGCAGTTTCTCCACCACAGCACCAGCGTGTTTGCCAGCGTCAGCAACGACGGCCTGATGCGCGTGTTTGACCTCCGGCTGCTCGAGCACTCCACCATCATCTACGAGCCCACCAACGCCACTGTGCCGCCGCCACACCTGCCCGCTACGCACTACAACCCGCTTGCGCTCGTCGCGCTCGCCGCGTCCAACGTGGACCAGCATCATTTGGCGACGGTGGGTGTCAACCTGAACCAGGTGCTCGTGATAGATATGCGTATGCCTGGCGCTCCAGCCACGACCGTGGACGCGCTGTTTGGCGGAATCTCTACAGGCGCAGTCAACCTGATTGCATGGCACCCGCTGTCGAACTTGCTTCTCACCGGAGGCGATGACTGCCAGGCGTTGGTGTGGGATATAGGGCCGGAGACGCCACGCCCGCAGCCGGACGCAAACCATGTCGTGGACACGCCGGCGCTCGCGCACTCGGAGGACTTGGAAGTCAACCAGGTGTGCTGGCGTGGAAGTGGCGACTGGGTGGGCGTAGTCAGCGGCAAGTCGTTCCAGGCGGTGCAGATTTGACCACAGACACAGACAGACGATATAAGCACCAAGAAGGAAACCAGTGCCATTGGAGCTGATGCTCCATTGAAGATCATATACGATGGCGGCAACCCAAGTGTCCTGCGTACCTTGGTTTACAACGACAGGCTCAATTCTGGTGCCGAGTTTGAGTGCATGGACCGCATATCGGATACGCTAGAATAGTATCACCCGCATACATCAGCTCGGTTGGTTACGCATTGAGACTGTCCACGACTATTAGTTGGCTGCACCGCGCACTCGGCGCTTTCGAGATGAGCGAACTGCCTCGGATCCGGGACGCTTGCTCAACCACCGCCTTACGGACGACCGACTGACACCAAGCGGTTCGCTCATTCTCTGGCTAACTACTGCCTGGCTGGAAAACTGTACATGATCAGTCTGCATAAGCACACCGGATCTGCGTCTGGTACTGCCGCTCGTACAACAAAGCAGGTGTCACCACGTGCTCCCAATGGAGCACGACTTCGATAATATGCGCCAAGCTTGCTGCCGGAGAAAATCGACGGTGTGCCCTGTGTGTGTGGTACTGCATACGCGGCGCAACCACTAGCTTAACCCCTTCGGGCTCCTGTGGTTGGCCCGTATTTATCAATTTGACGCACTCCTGACCGCTTCCTTGTAGCCCGCCGATTTGTCACCGCATTATTAGCTGTTCTATCGCTGTTTGTGCTCCGTGCACACTAAGTATAACTGCGGCGTTCCTTAGTCCAACCCGCAGCTCTCTCTGTTCCGATTTTCTTCTCTTCGGATATGCCTGATCTGCGCCGGCAAATTCCTCGAGCCGCATTAAATTTCCAGCCGCGCGCATCACGACAGGCACATCCGACCCAAGCCCCTTCACCTCGCCTGAAGGGTCAAAATGCAATAGAATATTAGTCTTGTATCCTGCTCTTGTCGCTGGTTCTTCCCGGTGGCTTTTGCTTCTTTTCATCAGTTCCTGATCTCCCTGTGCCCCGCCCCATATTGACTATCCTGTACAGTTTCCGTGATGAGGCTCACTATTTTTAGAAGAGCACCTCCTGCCACCGCTTCTACACCGACGCAGCTATCCTCCCGCAACTTTCGGGCAAACGTTCCTGCGATTTCTTCGGCCAACTCCTCTTCCAACGCTCTAGCCTCTTCCACGATGGCCTCCTCCACCCCAGCATCTGCTTCCGTGGCGCTTTCAGCCCTGCACACATCCTCTCAGCCTCTTGAGTCAAGTGAGGTTTTGTCCGATTCCTCCTCATTCATGTCTTCTGTCTTGACCTCCACCCCACTGACTCTGACGCTTTCGACGTCGGAGGCGGAATCTCTTGAATCGGCCACTGTATCCTTCACCCTGCCGACGCTGCTGGCTCTGCCTGGAACACTGACGGCACTGACTGCGGTCGTCAGCAGCCTGGATCAACCGAGTGCGCTGGAGTCGGCCAGCTCTTCGCCGGGCTTTTCGTCTTCGCAAACTTCTGCCACGTCCACTTCTCAGGAGCTCTCCTCCACTCTGGTTGTGCTGTCGAGTGAGCCAGCCAGCTCCAGCGATAGTCCGACGTCGAGCACGTTAGCCACCGCCTCGCTGGCGATCCCCAGCTCGTCGCTGCAGTTTTTTTCCGCCAATAACTCTTCCAGTGCAACCAGCTCCTTCAGCGAAACCTCGTCAACACCCAGCAGCTCGTTCACCTTGGTGCCTAGCGAGAGTGCATTCTCGCTGTCGGCGCTGGAGTCCTCGGAAGCGTTTGCTTCTTCCTCCCTGTCGACGTCATCGACGTCTTCATCGTCATCTCCATCTTCATCTTCATCGTCGTCATCGTCATTTTCATCTTCATCGTCTTCATCGCCTGCATCGCTGTCTGCTTCGCCTTCATCATCATCGTCGTCGACCACTTCTTCCCCTACGTCGACGACTCACATCACATCCTCAGCAGAAATCACGTCTTTTCCGTCGCTGGACCTCTCGTCTTACGTGTCTACCATCAGCGTTCTGCCCGATACCACCATCACCACCTTGGTGACCGTTCCCACCGCGGCATCGTCCACCTCGAGCAACAATGGCTCGGGTGTCTCGCCAAAAAACGCCAAACTCATTGGCGGATTGGTCGGCTCCATCGGTGGCACCATTGTCATTGGTGCGCTCGTGGTGCTCTTCTTGGTTCTCAAGCGCAAGAGGAGCAATGTCACGAACCAGCTGCCGGACTTTGCAAACGACTCGCGCGAGCTGTTGGACAAGGGGCCCGTAGAAAAGGGTCCCAGTGGCGGTTTCAGAAAGATCTTTGGCTCCAAGGTCTCGGCTTCTGGCGGTGTGAACCAGCTGGACTTGGAAAAGGACTATTCAGCAGTCGCTCTGGACGACGACTTTGCCTACCGTGGTGTTTCGAACAGCAACAATTTGGACTCTGTGTTCCGGTCCTCGGCTGCCACATCTGCTCCCATATCTGGTCCTGGCTCTAGCTCTGCAAGTAGACCCCACTCGCGGTACAATTCAACCGGCAACGCGCTATACCTGATGAAGGAAGACGACCCCGTTGTGCTGGAGATGGACGAGCTGCAGGGAGATACTACGCTGCCAGACTTTTCTGGACTGTTGCATGAGTCGGAAGACGAGTTTCTTTTCCGACCCGAGCCGCACACTGTATGGGTGAACGAGAACACTAGTAATGCCTCGCGCCTGAGATTTGCGGAGGAGCTTTAGCTAGGGTAGCATTTAATATATAATTTTGGGTTCGCTTTTGTATGTCTACACATGCGTGATGATTCTAATCTTTTTCTTATTCCTCATTCTTTTTTTTTCACCGTCTCTATTTGACTTCATACGTGCCACTTCGGCTTGCCGCCGCTACTTATCACTGCGACACCCGTGCACCACACACTCACTGAAGAAAAAAAAAACGTCTCCCTCATACAACCTTAACCATGTCCACCAAAAACGTTCTCGTCAAGTTGATTGTTGGCGCCGGTAAGGCTGCCCCAGCACCTCCCGTTGGACCTGCCTTGGGTTCTAAAGGTGTTAAGGCCATCGACTTCTGCAAAGAATTTAACGCCAGAACCGCCCATTACGAGCCAGGAACCCCAATCCCCGTGCTTTTGACGGTCAAGCCAGACAGAAGCTTCAAGTTCGAAATGAAGCTGCCCCCTACTTCTTGGCTTGTGATGAAAGCCGCCAATGTCACTAAGGGAAGTGACAAGCCCACCCACAACTTTGTTGGTAAGATCTCGTTGAAGCACGTTTACGAGATTGCCAAAATCAAGAAGACCGACGACAGACACAAGAATGTTGATTTGAAATCTATCTGTGGTGCTATCATTCTGACCGCGGATGCGGTGGGTGTCCAGGTTGTTCCTTAGTCGTTCTGCTTAATATGTACAATAGTTCCTGTAAATACACGTTAGAGATAATTCCCGTAGGCCCGAGGGAATTTAGCTCATCGATATTTGCTTGATAGAGCTGTCACACATGTCTACTTGTCGGTGGGCGTTCTAGTTTTTTTCATGATATTCAAATTATACATGCGAATACAACGTACTTTACAATGACCATGGATGCAATCATGCGTAGTTCACTTTTTCTTTTTGTCAAAGGCAGCAATGTGGGCCTTAGATTGGTCGACTGTGGTGTGATCGTGATCTTCGCCCTTGAAAACTTGGTAGTTCATTGTACCATCGGTGTTGACCACTTCCTCCACCGCACACATTTTGATGGACTTCAACCACTCGTCTTCGAAACACTCTTCCACGGAGATACGGCACGCTGGGGCCAAATCCACCATCCTTCCAATCAATGGACGGCAGTCGTCAGGCAAAGCAAGCAACAACCGTTTAGCACCTGTCTCATTAGATGTGTGCGCTTTGCCATCAGCTATTTTTGCGCCATCGGTCGATTCGGCAACCTCATCAATGGCTTGGGAAATGTCTGTTAGGTCGTTCAACGCGGTATCGGAGGCCTTAGAATCGGGTGTCTTGATGAGCATTTCGCTCAAAGGAAGTCCTTCTTTACGAGTAGCGAACATCATGAAACTATTGTCCACCATTTTGGGCACCTTCCAGGGAAACTTCTTCAACATCATACAACAGTAGATGATGGCAACAGACCATACATCAACGGGACGGGGATCGTATTTGTTAAACACGCACACCTCGGGCGCCAAATAAGGGTCAGAGCCCACGATTCCCTGCGCCTCGATCAAGGTCTTGGTGAAGGGATAGGAAAACACCACAGCAGAACCAAAATCGATAATTTTAACGATACCACGGGCATCAATTACACAATTGTCCAATTTCAAATCTCTGTGAGCGAGACCCATGGAGTGCAAGTAGTTGACACCGGACAAAATCTGCTTGAAGCAGCAGTTTATTTCCTCACGCGACATCTGGTTGGACATGACAATGGCGAAGAGATCAAAGTCACAGTATTCCATCACCTGCAAGAGACGGTCGTTCTCGTAGCAAATTTCCACGGTCTCAATGATGTTTGGGTGCTTCAAGGTAGAGCCAATACAGTACTCACCGGTGATTTTCTTGGCGTAGTCCTTTTTAGTTTCGTTTTGGTGCTTTGTACGGAACTCCTTGACGGCAAATGTCTTTTTGTCAGACAACCGGTTGACAAGGCGCACGGCACCGCCCGCGCCCGCGCCCAAACTTTCACCGAATTTGCTATAGCGTTTGGAGAACGGCAACTGCAGGTGCTGTGGGTTGAGCATTGCCAGCACCACGGACGCTCTGCGATCGGGCGCACCTGGGCCGCGCTGAATGGACGGTGTTCTGCTAATGTAGCCACCAGGAGACTGGGAGTACGACGCGTCAGAAGTGAAGGATCCCACAGACTGGGTAGTGTAGGAGGAATTAAACATTGTGCTGTTGATAGGAGTAGCGCTGGCAGACATTCCGGAGCGGGCCGATGACGACAAGCCGCCTACTGGGATGGGCTGCGGGGTGGTGGCGCCCTTGCGGAAGAAGCGCTTCAAGTTGGCCATCGAATTGTGGCGAGAGCCAGCGTACATCTGGGACGAATCCATAGAAGAGGTGGAGGACGGCGAGGAGCCCGCCATCAGCTGGTCTGGGTGCTGCGATTGGTTGTAAAATGAGCCCAAGTCGGTGGACAGGCCGTTTTTGGGGCCCTTCTTCAGGGAGAAGAAGAACAGGAGCCCCGACTGGGAGCCCAGGCGGCCCAGCGACGACAAGGAGGCGGCCTGGGCCTGGGCCACGCGTTGCTTGGATACGACAAAGCGCGACTCGATCGCCAGCGAATTGACCAGCGGCGACAGGAAGTGCACGGTGGAGATGACCTGACCGTTGGGCAAGTTGGGCACGTGGTCCTGGGACGGTGACAGCATACGCAACGCGGTCAGGAGATTTGAAGGCGTGCCTGGGCCGGTACCGCCCGACTTGGAGAGCGAGTTAGCGGCCATGTGGCCCGCGCGGCCGCCGGGCGGACAGTAGGGAATGGACGACGACAACGACTCGCTGCCGTAGCCGCCGGTGGAAAAGAACGACGTGTGCGACACGGAGTTGGTGCGGTTCACGCGCGGCGACACGCCTGCGAGCGGCGGCGGCGCCGCCACGGCGTCGGTGTCGAAGCCGCCGGTGACCACCACCGGACGCCGCAGCAGCGGCAGGATGGCGTCGACATCGGGGAGTGCGGCGCGGGGAACCGCCGGGATCGTGAGGCCATCGTCGTCGTCAGCGCTGGCGTTGTCAGGCGTGACGGTGGCGCTGGCGGCCAAGTCGGGAATGGAGGTTTGCGACGCCGCGGCCGAGTGGGCGGCCGAGTTGTTTTCGCTCAAGAGCTTGGTCAAGGAGCTGATGGGCGGTTTGGGCGGCGGCACAAAAGGATCCATTGTCTTGGGCTGCTTGAGGTGGTAGGGCGGGTACAAAGGAATGTTGGCGGAGGGGGAGGGAAAGTGGGACCTTCGACGAATGAGTCAGGCGGGTACAGAAACAGTGGTGGGGCTGGCTCTCGAGACGACTGCGGGCAGACGATAAGATGGCCAGGGGAGACTCGGGAGGGTGGGAGCCGGCGCAGATGAGAGCGGGCGGCAGAAGGGTGTGGTGGATCACAAGGGTGGAATGGGAAAAACAGCTGGCGTGGAGAGGAGCGAGCGGAGCGCAATAGCCACAGATAAGCACGTGACGCGCGGTGGGCGAATAGATGCACCGAAGATAGCGGGTTCCGGAGAAAAAGGTTTCCGGGACGGTACAGGAAATCCGGGTGCGCCGATAGGCGCGGTAGGCGTTGGCGAGATAATGGCGTGGACGGGGAAGAGGGTGGGCTAGGGGTGCGGTGCGCCCACTTTGCATCCACCGATGGAATTTCCGTGCCATTGAACCTCGTTTGGGCTGCGGCGGGCCCCGCATCTGGGGGAGCTCCTCCCGGGGGTGAGCGCATCGGCCGTTTGCAATTTGGGCCGTGGCGGGCGGCTTGCGGCCGCGCGCGCTGGAACCGGTCGGGCAGGTTGCAACCAGAAGTGAAGCGTGTGGTGCGAGGTGATCGGGCGCGGCGTGGGGGCTGGTCGGTAGCTGTGTTGGCGAAGCCGAGCTTCTCTATTACCCCATCCGAAAGGGTGGTGGAAAATTCTCGATTCGGGCGATTGTCCTAGCGGGCTCTCGATAAGAGACGTGCTACTCTATTGTGATAACTATACGTTAAAGTGGTGAGCCACAAATAGACGACTGCTCGCGCACGGGGGGATGGATGTGGGGACGGCGCATCCAAATCGGGACCAACCGTGATCCTGGCTCGACTGGGTTACGAAACCTACCCCGCCCAGCGCCGTCCACCCCGCGTCGCATTCTCTTGCCTACAGCCACCGCTGGGGGCGGTCTGTGCCATGCCCTAGGCCCTGCGCGCGCGGGCCTTGCCCACCTGCGCCCCGACCTTGGATCCCAGACCCTTCGCGGGGGCTTTGGCGGTCTTTGCCGAGGCGTTGGCGGTTGCTGCGTTTGTGGCTTCGGCCAGGTCAAAGAGCGACGCTCCCGGCCCGCCCATCGGCGTGCCCATGGCCTTGCGCATGAGATTGAGCTTGTAGTCCAATTCCTCCTCCGTGGACGGCTTCTCGTGGATGTCGGCCTTGCGGCGCTCCTCCTCCGGCAGCACTACACCCGCGCGCTTGCGCTCCACCGCCGAGCGCTTCTCAACCTCCTCAATGTAGGCCGCGGTGTCAGCCGCAAGCTTGTCTTGGAGGTCGTAGTCCCAGTACTCGCTGCGGCCCTTGGTTAAAAGACCGCATTCTTGCACCAAGTTGCCGCCATCCTGCGCCCCCAACACCGGCGCCAAGAGCGCCCACAACACCGACTGCGCCCCCTGGCTCGCACTCTTGAGCACAACAAACCACACGGGCCACATGAGCACATACAACACCAAGCCCCACACCGTGCCCATGGAGAGGAACCGGCGGGTCAGCGGCGTGCGCATAATCCCCGGGTTGACCACACTCACCTTGATGTTGCACGGCGCCTTGTCCTTGCGCTCATAGGCGTTGAGCTGGCGCTGGAACAGACGGGCAAACATCCCGAGCATGAGCTTGGACGCGCCGTACACCACGCCCGGGCGCGACGCAGGATACGCCCGCCGCAGCCACCACCAGTCAGAGGAGTCGAGCTGCGCCATCGCTTGCGACAGGCACGTGAGCACAACCACCCGCACGTCACGGTCGGGCGGCTGCACGTGCAACAGAGGCTTCAACAACGTGAGCAAGTGGGCGTGGGCCAAGTAGTTCACCGCCAACTGGCGCTCGACCCCGTCGGTCGAGGTGGCGCGCGCGCGCCCGCGGGGAATGCAGTCCGCCGCGCAGCACACCACGCCGTCCAACCGCCGCGGCGGCTGGTTGTCGAGCCACTTGGTGGCAAAGAGGCGCACGCTGTGGAGCGACGCCAAGTCGCACTGCTCGGCGTAGATCATGAAGTTGCCTGTTTTCTCCCGCAAGTCGTCGACAAAATCAACCGTCCACAGGTCCAGCGTCAGCCGGCACAACAACACGAGCTGCGCGCCGCGCACCGCTAGGTCGTACGCCACATACGCACCGAGCCCCGACGTGCCGCCGGTAATGATGAACACCCGCCCGTGCAAATCGCGCCCAAAGTTGTTGGACGCACCGCCAAAGTAGTACTTGGCGCCGGCGGCGGCAAGAACGTAGGGGCCGTATTTCACTGCCGTGGTCCATCCGGGCACGGCCTGGGGGCCGTCGAAGAACGCGGTGGAAAGGATATCAAGAGGCATGGGGAAGTCAGTCGCAGGTTTGGTCGCGTCGATGTAGGGTATGCACCTGGTGTACGGGTGTGCAGCCCAGGCGTTGCTGGTGCTGTCCAAGCCGGGGTGCAACGGCATTTGTTTCGGGAAAGGCAGGCCGGGGGGAAGCTGATGTGGCTGGAAGCCTTTATGCCACTGAACCTCGCCGAAACTCACTCTTTTTTGCTGAAATTCGTAGGGGGTCCAGTGCCCGGGGTAAGCTGGTGCACGGGTGTAGGTGTGGTGCACGGGTGTCAATGCATCCTCCAGCTCCTCTCCTCTAGCACTGCCTAGGGCAAGCGCCAAAACACACATCTCTCTGTTTCGCTTGTGTGTGATGCTGACTCGCCGGCGCTTTCGTCTTGCCCCCTCACGTGCTCCACATTTCCACCACGCAGTTCCACCCATCTCGATGAGGCCCATATGCACACTGTACTCTTTTCTCTTTCTACCACATGGACGAAGCAGTATTCTACGTAACCCAGGGCCGTGACGACGACAAGCACTCGCACGAGTCTCTTGGAGCCGTCTCGTCTATCCACACGTCTCTGCACTACTCGTCGTTCCGTAACGCCGACTGTCCGCCCCATGGTGCCGCACTCACAGGAATGGGTCCGGGAGAGCATCTCTTTGTGGCTGGCCGCCGCTCTGCGTTGATCACAAGCTATGCGTGGGGAAAGGAGAGCGCCGACCAGAGATTTCCTGTCCCGGAGCCCATGGCGTGTCTCGCTGTTGCCCCACACCCAAAGTCCACTGACTCCACTAACAACCAAAACGTCACCGGCGGCGGGTCGGGCTGGCTTCTTGTGGCCGGCTCTAGGTCGGGCAAGCTCTATGTGTGGGAGATTGCGTCCGGCCGGTTGGTGTGTGTCAAGGACGCACACTACCAGGCCGTTTCGGTGGTGCGGTTTTCTCGTTGCGGCACCTACTTGGTGAGCGGTGGTCACGATTCCCGTGTGATGGTGTGGCGCGTGGCCGACTTGGTTGGTCCCGACATGGCCGCAGCCAAGCCCGCGGCTGCGTTTGCCGATCACCTGTTGGCAGTGACGGACGTGGCGGTGCCGGAGTCCAATACCCGCATCTACTCGGCGTCTTTGGACGGAACGGTGCGGCTCTACGATCTCGGCACAAAAACGCCGGTGTCGACATACGTGTTTTCGGCGCCCGTACACGCGGTGGCCGTCGACCCGGCGGTACGTGCGTTCTATGCTGGGTTGGGCGACGGCTCCGTGCGCCAGGTGGGCCACTACTCCGTGAACCAGTACTCGCATGTGTTGGAGGCTGTGGGCGGCGCAGGAAAGATCGTCACAGTCGATGCCGACCCAGAGTTGGTCCACACGTTTGTGCATCACCAGGAAGACACCTCAGAAACAGCGGCCGTGGTGACCCTGATGGCTGTTTCCATGGACGGCATGTGCGTGGTGTCGGGCGACACGCGTGGCCGTGTGTTCGTGGCGGATGTGGTCACCAAGCAGGTGGTCAAGGCGTTTACGCCGTGCTCTTCGGGCATTGCACTGGTGCAGTTGGGCGTGCATGCTTCCTCTACCCTCTCGGCCACCGGCCTTGACAAGAAACACCGCTTGCTTGCTCCGCTCAAACGCGTGGTGGCATCGGAGGACGTTCTCGAACACTCGGTGTCGGTGCAGATTGCCCCCGATGCCGCTCCATCCTCCGACTTTGGTGCTTGGCTCCAGGAGAAGGCGAACGAGGAGCTTTCGTTCCGCGAGTCCACGCAGAAGGATACCGCAGACAAGGCCACCAACAGCGAAGACCTTGAGCTGAAGTTGCAGAAGGTTTCGGCAGCTTACACGTCGTTGAAGACCATGTACGAGGAGTTGTATGCGGAGCACAACAAATAATCAGCCGGACAGAGGAAAAGACCCTAATAGCATTGGTGCATTGGGATGACCTAGGCCCTGCGACAAAACATCTCATCGAATGTATATCTAGCATTTATTCATCACCGTAAACTCAGTGGGTAGATATTAAGTCCTCTATCCAAGTCGTGTCCGTGACTTCGCCGTCAGGCTCCGCCCACAAATCTCCACACGAAAAGGCTAGAACTTTCAGGCAGATCACAGGAAGCTATCCGCTTGCTGATCTCCACTGGAACACTCCACTTGGCTTCGTGTTGACTCCCCGGCTAACATCTCCCACACTACATCCTGCACACTAACGGCGATGGGCTACTGGAAAAGATGGAGCGTATCAATTACACACCATCACCATGGCTGAAGAGAAGGTCAACAAGAAAAAGCAAAAGGCTTTGGCTTTCCGTAAGTCCAAAGAGGAAAGAGAGCAAGAAAAAGCGGCCAAGGCGGAACAAAAGGCCGCTGAGGAGTTGAAGGAGACAGAGAAGAAGAGGAAGGCTGATGATACTACCGAGGGAGAAGCAGAACCCAAGAAAAAGAGAAAGACAAGAAGAGGAAAGAAAGGTAAGGGTGTAAACGAGGGCAAGGGACCCCGTTTTATTCTTTTCGTAGGAAACCTTCCTTACGATATCCAGCAAGCAGAGCTTGTGGCCCACTTCAAAAATGCCAACCCAGACAGAATCCGGTTGAGAAAGGAAAAGGGTATTGCATTTTTGGAGTTTGACAACGACAACCAGGAAATTCAAAAGAAGATGGACTTGGCTCTTAGACTACACCATTCGGTGATCCGCAAAAGAAAGATCAACGTTGAGCTCACTGTGGGCGGCGGAGGAAACTCTGAGAACAGAACCCAGAAACTCAAGGAAAAGAACGAGAAATTGGACGAGGAGAGACGCACAAGAATCAAGGCAGAAGAAGCGAAAAGGAGAAAAGAACAACCAGAGTCTACTGGAGGCATGCATCCAGCAAGAGCGGCGTTGTTGAAGAACGCATAGTGTACCATATAAACCGAGCATACAATAGAAGTTATTATGAAATGGGGCGAGTAGAAGAGCGTTTTTACATTGTGGCACTGCCAGATATAGATTAATTGAACCTTATGTTCTAAATATGGACGAACTGGCAAATAAACACTTGAGGTTCAACGGGGCAAGAGTACAGATAACACTAGTACAAAGCTCTCAGAGCTCTAGCAAACTCCGAACCCCTATTATTCCTACTCACGCATCAGGCTTGATAGTAACCATCGCCGCCTTGGAGAGCCTGTTCATGACCGCAAGCCCATCGCCGGTCTCCTCCACACCCTCGACCAAGATCTGGTCCACACCCATTTCGTCCACCTGCCGGAGCAACCGAAAGAGATTCTGTGCCACCTCAGTGGCACTTGAACCCATGCAATCATCGACCACCACATCCACGTCCATGTCGGCTGCAGAAGAAAAGCTGGCCGCACGCAAAAGCGCGGTCAGTCCCGGGTGGGCAGCGATGTAGTCGCGCACGGCCTGGCGCCCGTCGCCACAGCCCACAAACAAAACTACTTTGGCAGTGGGCGAGTAGTGGCGGTACTTCATGCCGGGGGTCTTGACCGCCTCCATCTTCCCGGCAGTCTTCTTTGCCAAAACAATATTAGCCCAGTCGCCACCTCCATGCTCGCGAATCTCTTCCGCCGACACTCCACCAGGCCGGAGCAACATGGGCGGACTCACAAGCCCGTCCACAACCGTCGACTCAACACCCACGGCACAGGCACCACCATCCAAGATGTAAGGAATGCGGGAGTCGAGGTCGTGAAGGACATGCTTTGCTAGCGTCGGGCTGGGTCTGGTGGATGCATTGGCCGAAGGCGCAGCCAACGGCGTATCGCTGAGAGCAATGAGGGCCCGTGCCACCGGATGGCTGGGCATGCGCACACCCACAGTGTTCTGGCCCGCAGTCACAAGCCGCAGCACAGGGCTACCGGGCTCGATCGGTAAGAGAATGGTTAACGGACCAGGCCAGAACTTCTCGATGAGTCGGCGGTACACCTGTGGGATGCTGTGCAGCTGTGTGAGAATGAGGCGTTGTATTTGATCAACCGAAGCTACGTGCACAATCAAAGGGTTGTCGGCAGGCCTGTTTTTGGCTGCATAGATAGCACGGACCGAGTCGTCGTCTAGGGCAGAACCCCCAAGACCATAGACGGTCTCTGTGGGAAACGCCACTACTGCTCCCAGTTGGCGAACATGAGCCGAAGCAATGTCGAGGTTTTCGCGGGTAAGTGGGTCGGAGATAAGTGGGGTGTCGCCGGAAAACAGCACTGCGCTCTTTTTGACCGGTAAAACTTTCGTGTGAAAAGACATTCGTGTGATTTCCCGGAGCAGGCGTAGCATCAGTGGAGAAGCGATGCCGTTGAACCTGAAGCATATGCACTCCCGCGCTGTGAGTAACGCACGGCATGAGACGTCACAAGCAGAACCATCCGGCCCGGATATGCCTAATGGAGCAAGCTCAACAACCACCCGCTAATTACATCGCGGCCACCGTTCGTACCTTAAAACGCCACGCTCTCGGTAATCACCTTTTTTTCCTCGTCCCCCAAGGCGTCGTAGTGTTGTTGGAACCCTCCAAGATTCTTCGCCGCACACTCGCGGAAAAACTGCACCAACATTTCTCTTATGCCCTGGTCTGCACCTTCACCGTCGTCCTCGTCATCGGAATCGACGTAAGACTTCAACTTATCGTAGTTCGGAACACCAATGTCGTCCAAATCCTCCCATTCGCCGTCGTTATCGTCGTCCTGCACTTGTTCCGGTAAGTAATCGCTTGCATCTGGCTGTTGACACTGGAACTCCAACTCACCTACCAACAACTTGATGATCTTAAGCGATGCGCTGACCTGAGTATACTTTTGTGGCATGGACTTCGCCATCGACCGCGTGATGATCATGTCACCATCGTACGGAATGAGATCCCCGTCGACGATAATGGAGTTGACTCGCTCGTCGTTGAGGGAGTAGATCTTACCCAACGCAAGAATATTTTGTTGGATCTTTTCAAATCCACGTGTGATCTCAAACGAGCTGAACCAGATGGGAAGGACGAGCTCTAGCCCATTCTTTCCATTCTCTTGGATGGCTGTCAAGGCATTAATCAACTGCTCCGGCGAGAAATTGAGCACAATCTTACAGAACACCATAATTAAGTTCTCGATTGTGACAACCTCTTTCGCACCCACAAGCCTCCGCACAGTCGCCTGAAGAAGTTGCTCGTAGAAATTGCTATCAAGATAACTCTGAAAGTTCTCGAACAATGAAATAACAATCAATCCACAGTTCATAGCAGCGCTATCAGATAAGGCTGGCGATAAAAACTTATTGGCAATTTCCAAAAGCAATTCCATACCCGGCTTCTTGGTCTCAGGGTCGACATATTCCACGAAAAGCGTCGGAGCCTTTTTTAAAAGATTGTTGAACACTTCTCCACCATTCTGCAAAATTTGGTCGTCGTTGGTACGCAAAATTAAGTTTTTCAACGCGGGGAGAGTGTAAGCAAACACATCAGTGGGGAAATTGTTGGCATTGTTTTGTCCGGAAGGCGACGCTGCAATAACATAACCGAGAAGTTCAAGAGCCAAAAAAAGCTCCGGAGAATACTCCACCACCGGAAGTGCCAATGAACGATTTATGATTTCAAGAATGAAAGGAATCAGTTTTTGGCAAGCCTGAAGATATTCCTTGTTCAGTACATCGGCCAACAACACTTCAATGCATTCAGCGGCATCAATGGTCAATTGGATGTTGGCTGGATCCTTAAAAGAAATTCTGAAGATCAAGTCGATCACAGAGAGGTTTTCTGCAAGTACAGTTTTGAATGCTGAGTGGTGATCGATATCAACAGCGACAGATATAGCCTCCAAAAGAATAGGAAGCGAATCTTCTTCACTTTCAGAGCTAAAATCATACACAACCTTGATTATATTAGCCTGGAGTTCTGCTCCCATAGCTGTGATTTCCAAATTAGGAACATTTTTCCAGAACGTGGCACAGACCAATGCACTGGCTTGGACTAAGTCAAACAGATCAATATCCTGAACGTCAGCAGCGTATGCAAAAGTGTTTTTAAACTCTACTGCCCCAAATGATTTGACAGATATTTTGTCGCTGAACTTTTCAAAAAATTTGGGGAGGAGAAGGAAAACACGGGACACGAGTAATGGGTGCCTTGTTACTTCTTGATTCAAAGAAACCAAGCTGTTTAGACTTTCCAAGTATTTCCCTAGAGGAAGCTCGGATCCCAAAGAGTCCGCCTCGTCATTCAGAAGCAAGGCTTCAGTTAAGAACAAATAAGCCTCTTTCAACTTCCAGGGCAACTCAACTCCAACGGACTTGTTATTAATGGTGGAGAATAACTGCACCGCATCACAGCTATTAACATCAATCAAGAAATCCATGATTGAGTCTCTAACAGTTGATTGTCCGGATAGACCGGTGACATCAGTTACGAATGTATTGGCGTCAGCAGAGTAATCGTCCACCACCTCTTCTGATAAAGTGGCACATTGAACAAGACACTGCACTAGTACATCAAACTGATTGGAAAGCACAGAAGAGAGCAGAACACGCTGTTGCAATAAGGAAAGACACTGTAAAAGTTCTGCGAGGTAGTTAGTGACACACTTGAGGGGTTCGGAAATGTCATCGGTGTCTTGCTGGAATATAGACGAGTTGGCCAACAGACCAAATACATTGGCACCATGCAAAAAGTCCTGGAAAATTGTTTGCACTAGCAGGACTTTCAATGGCTCTGCCACCAATTTGGAGAATGAGCTCAAAACGTGCGAGAGCACCTTGTACAAATGCGACCGGTACACTAACTCAGTCAAGGATACAGACTCGGATTGACCTGACTTAGCTATCAGAGACTGCAAAAGCCCATGAACTAATTCAGAGAGGTACACAATGTGCAGAGTGACAGAAGCACGACGTTCTTTCACCTCCATCGCCTCTGCGCTCAGCAAAGTGTTGAAAACGGTCAAGTATAACTTGAGGGCCGAAGTCTTTATGCCAGGCAGTAAGTCTTGGCTCAAAATGTGCGTAACATGTGTAATGAGCTGCGCTCCCACCCCGCCTTCCCAAAACTGGTCTTCGGTAATCAAGTCATCAAACAAATCGGTGAGAACCGCCAATCCACCCACAACAGCCGGTTCACTGGCCAAATTAGTAGCGTGCGTATACAATTCGGTTAACAAATCTGGCCATTCGTCCGGATAGTCTGCCGCAGCGATCTGAACAATCACATAGGCCGCTCCAGATCTGATTTTGGACACGGTACTGGAGGTGACCAACTGGATCAACTGCAGGCGGATATCCTGCTTCAAGTTCTGGTCGATGGCCGGACCAATGAACAGCTCAAAGCCAATCGACCAGAATTTAGGCACTAGCCGCTTCAAGTGGAGCAAGCACGACTGTCTGACCTCCACAGAGAGAGTTTCCGCTAATGCCGACTGGATGAGGCTGAACGCAAGATGAGACGGATTTTGAGCCGCAAGATGGTTGAATTCAATTTCAGCGCTTTTACGTAACCCATTTTCAGGGCTGTTCTGGTCTGCAACGAGACGCAATACCTCAGTCGGATCTGCCATAGTTAAGGTCGGAGAAGAGAAGCTGGGACTGAAGATACGCGTCGCGGCTGCTGCACGTGATCCCGTCTACAAAAGTAGATCGTGGAGTAACAGGTGTCTAGTAGGGGGATAAACGGCGAAAATCGGGCGATTCTGACAAGTAGGATCAAGGAGTATAAGGGAATACATCTGCAGATTTGGCAAACAAGAAAGCTTGCTGTACCCAAGGCAAACATGATAAACCCAAGGCAGGTTTGATATACCCAAGTCACCCTATCAGTCCGGAAATGCATATAAGCACTTTATTGTCACCCGCAATCATACTTGTGCCTCACCATTAATCAACTATCATCATGGATATCATCAGTGGCCTGGACGTGAACGGCGGATTTAAAATCGCCAACTTGGCGGTGTCTGGACTCTCCGTATGTATTGCAATTGGCCTGTATTGATCGAGCGATCACTAACTATCAGATTTTGTCCGGACTTTCCCAGTTATTTAGCGGAATGTACGTATCATTTGCCCCCTGTGCAACTTTGCAAATGCAATTGCTATTGAACTTGTCAGTTTACTAACAAATAGTCATTCAGTATGTAACCATAACCTCTATAATTGATCTCACTAACCCACAGTTTGTCATTGGTATTTATATCATAGCTTTTGGAGCCGCAATCGGCCTTCTCGGTACGTGTCATACACTTCAAGTTCTGCCGAATCCGCCCTCTACTAACAGCAGAGTTTCAAATCCCCCCCGAATTCCACACCTATGCCTCCTTTATGTTTTCTTTCATCGGTCGTGGTATCTGTATGTATCTTGGTTCTAATCGCACTGCACAATACTAACTTCAGTCTACACCTTTATTGGGGCAAGTATCAACGGCGCCAGCTGGTTCCGCACTCTTGCGGGCTTGATCATTTTTGTGATTGGGCTTGTCTATATTGCATTAGAAGGAGTCCCCAGTGTGACTCCACCAGAAAATATGAGCCCAGAAGGAATCACCGTGGGAATCCAAGAGGAGGACGTTGTTTAACAATAAATGAAGTCTATGCCACAAACAGTAGCTGTAGAGAAGAGCAGAAAGCCTTTATGAAGATGCAGAGGATGCGCGTTCGTTCCCTCTGCGTTTCTCTGACGATTGAAAGCCAGATAGGCGACCGAAGGCTCTGTTGTGCAAATCTCTCCATCAATCCGTCACAATCACGTCTCATAATTCAGTGGGTTGAAACTGTGAGAGAACCAGTAATTTGCAATTGAGCTAACGCCAATATTTCCAAATTGAGAAAATGCTCGCCATTGTGGGTGCCCGAAACAATTCTCGCTACTGTCACTTCGGCGCTTATTTCGCACCCAATCTCAAACCGACCCCACGGTTTTCGCAGAGTATAGCTGCTGTCTTGAAAGTGTAGAGACAATATCGATTACAATAAGTAGTCACCACAAATCGCTATTACAGAATACCATGATTCTTCTTATAATTCGAAAGATTCCGGATGTAGTTCAGTCGGCAGAATTCTTTAGTTTGTCCTCACTGACCTTCGATATCTTATGCTCAGTACAGGTCATGCAGGTACACCATCTCCCAAGTACAACTTATACTTGCTTTAAACCCAGTCGCCGCCATCCGCATATTGAGCGCCCATGATTCTTTAACATATTGTCATAAAAAGTTGAAATTGCTCTATGAAATCCATCTCCCCTTCGGACAACCCCGAAACGCCGTCGGTGTCCATTTATATTCCCAAAACATCGTTCACTGCGTTTCGCCTTATGTATGCTCCCGCAAACGAAATCAGCGAGTTAGCCAAATGTGTCTTTTTAGGGAAAATACCCGACTTGTGGTGGGCTGGTGAGAAAGCCGGTATTTTCGGGCAGATTGCGCTAAAGCTCAAAACGCAAGTCCGAAACACAATAGGCAGCACTGCCGACCTGTTTAGTGATATCTTACGAGGCGAGCTCAATCCAAACAGAAAAGACTATTGGACCGACGAGATGAAATTGCAGGCCCGCTACAATAAATCTTCAGAGATGGCGCTCCGAAGTATTTACTGGCACTGTCATGACCAAGACGATGATTCAGAAAGTCCATCCGAAGACGAAATGAACGAAGAAAGCTACCAAGACCCCGAGTATATCGTAAGGTCAATTAACCAGCCTGACACTGGTGAAACTCTTTCGATAGCTAAGCATGATGCAACAAGATTCAAAGGTGAAACCAACCGCGCTCTGTTACGTCCTCTTCCACTGCAGACTGAAACAAACTCACGCAATTCCGGTTACCTTACGGACTGGCAGTCGTCCTCCAAGTCCAAGGAGAATCGCGCATCAGATGAATATATGTCTCAAGCTTCTTCCCAGAACCCGAAACTTGGCACAGTCCTGACCCATAAAACCTCTCCGTTCAGCATTACGTCTTTTGAACTGATATCGTATGGAGATACAGAGAAAAAGGTCATGTTCAACACTGACGGTGATTCACAGCGCCACTCTCGGATTCGGTTTGCAAGCCCTAACCCCGAGTCAGCGTCAATAGGAGAAGCCATGCAAATTAAGACACGCAATCGCCATTTAAAGGCATTGGGTCGCATACATCACTTAGCTTCAAGGTCAAAGCGTAAAGCCATCAAAACAAGCTATAAGTTCAGGAGTAAGGTCACCGTGAACTTCTTGAAGAATTACGGCGTAGGTGATATACTTCGCATTGACCGAATGCTTGTGGTGATCAATAAAGAGGGTTTGGCAGATACAAGCCTCGCCTCGAGTGCTACAAGAACAGAAAATCGTTTGAATGAGTACTTCGTTGTATTGAGGAAAGGTGCCGACTTGGACAATCCTCTAGAAGTACAGCTTTTCAAACCAGAGCAGTATGGAGATTTTTCAGGCAAGCCAGAGCACAAGATAATACTTCAGCGGGGAGATGACATCGTGGTTTATTCCAATGTGGAAAAATCATTCAAAGTCACCGAGACTAGAGAGGAGTACTTACGAGTGTTTGTTTTTATTCCTCATTTCACCAAACTGTGTTTTATGTGGATGTTCCTTGTGCAGACGATTCTTAGTAAAACATACAGTCCCATTGCATCAGTTCATATCGAAGATACTGATATTTCCCTCAATATTCCGGTGTCGGCGAACTTACTCCCCGAAGGATCATCGACCCACAAGAAAGAGTTAGAATTGGCGCTTCTTAGTGAAGGTTATCGTGTCAAATATGATTCTGTGATTGATTATTTACTAAGGAGCATCAAAGAGAGTCTTGGTGGCATGCAATTTAATCATAGAGACATTGAAAAGTGGATCGCTAAAAGTGATGATATGTGGTTTTGTTTCAAATTTTTTGATCGGTTGGAATGGATTTTGAATGATACAGATATTTTTTTCATCCAGTATCATATTCAACGTACCGATTCTCAGTTGGAGGTCAGACAGAGAAGACGTACACCGTTACGTGTCACTCGTGATAACAAAGTGTACACCAGACCGTATCCCATTGAAGGCTTTCTATCCAGAATTACCAACACTTCTGGAGAAACTTATTCTAACCTCCGGGCGTTTTTTAAGATCCAGTATTTCCACACTGCTGACAACTTGCTTTTTTTCACCAAGTTGTTACTGTCGGTACCTCCTTCTCCTGGAAATGTGTTACTTGAGAATAATAACCGTCAGGTGGAATTGAACATGCCCGAAATTTTTGTTCGCAGTCCATTTCAGACAGATGAAAAGGGGCACATTCCTTGGCTCGACTCTGCTGATTTTGATAAATTCGACCGGGAAGCCGTAGGCGAATTTATACGACGGGTGCAACAAATCACCAAGGCAAGTGCTGTACTAGATTTATGCACGGTTAAGAAAGTGGTACCTTTAAAATGCCAAGAAATACCGAAACACCACTTATACTTTCAGTCCTTATTTTGGCATTCCAGTTCCGTCATAATCAGCGACGAAGCATTGCTTGATTCTGGTTTTGAAATCATTCTTTCAAATGGAGGAAAACTAAAATTTCTAGCACCATCCAGGTATATTAGAGATCAATGGGTCGAGCGTCTAACAAGGCTTGTTGAATATTGGGGCACGAAGAAAGTAGAAGACATGGTGCGTCAAGTGCAGGTTAGAGAAGAAAACATGAAGAAGTTTGAAGTCAAAGAACATATTGACTCAAATGCGACTAGTGAACTTCAGGGATATTTTTCGCTGTCCTCTACACCCAATGATTTTCTTTTCGACTCCAGTCATACTTCCATGCCAACAAACTTAGTCAAAAGCGGATACATCTACAACAAGCTTCGAAAGCACAGTGGGTTTACTCAAGGATTTTTGGTTTTGTGTCCCGGTTACCTTATACTTTTCACGTTATTCAAAAGATCGAAGGCCACAGGCAAATGGAAGCAAACTCCTTTTTTTGAGCGATATATGACCCTTCCTTTATCGATGTGCTACATATACAGTGGCGAGCTTACACTTCAAGATCTATTGGATAAGCGCGATTCATATGTCCCAGGAGAAGACCGTATTTCACGTTTTTATGCTGACGGGTGGAAATCTTCAGAAGACGACTCAGAAAGATGCTTTTCGGTATGGTTTGGGAAGAAACGAGAGCTCCGTCATTCTACCAAATCAGACACAGATATGGGGAGTGGGAAAAAATCAAATCCAGGACTTTTAACTATGATAAGGAAACTGGGGCTCACGGGTAAGAAAATGGTATTTTTATGTCGCTCTAGACAAGAAAGAGAGTCATGGGTGCATGCAATTTCTACAGAGATCGATAGGCTCTCTACATGAGAAAAAAATCCATCAGGTATCCCGTCTCGCATGATGTCAAAAATTAGATTTTTCATGGGATATGCGAAACAGGGGAATCATTACGTCATATTTTAAAGAACTGAACATGCTATTGCCGATTACGAGTAACTTTGTCAATGAGTTCCTCGTCTGAGTCGGAATCCGAGTCTGAGTCTAAGTCTGAGTCTGAATCAGACCCGGGCTCCCGCGCATCAGGAATGCGCCGGTTTGACGGAAAGCGTGGAATATTTAATGGAGTAGTAGGACGTGACGAATAGACGTAGACACCGACCGAATCGGTACTCCCCTCAATATTAGAGACGTCGAAAACTTCAACTGTAGGATATATACGGGGTGAAGCTGATGATCCATCAATGCCAAAATCAATTTCAGTTTGAGAAGGAGATACCTTGGTTTTTTTTGGCGTGGAAGATTCATTGTCATCTTCCAAAATAGGCGAAACCTTGGCCGCAAATGAGTTGTGGAGTGGAACCCCATTTGATTTCAGCTCCACGACGGTTTTGGAAGCAATGGAAGTTTCAGAAACCAAAATTGTGGATGAGAAAAGTTCCAGAGGAAATACCAACTGTGGGTCCGAGAGTGCAATGCCCCATTTTTGCACTATAGAGTCCTCGTCGGAACCTAACTCCACCAAGGAAGACATATTATCAAATCGTAACAGAAGCACGCAAAAGCTAGATGAATGGATCTGAGAAAGCTTTCTGAGATCAAAGAATTCCACCTGGTGGCCCTCTCGCCAAATCACCAAGTAGTTGAGAAATAGATATACGACAGCCTCGGAAAAATCGCCCTGATCAAAAGATACCTGTAATCGGTCCACTAACCGCAAGGCACCTACTGCCACAAGCACAGAAAAGTCTATACTATCATTTGATTGGACCATGTGTCGAATGAAACTGCTGCGAAGATGCTCCAACAGAACCAGCTGGTGGAGGCTTATCCGTACTGAAACAGTAGCATTAGTGAGATTTGAAAAAGCAGGAGAAGTAGGACGGGTATCACGTTCAAATTGGCGATCACGATGGTATGCAACAAATCCAGACTCGCAAAATTCATCCAGAATTGGATGGGGACTTAGCACCAGATCAAGATTGCGTACGCGCTTGGCCGTGTCGATAATGGAGCTCGCCGCGGTTGAAGCCGAAGTTTCGGAATATCCCGAAACAGCTGATCCAGTACGTCCGAAAACGGCCGAAGCCCCCGACGACCAGGAATCTTTCAGGGAATCTGACAATGAGCCACACTTGTTGGAGTCGTGAGACCAAGTGCCCGAATCTTCAGTTTCTTCGGTGTTTGTAGAAGCAGTAAGTTTTAACGAGAGCATTACATCATCCAAGATTTGCCGAATAATTTCGTCGTCAACAGGAATGACGGGGAGCGCACGCAGCTTCTGCGTGCAAACAGATCCACGGCAGACAGGGAAAATTACAGATTCCACTTTCACTCTTGAAGATGCCTGGGATAAGGTTTTGTTCTGCACAGCCTCGTCGGCACAAGATTCTGCTGCTATCACCAAACACTCACTGTGAACACAATCTCCGCAATTTAATTGCACCAACTGCTCCAGCTCCAATTTGGTTACCAAAAGCTCGTCGCATATCGAGCAAAGTTGGCCCGAAATGGAACCATTGGATTTCAGTTGTGACGCAGCGACAAATGGACGTACCTTTGGTGCCTTTTCAAAAGGAGGTGCAAGCACCGGTTCCTGTCCAAAAGACAATTTTCGTCTAGGCGGAGGAGGCGGCGGAAGAAATTCATTTCCGAGAGTAATGGCTGCATAGTCTGTCAATGGTGTGAAATGATCGGGGTTACGTACATTAAGAGGTGTTAAGAAACATGAGCTCACTTCCAGCTCGGTGAATGGGGAATCTGCGAGGCAATCAGTGTATGCCGACTCCGGCAGCAGTCGCGTCGAAGAAAAGGAAAACAGACGCAACTTTGTCTTGAACTTAGAAGTTGAATTGCGAAAAAGAGTCATATTTTACACCGTTCTCCCTAGTCATTTCGAACTAGTATTTATTTGTCTGTCTGGTGCTTTGCGTGGTAGGTTTTTGCATGCATCAGACCGCTCCCATTCAGGAACTGTAACGAACTGCTGCGATATCTGCAGTGTAACTGAAACATGCGGCGCAACATGCAAATGAAGTGAGAGAGTCGCATTCGCAGTAAGATTTGTTTGAGAAGCAGCGAAAAGCTTCAGCGGCTAGCAAAGGAAGCGGTAGAAGCCAAACTTTTTTTCTGGTCATTTTGTCACCTTTGGTTTCTACTTCACTTTGATGCGCTCCAGATTCTGCCCTATATAACATGTACATGAACACCGATCGTCGTGCATCTGACCTGCATTTATCTAAACAACGTTTTAGCAAACGAGCATGTGTGGCTTGATCCCTGCAACTTAATTCCTACGACTTAGTCCCTAGTGATTCGTCTGCAGCTGATCATAATTACATTATAAATCCCAAATTTAAACTTGAATTTTTTTTTTTGGATCCATTTGCAATTGAGACGGCTCCAGTTCGTACCTCAACATTTTCCATCTAGCACACTAAACGCCACATTGTCACTTTGTGCCCCTACATCGCAATAATTCGTAGTTTACATTCATGCACGATAAGGTTCGAAGGTATAAATGGACACACCCCTATCAACGCCCCAAAAAAAATTCCTTTTGGCATTTTCATGCTGACACGCGTAAGCACGTATACACACATCGAATGCAGTCTATCAGCC
This sequence comes from Clavispora vitiphila, assembly GCA_030557995.1. Taxonomy (NCBI): domain Eukaryota; kingdom Fungi; phylum Ascomycota; class Pichiomycetes; order Serinales; family Metschnikowiaceae; genus Clavispora; species Clavispora vitiphila. Next base: position 29,143 of record JANIJR010000009.1, read on the forward strand.
GCCGATTGCAGCTTTACTTCGTATGTTCCACACAACATAATTTCCCAAGTGAGGAAGGAAATGTTCTAGGCTGTTGAAATCGATGAAAAAATCAATAGTTCTGCCACTGTTCAATTTGCGGGATGGAGCAGCGGATCTTCAAAATTGAAACGGGTATGGGACTATAACAGCAAATCACAAGAACCGAGAATCAATAGTGGAGAACACGCCTTACACCCGTACACCATCGTCACCTGCACTTCCCTACTTTTTGTATTCGTACAACTCCGCGATCTCCAAGTACACAACTACATCACCATGAGCAGAAAAGACACCGATGACGTGTTAGATTTTATCAATTCACTTCCAGAATCTAAGCGTGGAACCCCGAAACCAACTCCGTCCGCTGATACCGGCGATGACCTCTTGGATTTCTTGGATGAACTTAGCGCCCACGAAAAAGCGGCTAAACCCTCTGGATCGTCACGCGGTAAGTTCGAGCCAAAAAAAAAGGATACAGATGCGCGAGAAACTTTGGAACCTGCTGCTGAGAAAACTTCTTCGCCTTCTCGTGATAATGTCGCCGCCACCTCAACTGAAGCGACCGCCCCTGCCACTGATGCAACTGCCAGTGTCCCTGGCGAAATCAGTGACCCAGAAAAGGCAGCGTTGGCGGAAAGTTTGGCAGCCAATGACGAAGCCGAAATTACCGCCAAATCTGAGGAACCTGTCGATCCCATTGCCTCCATCTCTTCGTGGTGGAACGCAGAGGGCTCATCCAAGGTCTCTTCGTTGTGGGGCTCATTGACATCCAATGCGCACCAGATTGGAGAAACCACGTTTCAACTTGCGTCCAATACATCGCAGCAGTTGAGTCACCTGCGGCAAAAGTTTATTTCTGAACACGCTCTTAATGACAGCGAACAGAACATTGGCCACATCACCAACCGCCTCAATCTGATTTTGTCGACAATGTCGCAGCAGATCAAGGAAGGTTTGATCGATAAGGAGGACGAGCTCTTGAACATCTTGTTGGTCCATGATTTGGCTCACGTAAACTACTTGGAAAGTGAATGCGCTTACAAGTTCAACAAGGTCATGGGTCAGGTGGAAGGCGGTATCAAGGTTACAGTCAATTCTTTCAACCACAAACATGACGATATGGAGGCTCTGAAGTACTACGATTTGGGCATGTTTCATGGCAAGGCCATTGACGGCGAAAAGTTGTGCTTTGCCAACTTGGAGAGCTCAATCAAAGATTTTGTCAATGCGACCACGCCGGCCGAACCCTCGAGCTCTGAAAGCAGAGAAGATAATGGTGCTGAAGATAATGAGGCCAAGTTTGAGACCCACGACATCAACAAGTCCAATATCTTTATCGCGATTCAGCCCATCACAACGTCCACCGGCGAAAATACTCGCGACAATGAGGGCCTTTCGTTGATTGAATGCAACAACCCCGAATCATTCTCTTTTACCATGATCTTGAAGGATATCACCAACAACATCACCATTATTAGCAAGACACAGCCATTCCCATTGAAATGGGTGAGGTGGGTGTCAGGCGACCGTGAAGACATTGATGCGGTATTTGGTGCGGAGGAGGAGAACGACTCGATTGACCCCAGTGAATGGGTTAAAGAGTGGTTGAAGGACGGATTGACTTTGTGCTTCGGGGTTATTGCTCAAGAGTACGTCACTAAGAGAATGGGTATCTGAGGCTTCTCCGACGTGTAGGGCACCGCTTATAGTGCTTTGTCCGACCAAACTGAGCTGTTACAGATGGTGGAGATATCGGACGTCAGATTTCCCAGATCAATTCTTCGGATAATCAGTAAGAAATATCATGGCACAAAAAGCTCGAGATTAGGTGTATCTCCAGCGCTACCCGCCAAAATTCACGATTTATGGACCTCATATGCTTACGTGTAGTAGGACCTGTCCTGTATTCTATTACCCATTATAACTGCCATTCTATTACTTCCCCTCAAAAGAGATCGGCATACTCTGCAATGTGAGGGTGCACCATGTAAAGCATCGCCGCCGACTGGACGTGCGTCTTATTATTTGGTTTTGCCCTTGAAATGTCTGCCTCATCCACCTCGGCGAAATCGCACCCGACCGGCAAATGCTCCATTTTGCTCTTCTGTGTGCCGCAAGAATAGTAGTTCTGCATGATGCGGTCCAACCCTTCGTCGTTGTACGCAAGCAACCGGTTTTCCCAGTCAATAACAAATGGCTTCATGTCGGCCTCCAGGGCGGAGAGTTTTCTGAGATAATCGGACTCGGACTCCAAATCCAAGTCCAGCACAAATTGTTTGCGCTTTGAGTTGCGCTTCACCTCGTGGTCGCAGAACAGATGGTTGGATGCAAGCAAATTGGGAAACACCGCCTCAAACGCTTTGGCATTTTGTGGATGAATATTCATGCACTCTTCGTGCAAAAATCGATAAGTGCGATACAGCGGTAATTTGTTGGAGCGGACATCCAACGAGTAGCGCGAGTTGGAAGCAAGTCTTTCGAGTAAGTGGTTAGAAAGCTTCGAATTGGGCTTGTGGAAGAAAGTCACCATTGGCTGGGCCATGGCGGAGCGGGAAAACGAATTGAAGAAGCGGAGCGCCATATTAGATGAATGTGTAAAGAAAAGCAAAGGAGATTACTGGTATTGAGGTTTGTGGCAAGAGAGCGAAAACGTGGCGATTTATAGCCACAAACCGTATTTGCAATCTGTACGATGAGAGAGGGGTATTCTCCTGTGTACGACGAGGGGTAGATAATCCGTCGCTGCGCCTAGGCAAGATTGGGCCAACAACTGATATGCAGGTTGTTCTCCCCTCGAACCCCTTCGTTTTCCAGTACACGGTACTAGGCGGTTTGTGCCAGCGGAACTCACGTGCTCTGCTCAATGCGACCATCCCCTCATCTCGCTTTGCCACTGGTCGCGGACGTATTCCGTTTCCAGAAAAATGTGTCATGATCCACGGACCCTACTCAGCCTGCAGGATACGCTTGTATCAGCGGCACCACCGTGGGCCATTTATATTGTCATGGCAGATTGCAAACTTCCACAACGGAACTGCAAAAGTCGAAATTGCCATTGCAACTACGTCGGGGCCGCTGACTGTGACCACAATGCTGCACCTGAGTGGCGATTGCCCCTGAGTAGTAATCCCTGAGTTTCCTTTGTACTGGTCCCTGCGTAGTAATCCCTGCGATCCCTAGTAGCCATTATTCGATTGTTTTCTGTTTGCTACAGTACTCGGCGTGGCGTCCCCCGTGTATCGAGCAATTTTACGATTGCTTTTGTTAGCGGCTGGTTATGCGAAGAATTAGGCGCATGGCCAAAAGAAAAAAAAACCTCAGCGGTGCGGAGAAATCCAGAGCTATGGGGTAGTTGGAGATTTGATTGCATGGAGATGGAGGTGCGGAGTGGATTTTTCCGTACGAAATTTTTGGTTCGCACTGAACCGCGCTAAATTGGGACCCAAAACCGAAGGCGCTCGTATAGACAGGTAGAACCTCACTTTCGTCTGCCGAGAATGTAGTTCTGGTAGTCGAAAAATCCAACAAAATTCTCACCAACCCAAATCAACTTTTCATTGAGGCTCGCTATGTAGTACGCTGTTGGTCACTTGCATGAGGCATGAAGGTGATTGAGTTGCGAGTCGCAAACTCCCACGACAGCAGCGATCCAATAGTCTAGTGGGGCAGAAGGGACTTATCACAAGGAAGAAAGCGCCGTCCTAATCAACCGTCCCAATCAGCCGTCCCAATCAACCGTCCCGCCCAAACCACTCACCGAATAACTCGGTTCCTATTGCAATAAGAAAGCCATTGCATTGCGAAAGCGTCGAGAATCTCCGCTCACGTACTTATCTATGCTATTGTCTCTATTGTTGCCCGTACACCTCCGGCCGCCGATGGTCAAACACAGGCAAATCCCTGCGAATTTGATCCACCCGATCAGCATCGAGTTCTGCAGCAACCAACTCGTAGTAGTCGCCATCTTCGTCCTCCGCCTTGCGGTCAGTATATACGGACGCTTGTGCTAGAACGTCTCCCCATGGCCCTATAATCACTGAATTGCCGTAACTTTCCCTTTTCGTGGTACCAGTGCGTTCTTCTTCGGGCAAATCTGCCTCTACGTTGTGGCGTCCACACTGCGCCGCCATCACCACGTAACATTGAGAGTCTATCGCCCGGGCCCGCCCCAATGCGATCCAATGGGCCTCCCCCGTTTTGGTGGTGAAGGCCGAGGGGAAAGTGAGAATATTGGCGCCCAAGCGGCGAAGACGCAACGAGAGCTCGGGAAACCGGATATCGTAGCAAATGGCCAACCCCACTTTGAACCGATCCCATGTGGAGTCATTAACGGGAAAGGGTGGTATGATATCCTTTCCGGCTTCTACCGAGTTGGACTCCTTCAAAATTGGGCCGTTGGTAATGCTAATGTCAAAAAGATGGAGCTTCAGGTATCGGTGAACAATGTCGCCGCGATTGTCGATCCACAATTGGTTGTTCTGGACTTTTCCTTCCGCTGTCGCTTTGATGCCTGGCTCGTGGACTCCCACAGCCACAAAGATGCCACGGTCGTTTTCGGGGCCCGCGGACTGGTCGAATACTCGCCGAACCAGGTTCTGGATGTGCGAGATAAAGTCGGTATGCGTGCGGCCTGCCAACTCACGCGAGTGTGCAGCGTCGCGAGAAAGATAGTCCGCTGCTTCTGGGAGGAAAAGAACCTTGGCGTTTTGCGCCACTGCGGCAGTAATGAGCTTAGATACCACGCGGGCGTTTTGGCCAAGATCTGCGGAGGAGCACATCTGGCCCACGGCGATTTTCAACGACATGATGCAACAATGTGATTGGTGGGGGAAATTCTTTTGGTTCACGGAACTGATGTCGCACCGACGTAGGCTTGGTGTAGGTCTAGGTGGTGGGAGATATGGTAGATTCGGTGGTGGGTGGAATCTTAAGGGCGCGCGCATTGTGGCTTATCTATTGGCAAGCCACAGAATCGGGCGGCTGGAATCTTGATTGCTAAAATCCGGCGAGTGGTGGATTTGTGTTGGGTTGGCTACTCGTGCTATTCATTGCTTATCGAATGTCTGCGTCGATATACGAAAGGGGTGTGTGGCTCAACGCAAGAAAGATTCTACTGTAGGTTGTGGAGCAAATCGTCTTTTCAGAATGCGCGTGGATCTTGCCGTCGCCTTGTTCACGCTAGAAACACTGGAATTTGTACGCACATGTCGATCAATGGACACGAGTGGTGAGGAACGAATAATTGGGGGCGCCAGATTCCAGAATTGACCACTGTGACAAAGTTCTACTCTACATCTCGCATCTTCCACGTCACTACGCAATCCACTGAGCTCTGGTGAAGCAATCTTGTGCAGGTAGGTGTTGCCCAGAGTGGAAATGTGCGATCTCCACCCAAGTCATCCAAGCACTGAATTTGTGTGCATTGGCGCCTTTCTTTCCGATTTGTGACATGAGCGAACTTCGTGGGCTTGATCCAAGGGCCAATTCAACCTAGCGAGCGGTGGCGGCCCAATGCTTCACCACCCACCGCAACAGGAATTTCAAATCAAACTACACGCAGTCTGTTGCATTGCATAACATTCGTTGACTATATCCAGCGCCACCAAGGCGTATACTAGGCTCACGCCTTCTTCACGCCAGAAGCAGTGTGCACCTCCTCGTAAGAAAACACCGAAGGTTCGAAAGTGGGCTCAGCAGCCACAGTTTCCTCCGCCAGAAACGTGTTGTCGTTGGAAACGAGCAAAGTGTCATGCTCGGCATTGTTGAAGTTGACGCAGCGCTGCCTGGACGAAAAGTAGCGGCTCGCAGCCAGTTGTGAGTACGCTGGAATCCAGCAGCGGGCCGCGGTTCTGAACGAGGCAACAGAGAGAATCTTGGTCATGGTAACTGCAGGCGGCGGGTTGAAGGAATCGATGGAGGTTGAAGAAATCGATGGAAGTTGAAGGAATAGAGTAAAGTTCAAAGACGACTTGGGAGTCAAAGAAAAATAGAAATGATGGTGGAAGATGGCAACCAGGAAACGGGAGCTCCACCCCACTTATATAGAAAAAAAGTTCCTGTCGCCCGCAGTTGAGTCATGGGTGATTCATCTGCACGTCGCTGCAGGAGCGCGTTGATTCCGACAGTCCGCTGCTGTCCATTAAATCGTCCATCAGCCTCCAGAGGCCACGCAACTGAGATCAGCCATACAGGCAACTGGGATCGGCCATATAGTGGACACGATAAAAGATGCTGTACTGTCCCCGGCGGCTTACTTTTTCCCAGCTTGCGCTGGCTTTTTGATTCCAGCCGCTGTCTTGTCTGGTGTTATGTGCACATTGCTCACTGGTCATGACGCACGTTTCTGTACCCCGGACGTGCGGCAGTGCAGGCACCACTGCACACCACGTGAAATTCGGAGCCGAACACCAGGACGACAGGAGAGAAGCGAGACGGCTGGATAATGGGAACACCGGCCACGGAGCCAGCCGTGATCTCCCGTCCATCTTCAGCGTACAGAAAACGCGGAGAAGAGAGCACCATGGCACGTTTCTTACCGCCCGACTGAATCGCACTGAGTCACCCACCTACTGAGCCACCCGCACCTCCAGAACCGTCGGCGCGAACAAACGAGAAAAGCCGAAAGTCCGAAACCCTTGTCTCGCCCGAAACCCGAACCCTGTGTCTCGCCCGAAACCCGAACCCTGTGTCTCGCCCGAAACCCGGACTGGTTGTCTCACCCCCGTGAACCCGAACCCCGGCCCGGCCCGAAACCTGGTCAACCTCTCATTCTCTTCCTGCAGTACAGTAGCGTCACTCACGTGCGCGCCCTTTGGCGGTACCCCAGTCCTTTCGTCCGTGGCTCAAATCCGGGGAATCCCCAACCTCACTCTTCCACGCTCGCATATTCCACCGCCCCCAAACACCCACACTACTTCTGTGCCTGTACTTCTTTCCACATACACTCCGTCATCATGGGCACCGGCTGGCAGCTCACAAAATCTCTCCGCGAGAAAATCCTCCAGTATGCGGCCTACCCCCAGACCTCGGTGAGCATCCGGCAAATGGTGCAATTTGGCCCGTCGCCGTCACCCGGCTCGATTTTTTTGGCGTCGCGGTTCATCGTGGAAGAACTACCCATCAGGCTCGCGTTGAAAGTCAAGGACTTGGAGTCCGCACCGTTGGGGCTTCTGGACATGCCCTCCACCATCAAGGTGAAGAACTGGTACGCCCAGTCGTTTGAGGAACTCACGTCGTTGCCCAAGCCGCATGTGGACGAACACCTTGCGAAAATGCTCTTTGACTCCGATGCCGCGCGCCACCTCCACGGCTCTCCGCGCATAGTGCAGCCGGTTACGGAAACCACCAACTTGGCCCAGGAACAACAGTCCAACCCGGCGGTGAACAACGAGTTCTCCGACGACGGCATTGTGGTGCGGCTGACGCCCACGGCCGCGTCGGTGTCGGCCAAAATGCGCGCCGCGCTGCCCACCTACGGCTTGACCTACTTCAACCCTTGCCCCATGAACATCGTGTGGCCCAAAGAGGTGTACGACTACAACAAGTTGGTGTACGACACGCTCACCAAGATCAAGAAGCGGCACGACGCCACCGTCGCCACCATGGCCCAAGGCGTGCAGGAGTGGAAGACCGAACATGAGTTGGTCACCGTCAACCTGTCGATCCAGACGTTTTTGGACCGCTTCTACATGCTGCGGATCGGAATCCGTATGCTTATCGGCCAGCACATCGCGCTCAACATGTCGCAGGCATCTCCCACCAAGCAGCGCATTCTGACTTTGTTAAACGGCTCTACCGGCTCGCCCAAAAACTCCAAGAGCAACTACGTGGGTGTCATTTGCACCGAGTGTAACGTGATGGAGATTGCCGAGGACGCGGTCGAGACAGCCAAGTACATTTGTGAGGACTTCTATGGTCTCTTTGAGGCGCCAGAAATCCAGCTAATTGCGCCACGGCTGCTGGTTAGCTTCATGTACGTGCCGGGCCACTTGATTCACATCTTCTTTGAGGTGTTGAAAAACTCGCTCCGTGCCACCATCGAGTTCCATCTCCCACGTCTCCGCCGCGAGTATGTGGCAGAACACCCTGGCGTCAAGGAAGAGGACGTGGATATCAACGACTTGACGTTCCCTCCGATTAAGGTGATCATCTCCGAGGGTTCGGAGGATATTGCCATCAAGATCTCTGACGAGGGCGGAGGCATTGCTCGGTCTGAGATTCCGTTGGTATGGACCTACTTGTACACGACCGTGAACGAGACCCCGACTTTGGATGCAGAGTACAATCAAACCAGCTTCAAGGCACCCATGGCCGGCTTCGGCTACGGTTTGCCCATTTCTCGTCTTTACGCCCAGTATTTTGGCGGAGATTTGAAGTTGATTTCTATGGACGGCTACGGCACTGATGTGTATATCCACTTGAATAAGTTGAGCAGCTCTCTGGAGCCGCTTCCGTAGCTGAATATGATTGACGATTTTCCGAAGCGTTGTAGCAACGGAAGCGGTTCATGGTGCCGCTGTGTATAAGCTTGAGTGGCTGCTACGTATTTTATGCTAGTTTAATTCTACCTTTTTTGAGATTTCCCGTAGAGCTATTCTTAAATAACAGAGACTTACACTCCGTTTCTGTATAACCATAAGCCGTTCTCTCAAAAAAAAAAAAATTAAAAAAAAAAGTTAAAAAAATTAGAAAATTACTAAAAAAATAAAAATGTTGATATGATCTCAAATCCCCAATCTCTAAAATCCCCAATCTCTAAAATCCCCAGTTTGTTCTAAAACCCCCAATTTCTATCCCCTTATTATCTCACGACGTCACCTGCAAATTCGAGATTCCTGTACCAGTTGCACCGAGGATGTAATGTGGGGTGCGATCACTGAGTCACGAGTTACTTACCCATACTCACATTCCAATATTTCGCTCTCAAGCAGCAAAATGTGCCTGGCCTGCTCTTTTCTCTCGTCTATATTCCTTTACCCCTCCTGAAATCCCCCATTCTTTTGCTCACTGTCTTTCCTCTGCTATTGTCTGCATCCAACTGTGTTCATCCCCGCACTGTACGCAGGGCCGCGACAAGATAACGAATCTACTGAACAAAAAACCAACCCTACTGATACTATTTCTTCTTCCATGTCTGCACCCAGAACTAAACCGTGGGAAGTTTCCAGCGGCACGTCTACCGCTGCTGCTTCTGGTACGGCACAGGAGCCTCTACTGGTCCTGTCGGACTCGCCAGCGGCCATCCCAGACAGACCCACCTCTTTGACTCAATCATCTTCTTCCAGTGGCTATAACTTAGGCCAAGGGTCTAGTACGGGTTACGACTCTGGCTACGGCACTTCCCGATACGGGAATGGTTTCGGAGGATCCGCATATGGCTCGGGATACGGCTCTTCTATGTATGGAGGCTACGGCTCCGGTATTGGTGGTTACGGCTCGGGTATCGGCGGTTACGGCTCAGGTATCGGCGGTTATGGCTCCTCTATGTACGGAGGATATGGCTCTGGCATGGGCGGTTACGGACTGGGAATGTACGGAGGTTTCGGCGGTGGTATGTACGGCCAAAATGGTATGGGAGGTCCAGGAAGCATTGCTGAGGGGTCTCAGGCCACGTTCCAGCTCATTGAGTCTATAATTGGCGCAGTTGGAGGTTTTGCTCAGATGCTAGAAGCTACGTACATGGCAACCCACTCCTCCTTCTTTACCATGGTGTCGTTGGCAGAACAATTTGGCAACTTAAAAAACTCGTTGGGGTCGCTCCTCGGAATATTCGCATTAATTCGTTTTGCCAAAAAGCTTCTATATAAAGTGACGGGCCAAAATTTCAACAACGGCATCACTGCAAAGGAGTTTGTCAAGTTTGAGTCGAAGCAGAAAAAATTGGAGGACTCTCTTAAGAGACAAGCCCTGGGCGCCAACAAGGGTCGCATCTCTCTCAAACCACTCTTGTTATTTTTGGCTGCGTCTCTTGGGTTTCCTTATTTGCTCAGCAAGATAATTCAGGGCCTTGACAAACAGCAGATCCAGAAACAGAGACGCATCCAGGAACAGCAGGGTATGACTGCAGGCACTCGTGGCCCTATTGATCCCAAAAACTTGGAGTTCGCCAAGGCTTTGTACGAGTTTAACCCCGAAAACCCCAACATCGAAATCGAACTCAAGCCTAAGGAGCTCGTGGCCATCTTGTCGAAAATGGATCCTCTTGGCAACGAAAGTATGTGGTGGAAGGTACGTTCCCGCTCAGGTAAAATGGGATATGTTCCACTGAATTACTTGAGTATAATTGAGCGTGCTCCATTGAAGCTGGTTAAGCTGGCTCCAGTGGATGAGGCAACGGAAAAGGCAGTGCAAGAGTTACAGAAGCATTAACGTAAGTTCGAATTCGTTTACGACTCAATCTACAATGGATAAAATTTCATCTTAAATCATAATGTTCATTCGTTAATTTATCTGCCTACTGCGTCGTCTGGGCGCTGTTGCTCCGTCTCAACCTTTGACCCTTTGTCTTGCAAGCTGGAGTATCCCTGGTGGTTCTCCTTGACTCTGGCTCTTTGCTCCACTGCCAGTGCAGTGTTTGCAATGTCCTCGGCCTTCTCGCCTGCTTTGTTTGCGACTTTCTGGGCGGTCTCTTTTCCGCTGGCGATGGTATCCTCTGCCTTGTCGCCAGCCTTGTTGGCAACCTTTTCGGCGGTCTCTTTTCCGCTGGCAACGGTTTCTTCGGCAGTTTCAAGTCCATCTGCAAGAACTTTACCGACCTTTTTGTTGGTGGCATCTAAGGCTTCTTTAGGAGTGGGAGCGTTTTCGGCTGCTTTTTCGACAGTATCCATACTGTCGGCCAACACCTTCCCCACCTTTTGGTTTGCATCGTTCAAAATTTGTTTTGTTTTACCGACCACGGACCTGGACGCTATGGTGGAGGAAAATTGCCTCGATGCTGATGCTGGTAATCTGTAAAGTGCTTGTCTGAACATGGTTTATTGGAGAACCATACTGGGTTCGGTATGCGTATTTATATTTCTACCGGAATAAACATTACAGCAACTTTAAATACGGGGTAGCAATTAACTTCGCGGAAAGTATGAAGCAACAATTATTAATCGGTCAAGATGTAGCAAACAAAGATGACCACGCGCATTTGATGCACACTGTGGACCATAGTGCGTAGATTGCTAAATCTAGATTAGAGTGCGAGTCATATTCCCTCTCGAGGTTGGAGATCGAGGACACATATAAGACGAGGGTTTGACTTAAACCTCCTTGGGGCGCAAGACGCTTTCTTGAAGTTTCCAAATATGCAACTCGAGATAATTTTTATGCCATGGATCGTTCAATCAACTAGAATTGAACTTGTGAGCAATTGAAATACAATGTATCTCGTTTGATGAAGAGAACAAGAAGCTCGTAGCTCAGAAAAAGGGCGTTTTCTACGCAGATATCATTCTTCTACATATCGACTGGCCCTTTATTTCAAGACTTTTTTTGGACATATCAGCCATTGATGAACATGACATCTTGTGGTTGATTTGGACACCTAATCGTCTACTTCACGTCGCGTTTATCTTATAAGTGGTGTAGATACCATACTTGTGGTACAGCTATATTGTCTTTTACTAGAGTTTTATCACCAATTAAGAAATCAATAATGGTTTCGTGGTCTAGTTGGTCATGGCATCTGCTTAACACGCAGAACGTCCCCAGTTCGATCCTGGGCGAAATCATTATTTTTCCATTAAATTATCTTTAATTTTTGATATATACACCGACTAATTAATTTGGCTTCTTTCTCTTTATTAAAGTCGTCAAGTCATTTACTTTTGAAGGATTCGTCTGGGATGGTTCCAACTTTGCGATATTTTGTTTCCTCTTCACAAGGCCGTTCAAATCATTCACTGCTGCTTTTCTTTTCACCAGCGCATTCAAGTCATTCACCTCGGGTTTCGGTTTCGCCCTAACCAGACCACTTAAATCATTTACTTTTGGCTTCTTTCTGACACTAAGTTCAACAGGTGCTGGGATTTCCTTGTTGAGCTTGCCTGAGCTTTTTGTTTGTATAGTTGATAGCACCGATTCACCACTCTTTTTCTTCCCGTTGATAGCGACAGAGTTGACAGCGACACCGCAACGTCTGTATGTTTCAGGAAGACCAGATTGTACAAGCAATTGAACCTCTTCCTTAATGCAGTAATTCTCTCCTTTGATCGAATCGATAATTTTTTTATACGCCTTCAACGTGACAATTGTTTCCAATTCTCCGGCCAAAAACTGTGGTTGGGATTTCTGAACGCACCCGATGATACCCACAGTATTGCCCAAGCGAAACTCTTGTCTAAAGCCCAATTCATTCCAAAACTGCGTGCAATCCACTGCTTTATAACGGCCCTCGACCACGAGATGTTCTAGAAATCTCCCTTTGGGATCGTCTGGGAAAACTGGAATTCGGAAAACCGCCAAATCTGAACCTGCATCATAAATGCTTCCCACGGTCCAATCTGAATCCTGCGGAAAAAATCTCGATACAGCCCGCTTGTCTGAACCAGGAATATCCGCGCTAAGATCCCATGAATCGTCAAGTGCATTCAGAAGCACTGAAATCCACCATTTAAATAGCGCATTGCCATCCGCAACATGCTTAGCCGAATTGGAGTCGGAGTTTGGAAATAAATAGGCACCCGCCGATCGGGTGAAGAGCGAGATGCTGGTTTCGACGGAATTGTATTTCCACTGTTCTTGATTCTCCGCGTCGCGCAAATGGGCTTTCGAACCATAGTACAGAATCGAGTCATAAAATGCCGGCTCTTGTTTCAACCGACGGCTAAGTTGTAAAAGAGCGTTAACCACGCTAAACTCGCTTTCTACTGGCTCATCAGTTTCAGGCTGGCCCTTTTTCCGCCATTTGGCATTGACCAAATATGATTTTGGATCGACCGATAGCAAATAACGGATGAACAGCGTAACCACCCCAGCAACAGATACCTTTTTCGTTCCCAAACCTGTAGTGTCTGCTTTGGACACAAAAAAATGGCGTTTGAGTATTCCATGTTGGCATGTTAGGTATAAGTAAACCTCCACCGCAAGAACTGGACATTGCGACGCATTTTCAACCACATATAGCAAATGCTTCAGTTTCAAAGTTGGTGGACCCGAAACAATTAGTGGCTTACATTGATAGGGGATAGTTCGAAGAACCACTGCCTCATGTGGTCCTTCTAAAAACGGTGATATGTCCATGGTACCTAATGAGGTAAATAGGAAAACGCGCTAGTGAATAGTGAGAAACACTATCACGTGACTTGGAGGGGTAGAGGATGTAAGTTTTTTTACCCCACAATATTTATGGCTATCTCGGGAATACTCTGTGAAAAATTTCTGTTATATCTTTATCACCGTTCAATATGTAGTGATTTGGGCAATGATGTTGCTCTCACAAGCCGTGGGTGAACAACTTAGCCTGATACGAACTTTTCTTATCGATGAGGTTGTATTCCTGCATTTTGGTGTGAGACCTGTTGGGCCCTGAAGGGTAACTCCAAGCTTGAATGGCTTCAAGTACGATAGGGGACAATTCCACAACAAAGAATTTACCCCGTCTTTTATGGCATTTATGTGACCTACCCCTCCGGTACGTTTTCAGCTTTTGTGACTAGAATTCCGGGATCTGTCAAATTTTTGAGAAACTACAGCAAATAGAGAGACACAGCGGTGCACGGAAAAGCCAAGACTTGCAGATAACTGTCTGATGTACAGAAAGTGTCTGGATTAGGAGCTTATTGGCGAAAAAAAGCCGAATGCGCTTGATATGCAATAGAACAGACGTGCTAAAATAATTTGAGATTGACGGTCAGAGGGTATTTTTCTAGGTTAATTCTCATCGACTTAAGACATATTTGTTCTTTCTCGCTTTAGTCTTTTTAATTTTTATTTTTTTTTTGTCTTATAAGATTTGGTCCCCCACATGCACGGCATTAGCAGGATGGCCAAGCTAAATCAGCATTTTACTGGTTAAAACTTGTTATCTGGATTTTCATGCAGGCACGGTTTTAGCCACGAGCAGCTATGAGCTCGGATTCGCCCAACACCAGTGTAGGAAAAACAGAAATCCAGCATTTTTCAAATGTACGTAAACCATTAATATGTCTCGGAGAATCAGAGTTGACGTGTGATGCTGATAGCTATCAGTACATGCAGAATCGGATTGAAATTCTTCTTTCGGAGTGTTATCAAGTGTCTGCACAGATATGCATGCATGATTATCGTTCCTATCAATGTGCATTGGAAGAAAAAAAAAGCAATGAAAAATTGAGATTACCCTCCGCATATTTAGTCCGAGCACCTGCCATGGCTTTCCCCGCAGTGAATCTTCCTTATTGTAAGGATCTTGATTTACCATGGCTCCGCTTTCCTCCCAGACCTCCCATAAGGATCCTGAAATCCACCCTGTCAAATCGCAGGTTATCGTTGATGACTTGCATATCCAGTCTGTTCTTTCAGGACAAGATATTGTGTTGAATATTGATCATGAGGTTGGTGAAGATGAGGCCATGATCTTGGCTATGGGTTACAAACAGGAGTTCAAGCGTGAATTTTCGTTTTTCTCTGTTTTTGCCGTGTCGTTTTCCGTGTTGGGTTTGCTTCCTTCGGTTGCATCTACTTTCGACTACCAGCAATTGGTCGTGGGCGCATCTCCTTTACCTTGGCTTTTCGCCATGATCGGTATCACTGCGTTGGCCTACTCTATGGGTGAAATTGCTTCAGCCTTCCCTACTTCTGCTGGTACTCCATATGCGGTGTCGCAATTGGCTCCTAAGAAATGGGGCCCAATGTTGACTTGGTTTACCTGTTTCTCCAACTGGATGTGTCAGATCACTGCTGCTCCATCTGTCAACTACTCTTGTGCGTGCTTGATGTTTTCGTTGGGCACTTACAACTCCGATTTTCTGCCCACCAACGGCCAAATCTACGGTTTGGCAACTGCCATTATGGTTTCCCACGCCATCATTTCTTCTTTGCCAACCAAGTGGTTGGCTTCATTCAACCAATTGGGTACGACTATCAATATCGTTTTCTTGGTTATCGTGTTTGTGATTATCTTCGCTGGTAACGATAGAGTCGCCATGTACGACGGAACCATTCCTAAGTTCAACACTAATAGCCAGGCCTGGGGTTTCGAAAACCAAACTGATTTTCCCCTTGGTGTGGCTGTGCTTACGTCTTTCCTCGGTGTGATTTGGGCAATGTCTGGTTACGATTCCCCATTCCACTTATCGGAAGAATGTTCCAATGCAGCGGTGGCCGCTCCTAAAGCCATATGTCTCACTGCCACATTTGGTGGTTCTGTTGGTTTCCTCTTCATGTTGGCCATTTCTTACACCATGGTCTCCGTCGATCTAGTGGCTGAAGACCCTCAAGGTTTGGGCCAACCATTTGTCACCTACTTGGCGCAAATCATGTCCAAAAAGTTGGTGATGGTGTGCACCTCCTTGACGGCTGTGTCTTCGTGGTTTATGGGCTGCTCTTGTATGTTGGCTGCGTCTCGTGTTACGTTTGCCTACTCTAGAGATGGCCTTTTCCCATTTTCCAACATCTGGAGCAAAGTGCACTCTCGTACCGACACCCCAATCTACGCCGTGTGGATCAACATGATTTTGGGCCAGCTTTTTTTGCTCTTGCTCTTTGCTGGTGACACGGCCATCGGTGCCATTTTCTCTGTTGGTGGTATTTCCGCCATTATTTCTTTTGTTGCACCAGTGGTTTTGAGAATCACTTACGCGAGAAACACCTTTGTTCAGGGTCCATGGAACTTGGGCAAGCTTGCTATTCCTATGGGATGGGTTGCCACTGCCTTTGTTACGATTATGATCCCATTTTTGTGTTTCCCTTACGTCAAGGGCAAGGACTTGACTCCAGACGAAATGAACTGGACCGTTGTGGTTTACTTTGGTCCGTTGTTGATTTTCGCAATTTGGTGGGTGGTTGATGCCCACAAGTGGTACGTTGGCCCCAGACCAAATATCGAAGACTATATGGTACCCCAGGAGAGCCAAGGTGTGGAGGTTCTACAAGGTATTGCAACGCCGTTGCAAGAATCCTCCTCTCTGGAGAAGAAGGACTAAATTATATATCAATGTATTTATTAATGTTTGGTAGGCTAACGCCAACTGCATAGAACATGCGAATTTTTGGGGACACGTTAATGATTCGAAAGTTTGCAGTAGTCGATATCGTAGCACATTGCCAACACCTCTCCATCAACCTAATCCAATACGCTTGTCCCCTACCTGGCCGACTCGTTTTGCCTCTTTGGTCTCCCTGTATATACCTGGAGTCAGTCCGGCTCGTTTGCCGTCCGGCTCGGGAATGTTCGCGCCCAGAGTGCTATTACATTTGCCTCGAGTAATTTGCTTGACCAGTCGCAGTAACACCGTGCTCCACCCACCTCAATGAGTACTTTGCCGATGTACTGCCACCCGTCAACCAATTTAATAGCAAGCCTAGAAACAGTCTTACCGGATACACACAAGAATAAAAAAATAAGATAAAATAAATTGAAATGAAACGAGACGAATAAAATAAAATAAAGTAAAGTAAAATAAAATAAAATAAAACAAAATAAAATAAAACAAAATAAAATAAAACAAAATAAAATAAAACAAAAGCCATTCACCATTCGGGAAATTCTCCGTCCGTTGGTGCAGACAAACTTTTCGGTGGCACAAACGTCGCGCCTAATAAAGCCGAGAAAGTCCGGAGCTACAACACACCATCAGGCCGGCAGCCGCTCATCTAGCAGAGAAAATTAACAGTTTGTTCATTTCCGGTGCCCGGGCCATGTTCGCTGTTTCAGCTCTGTTCCGAATTTTCCGGGACCTTCCTTTATTCTTCGGGCCGTAGCCCTGGCGACCACGCCTGCACTGTGCAAAAATTACTCCCATGTGGCCAATCGGTCCTGCCTATTGATGTGGGTCAGAAGACTTCTAGCTGATTCAGGCATACACCAACAGAAACTTTTGCCTCAAGTCTACCCGCCAGAGTCCGCCAGGTTTTTCAGCCCGCCTTCTCCTTGGTTCCCTAACTCGCCCGTGCCCTAGCTACGCGCTATTTGTATTGCTCCGCTGTCCGGTGCTTTCTTTGTTCAGTTTCGGGCTCCAGTTTTCCGCCTGTCATTCATCTCCGTCACCAGAGGCACGATTAACTGCGGTTACAACCCCGTCTGATTCCTGACTTTGTGGTTTCTGACTATTGACGGCCTCAGCCATTTGTTTTTTGGCGTCTGTTATTTATCTTGGTGTCTGTCTTGCCTCCTTTTGTGCTGATCTTTTGCCCCACCCCCCGGTTGACGTTTTTCCGCTCCGCTAGCCGCCGACAACCCCTCTACTCTCGTTCAATGCAGTTTCAGTACATGGCGCCGTGGGTGCCGTCGTTTATAGCCGCCGTCGAGGCCGAGTTGGCCGCCAAAGACCTCAGCCCGCCGTTTACACTGTTCCAGTATGCTTCGGTGGATGCAGAAGGATTTCCCCGCAACCGAACAGTAGTGTTCCGCGGTTTCCTCTTTGACAACAAGTCGGCCAACGTGTTGACTTTTTGCACCGACAAGCGCATGAGCAAGTACTCCGAGTTGCTTGCTGACGACAAGTTCGAGGCAGTGTTCTACTTTGAGAAAATCAAAAAGCAGTTCCGGTTCCGCGGCCGTGCCCGCATCATCGACGACTCTCATACCCCAATAGTGGACTTAACTACGATCCAGCCGCACCATATCATTGCCAACACCATGAAGGACGAGTCGTCGGATGAAGACTCGGAAAGCGAGCTCGAGATTACTGTGGCCATGTCACGCTCCCCGTCGTCGCCGCCCGCGTCCAACTTGCCTCCGCAACAAACGCCCATTCACGCACCGCTCATTTCGCCATCCATTCTTCTGCAGATCCAGCAAGAGAACAGCACACTTTCGTTCCTGTACCCCAACTTGCTGGAGCTCAGTGGCATCAGCTTTCTGCCGCCCACGGCCGAGGACTGGCAGGGCGAAATCACCCGAGTCTGGAACTCGCTCCTGAAAAACCTTAAACGGTCGTTTCGCCGCCCGGCTCCTATGCTGCCCCTCGACGAGGAAAACCAAAACCTTATGGACAAAATTTCCCGAGGGGTGGACGGGAAGAAGGAGGAAAACGGGTTGAAGAACTTTGCTGTTGTTGCAATGTTCATCGACTACGTTGATTATTACGAGATGGAGAAGGAGCGCCGCTACATCTACGTCAAGGATGATGTCCACCTCTGGAGCGAACAGGAGGTGTGTCCATAGGCAGCAATGAACTTACGATACTGAGAGACCACTACTACCGTAAATGTATGTAAAGCGACGAGGAGCCTTAGGGGTGTAGATAATTAGATGCACCGTGGGGTGTATGCTTGAGTACAGTTAGATGGATAGCAGGGTGGTTGGAGATATTTCTGATGTCAATATTGCGACCTTCCGATGATTAACGCTAAAGCACTATGCCCGTGATCCTTGTCGTATACAGTTTTTAACATGCTTCTGAAATCGCCTTGGCTTGTTTCCGTACAGTGTGCGTGTTTCTCATCAGTGTGCGTGTTTCTCATCAGTGTGCGTGTTTCATTGGGTGTACTGTTCTGATTACTAACTTCTACCTCAATCAGTACGGCCCCCAAAACGTGTTGAATTGGTCTTATACCCCCTATATGGAACCTTCTTTGGCCACAATGCTTTCAACTATTTTTTTTCCCTCGCTTAAGTTTTTATGGTAACCGTATCGCCTCGCGTGGGAGTGCGTAATTTTATGCGGCGATACACCGACTGCGAAAAACCGCACCGCGCACCAGTCTAAACAAACGCCCTTTTGTTTACTCTTTTTCAACAACACCCACTCTCTTTCTTTGCTCCGATGGCTCCAAAATCTACTACCCCGCCCTCTTCGCGGTTGACTTACAAAGGTATGTGACAACTTTTGTGTTCCCAAAACGCGCTTTTTGCCCGTCATCGCCTTGTCGTGTTAAGAACTTTTGCTAACAACAGATATGATCAAAGCCGCAATCGTCTCTTTGAAGGAAAGAGCCGGTTCGTCGTATGTATCAATCATCACGCTAATCTCTCGCAATACAATTACTAACTTTCAGTCGCCAGGCTGTGAAGAAGTATATCTTTTCCCACTTTGAAATCAAGGCCACCACATTCGACTCTTTGTTTAATTCTGCCTTGAGAAAGGGCGTCGAGGCCGGCGATTTCTCTCAGCCTAAGGGCCCATCTGGCCCTATCAAGATTTCTAAAAAGGACAAGGCATTGGCCCCAGTTCCCTCCAAGGTGGTCAAGAAGAAGTCTCCTGTTTCCAAGTCTAAGACTGCATCCTCCAAAACATCGGCGAAATCAACGACTGCCGCCAAGACGAAATCTGTCAAGACGGCCAAGCCCAAGGTGTCCAAGAGCAAGGTCAAGGCCGAGTCTAAGGCTGCTAAGCCCGCTTCTAAGACTGCTGTGAAGGCCAAAGTCACCAAAACGGCCGCCAAGAAGACCACTAAAGCTACCAAGCCTAAAGCTGAAGCCAAGAAGACTACTAAAGCCACTAAGCCTAAAGTTGAAGCCAAGAAGACGACCAAGTCCAAGACTTCGACGAAGTCTAAAGCCGCAACCAAACCAAAGACCGAAACCAAACCAAAGACCGAAACCAAACCAAAAGCCGCTGCCAAGTCTAAGACGACCGCCAAGTCTAAGACGACCGCCAAGCCTAAAACGACCGCCAAGCCTAAGTCCAAGAGCGGGAAATCCTCTGTGAAGAAGGAATCCAAAACCACAGCAAAGGTCTCCAAGCCAAAGACAACCAAAAAGGCTGCGATCAAAAAGGCGCCAGTAAAGAAGGTTTCGAAGAAAAAGGCCTAATCGGGAGTTTCGAGCTTGGTACTCTCGTGGACCAAGCAATATTTGTACATTAGTGTTTGTTCTTATGGAGCCTGGTGAGAAGTACCGGATCCAAGTATACTTCTTATCACTGTTTTTGTTATTTTTATATTTTGTGGCTATCTGTGAGCTGTGAATGCGGCCATGACCGTGTCAGTACATGTCTTGTATTATTATAATTTCTCCGCTCAACCCTTTTTCGCTTCTTATTCTTCACATTTTTCTCCTCGTTGTGTTTCGGTCCAGCACAAAAATACCCTAGCGCTTTCAAATGGCTCCCATCTTTTACGTATCGACGTACATGCACATAGGAGAAAGTGCATACGCGTTGTACCGATATATTTAGGACGCACTCTTCATCTGTCTAGGATCATTTCAAAACCCCACTATGAAACCTGCCAAGCCCGTGACATCAATAATTGTCGCTGCGTTACAGCCCAAATTCGGCATTGGTGCCGACGGAGGACTTCCGTGGAAGTTGAAGCAGGAAATGAAGTATTTCAAAGACGTGACTTCAACCGCAAAAGAAGGCGCTATCAATGCCGTGATCATGGGAAGAAAGACGTGGGAATCGATTCCCAAACGATTCAGACCATTGCCAAACCGGTTGAATGTCATTTTATCAAGATCTTACACGAATACCGAAACGGATGGTGTTCTTTACTACAACAGCATAGATGCTGCTATGAGCGGCTTGGCCAACAACAGCTTTATATACGACAACAAGCCAATTGAGAAGATATTTATCATTGGAGGTGCGCAAATCTATAACTCGATAATGAAAGGGAACTTGGTCGATAACTTGTTGGTGACTAACATTAACTATAATGGTTCCAAAGAGACTGAACCATCTTTGGATACATTTTTGGACTGGGACTTGACCCAATGGAAGCAGAGCGACGTATCTCGCTTGAAAGAATTTGTTGGTACTTCTTTTGCTGAAGGTATCATAAAGGAGGGGGATTACGAATATGAGTACACCATGTGGGAAAAACGAAGCTGATTACGTGTGGATCCGAGCCATCAAAGCTCCGTCAAACGGTCAAACGGCAAATTGACCTTCCATTCTGTCTAGATAGATCTTATTCTCTCGTGTTTTTAAGATTAGGTGACTTGGGGTAACATAGCTGTAGTTAGGCTGACGTATTAGGGACGAGTCAATTATGGAACACCATCACAACGAATATAACTTTGTGTAATCGTTTCCTTACATGAAAAATGCGTATCATCTATCAGATCTCAGTTATGGTTCGTCCACCATTGATGTTAGGCCACCACTGATGTTAGTCCACGATTGATGTTAGTCCTACTATTGGTTCTGTATCGCACTTGTCAGCGCGCCCAGAAACATTTCACCGTCACTGCAATGTTCGCTTCTGTTAGAAGACTTCAAGCTACTCCAGCGTATGCCAGCCTCCTCAAAAGTCTCAAGGTTGACTTGAAGCAGGCAATGATTGCCAAAAATAATATGGAGAAAACCACCATTCGTTCCATCTTGTCCACCGTCAAGAACAATGAAATCGATGGCGGAGCTCAAACAGAATTTGAGTTGAGCAAAGTGCTTGGCAAGATGGTCAAGCAAAGAGCCGATTCTGCTGATGAATTTAAACAACAAAATCGATCTGACTTGGCTGACGTGGAGATCCAAGAGTCTGAAATCATTAAGAAATACATCTCCTCGTTGCCGGTTGCGTCGGATGCTGAGATCAAAGAGAAATTGGTCGACTTCTTAAGTGAAATCAAGGAAAAAGATGCCAACACTCATGTGGGAAGTATCTTCAAACTAATCAACGACGACTTGGCATCTTCCTGGGGTGCGGCTCCTTCGGTGATTAAGGCTATGGTTCCTCAATTGTACAAAAGCATCTTCAAGAAATAGTTTCTTGGCTGATTAGATATAGTGACGCCGTTCAGCTGTTTGTATATATATTGTGTGCTGTTCACCGTAAAGTAATTAAATATTTTCTTGTCTCTCCTGGAGTTGAAGGTTATTGTAGTGATTGTTTGGAACAACTTTTGAGGTCATGGTTCACTGAACTCCTACAGTATCTTTTAAGTTTTTTTTTGGTTTTTTATGCTTTTCAATTCCTTTTCGAGAAAACTTGAGCGAAATACTTTTTCTTCCAGCCTTCGAGGGCCAGCATTTCTATTTAACTACATACCTTTTTGTAGTGAAGTTTTAAAAGAGTGCACAAGGTGTGTCTCGCGTAAAAAACAAAATAAAATTGGGCGAGGAAGCAAACCCTCAGCTTAGTAAAAAACTACTTGACGGAAGTTTTCATACTAACTATCAAGGGTAAAATTACTTGAGCATGTCGGAAGTATGTCTTTATGGTTCGAATTGCCCTGACACTAATGTGTCTCAGAGATAGCCACACTGTTTTATTTTTTTCCCTCGGTTTTACTAACTAGTATCAGGTAAAAAGAACAATTAGAATCACTACCAACCAGTTCATCTTGAAAGATGTCCCTGCGGTTGAAAACTACCCAATGAGACAGTGGTCGATTCAAATTTCTATGCTAAATGAACAAGGGGTGGAAATTCCTGCTAATATTCTAGATAAGGTGACGTATACGTTGCACCCCACGTTCGCCAACCCAATTAGATCGTTGAAACAGGCTCCATTCAAGGTGGAGGAGCAAGGTTGGGGTGAGTTCGACATTCCTATTGCTATTCATTTTGTGGGTTTGCCAGGAAAGCAAGGCGAACGTAAGTTCAACCACGACTTGAACTTCTTGCAAGAAACATACGTCGTGGACCATGTGGTGCTGATTCCGTTGAAAAACGCCCAATTGAACAAGCTTTTGCTCGAGTCCGGTCCTGTTCCTAGCGACGGCGAAGCCAAGCGTAAGAACGAGTCGGATGTCGCATCAAAACTGAAAAAATTGAAGAGTGCAAACGGCAATGCCACAAAGGGAAGCATTGACTTGGAGAAGCTTGCCAACGGATTGACCAAGCTCAGCGAGGATGATTTGATTGTCATTGTGCAAATGGTCACCGACAATAGAACGGGCGATATGATTATCAAGAACGACGTCGACAATGGCGAGTTTACCATGGACTTGTACACTTTGCCAGAACTGTTGTTGAAAAGCTTATGGGAATACGTCAAGAAGCACACTGGAGAGGCTTGAGTGGCTGTCTTTACTTCTATTGAATAGCGAAGGAGAACTTCTTCGGAGCTCTGCTGTGTTTTGTTACAAACTGAAACTATCGGATTTTACATCACGTAGACCACACCTTGATTGTAGAGTCCCAAGAGGCGGTGGCAATACCTTGTCCATCGGGGCTAACCGCCACCTCAGAAATGCGGGCGGTATGGCTTCCCTTACCCATTCCAATCAGCTCGACAATGTCACATTTCAACAAATCCCATGCAATGCACCCGTAATCGGCATAGCATACGTACAACATGCGACCCGAGCTGCTCACGTCCAACGATGTCACTCCTGGTGTATCGAACGTGGCCCACATCCTGTCAGCGGAATCTGGCGATGAAGGGCTCTTTGCGGGGCTTTTTCTAGGACTCTTTGCCGGCCGGTCGAAATGTTCTTGCAAGATGTATTCTTCAACCTGGCAGTCTGCGCGCAAGTCAAATAGCTTGCACTCTCCAGAGTCACAACCAGCCACAAACGCATAACCATGAGAAAACAGCGAGACACATTCCACGTCGGATGTCGATGCCTGGTACGAGTAGCATGTTCCTCGGGTACGCACGTCCCACACTTTCACGCAGCCGTCGGCCCCAGAAGAGAGAAAAGTATGAGGAGACAACCTCCCATTTTCCAGCAACAGCAACAGTAAAACGTCTCCGGTATGGTCCAAAAAATCCCTGACTCTTGCATCTTTGACAAAGTCCCAAAGTGAGATCGACATATCTCCTGAGGCGGTCAACACCTCGTTGTCAGTGATAAACTCGCATGCTGAGACATAAGCAGAGTGTGCGCGCGGAGTTTTCCGGCCCCGAGGCCGTCTATCCTCGAGTTCTAAATCTGCAGAGGCAGTGTTCATGAATTTATCTTGATCTGCATTCACCCGATAAACGGTGCAGCGATTGTCTAGTCCTGCCAGAGCCACATAGCGGCCTGACGGAGAATATGCACACAGAAGCACCCACGAATTATCTAAAGGAATTGCTTCGAGTTTCAACCCAGAAAGAGTGTCCCAAATAATCATAAACCCGTCCTGACAGGCCGACAACAATTTGACAGAGTCTTGGCTCCACTTGATCCCGGTTATTTTTTCTCTATGTCCTCTCAATGTATTAAACTGTCGAAGGTATCGTGCTTGCGGGATTCCGGCTATAATTGCACTAACACTTTTGAGCGACTCATCTTTGATAGCAGCGTTCTTGTTTTGCACTTCGCTGTGTAGAATTTTTGCTGTCTGCCGGGCCTTATTGAGCTCCATTAGGAGACTCTCATATCCTGAACTTACCATCGGTTTTTTCAACCCCAGTATCGGTAAGGATTCAAGGATATGTGGTAAATTTATTACATCTCCCTGCATATCTCGTTTATTATCTATCGCTCCTGCATACCTCGTGATTTACTCAAACGTCGCATGAAATTTGACCTGCCCCCTTCACACTAACCAGACCACTGTGTCAAGTCCAGCATTAACCACATCACTATATTTTGGCGTGATTTTTTTTTTCTCACTTTTAGACGAAATATGACTTCCACTGTAATCTCTGGTTTTGCCGTACGTCGAGAAAATACGTCTTATGTAATCACAGGTTCCATCATCCCCTTTCTTCATCCCCTTCCCCCTCCCCACTTTTCACGTTCTAACTTGCTCGTAGGGCTTACACATTAGTGCATCAGGAGTGCATCAATCAACATGAGTGTTGCATGTCAGATTAGCCAACCCGCAGGATTAGGTTACTTTTCTTCGTTTTCGTGTGGCCTCGGGCGAGTCTGTGTCAAATTGCGCGTCGTTGACTTCGTTATCCTTCTTGGGAACACTTGGTACAGGTGCGGCTGCCGTCTTTCTGTTTCGAGCGTTTTTGGCGCGCAGCTTGTCGTCTCGTTCCAAATCACCAGTCACCTTCAGTAGGTATGAAGGCACAGGAAGACCAGATTTGAGGAAGAACATTTTCCAGTTCCGCGCCTTGTCTTTCAACTGCACTTGGGTTCTATTTTTCAATGACTCGTTGATGCGACCTCCCTGTCCAAAGAGCTCAAGAATCGTAGACCAAAGTGGGCCCTTAAG
The DNA here is from genome assembly GCA_030557995.1 of Clavispora vitiphila. Lineage (NCBI taxonomy): Eukaryota > Fungi > Ascomycota > Pichiomycetes > Serinales > Metschnikowiaceae > Clavispora > Clavispora vitiphila. The sequence goes on from JANIJR010000009.1 coordinate 54,279, forward strand.
TTCCAAGGCATGACGTAAAGCTTTTTCCTCCTCACGCGTCCAAGGTCTTCTGTTGGTGACCTTTCCTTGCATGCGAGGATTAATCCGTATGTGAATCTGTTGTTCTTGGATTTCACTTGGTAGTAACGCGGAGGTGATATCGTTAATTTCTTGGCTCGCGGCAGCATCAACGTGATCTGTGTTTACAGAGGCCAAGGTGGATTCTCGAAGCGCATCTTCGCTATGTGGTGTAGCAGAGGGAACAGAATTATTATCGGCAGATATCCCTGTAGATCTTTCGCTACGCCCACTTGGCTTCCCTCTCTTACCCCAGATGAGAAAGCCCATATTCTTGGACACATAATCGAACATCTCTTTCAAGAACTCAAACCATTCATACTCCTCACTGAGATTAGACCCTTCAGGGTAGTTAAGCAAGGTTTCCTTTCTAGATTTGCACCGAGCAACAAAGTCGAGTTCAGAGGGGTACAACGTCTTAACGCCTCTTCTTTCGAGAAGCAACTGCTCCAAATTACTGGGCAAAATATCTTCCAAGATTTCCTCTCTGGATCTCTCGCCCGCCTCAATGGCAGAAATATATGCCTGTGTCTTTAACCCAAGATACAAAACGGCCTGTGATTTCAAAAGCTTCCCCACTTTATCACCAATGACGGTATTCACTCCACTCTGTAAGCTCATATTGGTAGCATTCATGTTTGACATCGAATTGGCCGGGTCCAACGTATTGTAAGGGCAGAACACGTCCAAAAACGACTCGTTCAAGTAGAAAAATCCCACCTCGATGGTTCCCAACGTTGCCGCTAAGAATGTAGCAAGATTTACCTTTCGCAAAGTGGACTCTATGGTCTGTTCACGGCTGCGGAACATGCTAGGTGTTTTTTCGCCCTCCTTCCACATTCCCGGTGCCAAGTGTTCCACGGTCAAAAATGGGTCTTCTTCGGAGTATAGCCGCTTGGTGAACTCAAAGAGCGACGTCAAGTCGCGGAAGGCGGCTCCCGAAGGCGTCTCGGGGCTCGATGCCAAGTCGATAATCTTTTGGTACGGACCCATGGCGAAAATGCGGAGTAACTGCGATGCCAAGTTATCTAGCACCGCCAAAGTGTTGATGAGAAGCTGAATACGCGCAGGTAAGTAGTCTGCTGCCACAATCGGCAATGGAACAGCAGCCAACTGAACGTTGGCCAACAGAGCTACTGGCGGTACGTGGCTGGAAAGTGCGTTGTATGCGGCCAAGGCAGTATTGGTGGCCAAGAGCTCAGAATCGGGAGGAATGTAGCCGGGAAGATTTGGCTTCTCCGTATTTTTCGCATCCTCCATGATCAGATCTTGGATGTTCTGGTCAGTGGTAGCCCGTTTGAGCTCATCTGCTATCATCTGGAGACTCAGTTTCTCGACGTCCACGTCGGAGGCTTTTGAGCTGGTTTGGGCAAAGACGTTTGTTTCAGACGATTCTGTTTGTGACTGTTGGTTTTGCTGGTGTTGTTGCTCCTCCGCAACCTGCTGCTGCACCTGCTGCTGCACGTGTTGTATTTGCTGTTCCACTTGTTGCTCCACCTGGTGTTCCACCAGTCCGTCAATCAATTGTTGCGCTTGTTGTTGTGTTTGTTGTTCTTGATGCTCCTGTTGTTTTTCCTGTTGTGCTTGGTGTTCTTTTTCTTGTTGTGGTTGTGGCTGTGCTGGTACCATAGGTTGTGGCTCCTGCTGAACCTCTGGTACAGTAGGAATATTTTCAGCAGAGACCTCCGGCAACTCTAAGCCCGCAGACACTGAAATCTCTTGCGGCTCCTGCGTTTGTTCTCGCTCTTGTGCTTGTTCATGTTGTTCTGGCACTTGCTGTTCCTGTTCTTGCACTTGTTCTGGTTCGTCTTGGTGCCCTCCCACTTGAATCTCTCCTGTCATCGTTACTTGTTCCTCGTGTGGCTCTTCCTTGACAGCCGTCTGCTGAAGCTGTTGTGCCAAGTCATGCTGCGCAATTGCTCGTTGGATTTCCTGGTCTAAGCCGTCTTCGTGTTCGTAGTGTTTGTGTGCCTCCGACGCATTCTCGGGCAGGTGCGATAAATACGACTCGGACATGGTCTCTGATGTTTGTTTGAAGTCTAGTTGTAGTGTAAGCCAAGAAAGGGAAGGTGTTGATGTTTTTAATATTGCATACAGAGGCATCGCGATGTTGTAGCATTGGGGCCGTCTCTCTCCGTTGCAGATCCCATTTGTAGTATCTACATCCCGTTACAAGGAGCAAACGTCGGGTGAAATACGTGACATGCCATTCGCTCTGTGTGGATCGCCAGTATTACTCCATTCATCTTGCGCCCAGTATCGTTGATGGCACTACCAGATGGGAGAGTTGGCGAAGAGCACAAGTGCGCTGATTGCACAATCATCGACTGAAGGAGGACCAAACCCTGTTACAATTACTCGGATGTAAAAGAATTCAACAACTTTTAGCGCCAGCGGAGACACGCAATGTGCCGTTGGTTCAGTTGCCGTATAGCCGTCCCGTCTCGGTTAATACAGGCGTGCGGTTTTGCGCAAACGCCGGGCGACTGAACAATTACAATGAGCCACAACCATCGTCCCCACATTTTACCCCTTGGACAACCAATCTTCAAGCAGGCATGGTTACTGGCATATATACTGTGTAAGCTAGTTCTTCTCACCCCCGGCTTTTCCGTGGGCACACAAACCGAATTCGCACTGTCCACATACTGAATTGCCTTTTGCTTTCCGCGCGCGAAAGCCGCTAAGACCCGCTAGCGCTTTCCTAATCGGGCAGTTTGCGCCAAGCTGCCTCTGGCCGGGGTATATAAGCCTGTGGCCTTTCTGTGTTTCCCTCCTCATCAAAAATGTCCGTTTGTGAAAAGTACTTCCCAGAAGAACCAAGCGAACCCAAGGTCGTGGCGGCTTTCCCAGGCCCAAAGTCCCAGGAGGCCATCAAATCTTTGGGCACGGTGTTCGACAGCAGACCCGTCTACTTTGTCGCCGACTACGAGAAGTCCACCGGTAACTACATCGTCGACGTTGACGGCAACACCTACTTGGATGTCTACGCGCAAATCGCCTCCATTCCTTTGGGTTACAACAACCCTGCCTTGATCGAGACCGCCAAGTCCGACAAGATGATCAGAGCCATTGTCGACCGTCCTGCTTTGGGTAACTTCCCCGGTAAGGACACCGAAGAGATCATTGCCGAGTTGCTCAAGGTCGCTCCAAAGGGCCAGGACAAGATCTGGTCCGGTTTGTCTGGTGCTGACGCCAACGAGTTGGCGTTCAAGGCCGCGTTCATGTGGTACAGCGCCCAAAAGAGAGGTGGACAAGCCGTTGCATTCTCCGAGGAGGACAACGAGTCTGTCATGAGAAACGCCGCCCCTGGCTCTCCTGACTTGGCTATCTTGTCGTTCAAGCGCTCTTTCCACGGTAGATTGTTTGCTTCCGCCTCTACCACCTGCTCCAAGCCAGTGCACAAGTTGGATCTTCCATCCTTCAAGTGGCCAAAGGCCGAGTTCCCAGCGTACACATACCCATTGGAGGCTAACGTGGACGCCAACGACAAGGAGGACAAGAGATGCTTGGCCATCGTCGAGGACCTTCTTAAGACCTGGGAAACCCCCATTGCTGCTGTGTTGATTGAACCCGTTCAATCCGAGGGTGGTGACAACCACGCTTCTGCTGCCTTCTTCCAGGGCTTGAGAGACCTCACATTGAAGTACGGCTCTCTCTTGATTGTTGATGAGGTGCAAACCGGTGTCGGTGCCACAGGTAAGTTCTGGGCTCACGAACACTTTAACATTACTCCTCCACCAGACATGGTGACCTTCTCCAAGAAGTTCCAATCTGCTGGTTACTACTTCCACTCCCCGGACATTGTACCAAACCAGGCGTACCGTCAATTCAACACCTGGTGCGGTGACCCAGCCAGAATGATCTTGGCTGGTTCTATTGGCCAAGAGATTGTCAAGCATGACTTGGTGGCCCAAGCTGCGAGAGTGGGTGACTACTTGTACGGCAAATTGGAGGCCTTGTTTGCCAAGCACTCTGCGCATGTCACTGACTTGAGAGGCAAGGGCCGTGCCACTTTCATTGCGTGGACCTTTAAGAAGCCTGAGTTGAGAAACAAGTTCTTGGCCGACATGAAGAGTGTTGGTATCAACATCGGAGGTTGCGCTGAAGACTCTGTGAGATTGAGACCAACTTTGGTGTTTGAGGAGAAGCACGCGGACATCTTGGTTACTGGAGTCGACAAGATTTTGTCTAGCTACTAGGTTAATAAGTTATAATATAGGGCAGGAAAACACTGTGTAGAGGCCGCACGTGCCTCAAAGCAAAAATCACCATCTCGCGCTGGCCTGTCTGTCTACCTCACAGAAAACACTGCGCCGCAAGGGTGGTGCTTTTTTCACCCAATCGTCTTCCCCAATCTGTAGTGTCGCCCAGATCGAACCAAAGCGAAACTGGGGCCCGAACATAACCGCGCATGCAGGTTTATCTTCAATCCCTGCATTCAGTCGAGAACCCCGGACATTGGTGAAAAAAACCTAACCTCCAGAGCCAACCCCAGTGCCATGGCGACTGATGCCCTGCCGCAACACCTGGACCTTTTTTCCGCGGCCAAGGCTAGCATTAAGCACGATTCCAATGCGTCTTTGATCGCCGGCGGCATCTCTGGAGCGGTTTCCCGGACCATCGTGTCGCCATTCGAACGCGCCAAGATTCTTCTCCAGCTCCAAGGCCTGGAGGCCCAAAAGGCCTATCTGGGCATGTTCTCCACCATCTTGAAGATGTACCGTGACGAAGGCTGGCGCGGATGGTTCCGTGGCAATACTCTCAACTGTGTGCGGATCGTGCCTTACAGTGCGGTGCAGTTTGCTGTGTTTGAAAAGTGCAAGCAGTTATTGGTCCAGCGCAAGCCAGAGGGGCAGCAGACATTGACCGAAGTGGACCGGCTCATTGCGGGCTCGGTGGGCGGCATTGTGTCGGTGGCTGTGACTTACCCGCTCGACTTGGTGCGGGCCCGGATCACAGTCCAAACGGCGTCCCTCGCGAAGCTCAACAAGGGCCGCAAGGTCGATGCCCCGGGCGTATTACAAACTATGCGTGATGTGGTGCAGAATGAGGGTGGGGTTTTGGCATTGTACCGTGGCATTGTGCCCACCACGATGGGTGTGGCACCGTACGTGGCCATTAACTTTGCATTATACGAGTACTTGCGTGATGCCATGGACCTGCTGGCACAGAACTTCTCCAACCCGTTGTGGAAGTTGAGTGCGGGCGCCTTCAGCAGCTTTATCGGTGGCGTGCTCATCTACCCGCTCGACTTGCTCCGCAAACGGTACCAGGTGGCCAGTATGGCCCAGGGTGAGCTTGGGTTTGAGTATCGGTCGGTGGCACATGCTCTCACCACGATTTTCCAGAAAGAGGGCTTTTTCGGGGCATACAAGGGCTTGACTGCAAACTTGTACAAGATAGTGCCGTCGATGGCGGTGAGTTGGCTCTGCTACGACACGTTGCGGGCGGCGATTGCACAGTGGTAGTACTAGACGCTCATTTGGTGCGTGTGTAGTCTCTGGAATGGGATATTAGAACTCTGTGGATGCACTGCCCTATTACATTCTCTATACACTTTATCTTTACATTCTCTTTACTTCTTTAAACAATCTTAACATTACGCTGACATTGCTCGACATTCTCTTTGTTATCAGATTTTCATCCCCCTACTTCGTACTGCTGCCAATTTTCCATTTTTTATGTGGAGATATTGGTCGGTTCGAATAACCTGGGCTGACTGAAGCACAAGGTGGCGTACAGCCTACCTGGCCAAGCATTTTGCAAGTCGTAACTCCATGCTTTACCCTTGTAGCTCTGTCTCCTACTAATAACTCTTCCCTATGTTTTAAATAATTTTCCTCTCCCTCTCGATATCTATTCCTGTTTTGCTTCAATGTGCGTACTGCCCACCGCATTTGGCACCCGCTACTGCCCTTAACGGCACGTGACTTCCGGTCAGCCAACCAGCTTCCTGCGAAGTTCGCACCACTTTCATGATACGATTTGAGAGAGGAAAAAAACTGTCATCAGATATCAAACCACATCACCACTATGAGAGCCTCCCGTGTTATGTTGAACGCCTCTAAGCAAGCTGCTAAGAAGGGATCCGTCCCTATCCCGGTTGAAATGTACCCATTGTTTGCTGCTGTCGCCGTTGCCTGTGGCTCTTTGGGCTACTTCACTTACAGACACTTTGCTTACGACCAACAATTGAGATTGTGGAAGAACCCAAACTTGTCTAACTTGGACAACGTGTTGAACGAAGCCTCCAAGAACGAGTCTGAATAAATGTGTTAAAAGAAGGCGTGGCGCTGCCTCCCATCCAAGTTGTCATTACATATTCAGTCCGGTTGGCGTGTACGGTTTATTAGGTACAAGCAGTCGAGTGGATCGGCTACTGTTCTTTAGTAATATGAAGTTTTTCTTCGAGTATTTTTTGGACTATTTACATGTTAGACTGCCCCAATGTACTGTTTTTGTAGCATGATGGGAACCTTCCTCACAGGAATCGCCCCACGATGATCATCTGGTGCCTAAAGTGAGACTCGCTTGAGGCCGGAAACTGCCGTACGAAAGTTTGCTTGCTGTATCTAGCTCGCACTCTCACTCTTCACGGATGTTGGAATAATAGTTGGTCACCTCGCTCACCTCGTCCAAGAGTTCCAAACACTTCTTCAATGCCTTCTCATGCTCCTCAGGAAAGTCAACCTGGTTGTCATCGTCAGCAATAAATACCGTCTTGGAGTCTCTCAACTTGTATCCTTTTTCTGACAACTTGTTCGACACGCTGTGCAACTCTGCGGCCTCGGTGATCATTTGGAAAAGCTTTTCGCCGTTATAGTCGCCCTCCTGGTCGTGGAAGTGTTCAACATCCTCAGCACCCACATCAATGGCCACATCCAACAACTCATCTAGCTCCTCGTTCTCCTGTGCCGGCTCAAAGATGATCTCACCTTTCCTTTGAAACATGTAGTGGCACGGACTCAAAGAGGCACTGAACTTCGACATTGCATGCTTCACAAGTCCAATAGTTCTACTCTTATTGTCAGTGTTCGCCTCCACAATGAACGCTACCCCACCAGGGCCCATAAACTCGTAAGTCACCTCCGATGTAGCTGCTCCATCATTAGACAATTCCCCTGTTCCTCTTTTGATGGCGTTTTCGATGATTTTCTTCGTCACATTCAATTTCTTTGCCTTTTCCATCAAGGTGACAAGCTGGGCATTGCCTTCCACTCCTCCAGTCTTGACACTAGTGGTGATTCTGGTTGCCATAGCATACGCTTCTTTTGACTTTTTGGCGTCATTTTTGGCCTTGTCGTGGCGAATATTTTGCCACTTGGAATGACCAGCGCTAACGAATGGAGTCGATCCAAATGATCTACAGCAGGGTCTGACGGATCTTTTTGGAAGAAGCAGGAGAAGCATTTGATGAGTGAATAAGATACTCAATTCAAATTTGAACCGAAGGTACGGCATACGGCTGCAGGCTTCTCTCTAACCATTGTATTCCCCACATCCACTTTTTTTCGAGTTGGGGAAAGATAATTGGTTCAACTCAAGATTTCCAGAAAGATTTATGGAGTATGTATTCATATGAAGATGAAAACCATCTTTTTCTCTTCGTGTGGTATTTTTTCGTCTTCATAGTTGAACCGGGAAAAACATGCAAATAGTAAATTTGAAATAAAGTTACACACTTTTTACCCACATTCAATTCAATTAGAATACATAAAATACTTTTACGATAGCAAAATAAGCCACTTAGCTACTAAAATAAAATCAAATTGCTCTTTGGCTCGAAATTGATCTATCGTTGTACATGATTTGAAATACACCGTCTGCCTATCTTGGGTCGGCGGTGTGCACACTATTCGACGATAATTGATAGCGAGATATAATACACCGAGATACAATACCGTCCTTCACACGTAATCGTTAAAAATGAGTGTTAACGATGCAATGGCCAAGCGGTCCTTGCTTGCAGTGATTGCAGACGAAGATTCTGTTACCGGCTTATTATTAGCAGGCGTGGGCCAGGTGTCTGCGGAACCTGGTAAGGAGTCCAATTTTCTCACGGTGGTGCCAGGGAAAACCTCCGTCGAAGAAGTGGAAGAAGCTTTTGAGAAGTTTACAAGCTCGAGGGATGATATTGCCATCTTATTGATAAACCAACACATTGCCGACTTGATCAGACACAAGGTCGAGAGCTACACCAACGCATTCCCGGCGATCTTGGAGATTCCTTCGAAGGACCACCCTTACGACCCCGAGAAGGACCTGATCTTGAAAAAGGTCAGACGTCTCTTTGGCGAGTAGTTACTTTTATACGCTGTTAAATATATCTTAGATGCTTGGTAATTACTGCACGATTAGTTGTCTCCACTGTAGCCACATGCAATACCTTAATTTTCTCCATCCGCTTCCTTCTCGATAGTGGCTTCTGCAGACTCTTCCGTGGGTTGTTCCATAGATTCCTTCACTGATTTTTCTGTAGTATCCACTGGGTCTTCAGCGGTCTCCACTGGGTCTTCAGAAGTCTCCACTGGGTCTTCAGCACTTTCCACTGGGTTTTCAGCAGTCTCCACGGACTCTTCCACAGTCTCTTCTGGCTGGTATTCGACCGGGGTATCGGCGTCAATTTCAGTAGACTCAGCCGGCTCAATTGTATCGGCAGGTTCAACCAGTTCAGCTGCATCAAGAGTTTCGACCGGTTCTCCAGAGACGGCCGCCTCAACTGTTGAATCAGTGACTTCGTTGACTTCTTTAACATGTTCTGCTAGATTGAAATCCTCCTCAGCAGTGGGGGCGGCTTCTGCAGGCTCATCTAGGTTTTCCTGAGCAAATTCCTCCACTGCCTCTGGGGCAGACCCAATGATTGTCGACTGCGAATTTCTCTCCACTTCAGCCTGATCTTCAAGAGGAACCAGGTCAAATGTCTCAATTCGAATCTCTTCACCCGCAACACCCAGAGAGTGGTGCTCTTCTGAAGCGGTCTTATCAAGAGAGTCCACTTCAGTGATTTCAGAAACAGGTTCTGGCTCAGTCACAGACTCCGATTCAGTGATAGGCTTCAGCTCAGTGACAGGCACACTAGATTCTGGCGCCTTGTCGGTTTCAGGGCTATCAATCACCTGCGAGTCAGGTTCAGGCTCATTTCCCGCCTTTTCCGCAACATCCTTTGCAGGTACTTGAGGACGAGTAGTTCCCTTACCCCAGTAGTTTTTGGCGAGGATATCTGGCAACACGCAGTCTTTAACGTAAAAGTCTCTAACACCCACAATACGTCTTTCAAGCTCACAAGCCTTCAACCATTCAGGTCTAACAATGGGGATGTTCATTTCATTAGCCTTTAAGTATTCCGGGTTTTGTTTGTTTTCCCGTGTGGTGATGAAGTGAGTGGTGTCCACCATCAACTTGTCCTGGGCGGGGTAATTGGCGCCCATATTTTTCAATGTTTCTTGGATATCCTCCACGGTAAACTGGTCGTTAGCGGTGATGTCGCCAAGGCAAACTGTGATTCCCGATAAATCAGTCATCTTGTGGGTTTTCACTTCCACCAAGTTCGACAGGTATACACCGGCAGTAGTGTCCAAGCGCAATTGGAACAGAAACGCCTTATCAATCGGGAGACCAGAGAGCTTTGTGGTTCTGTTGGTCAATGGTTGAGGAATAGCACCTAGCTTCTTATCATCTTTGAACAAGACCAAGTTTTTCAACGACGCGGTTCCCAAGTCCAACGTATCCCACTCCAACACACAAGATGTCTGGGTGACATTTTTGATGGAAAGGACAGGCGGCTGAGGAAGGTTCTTACCAAAAGTGTTAAGAATTTCGTCCTGGATTTGCTGGAACTCCTCAGCCTCTTTCTTTTCCGTGGCCAAGTCCCGATCACACTTAATCTTGACTATGGAGCCCGCTTTGACCCCGTTGGGCAACAATATGGTGGGGAATTCAATGAGATGATGGTCTTTGGTCAATAAAAGAGCCAAGGAAGCGTCAAGTTTGCCGACTGTAAGCGAAACTTCGACCATTGCAGCGTGTGAAGGTGCGGGCTATTTCAAGTTACTCGATTTGAGTGCAATCAGTGGCACAGTAAACGCTACAATAGAGGGGAGGTACGGGTGTGGGTCCTGGCGCGCAGTCTATATTGAAGAAATGACAACTGTTCACCCGCGCGGTGCGGTGGAAGTTATATAGGGGATGCAGGAAGCCGGCCTAAAAGATACCCATTGCCTGGAGATCGTCCATGATCTCTTCCTGGGTCGCCTTACGTAGCAAAAGCTCCTGTGTGGAAAAATCGCCTGCCTCAACCAAACCTGTTGATATCGCAGAAGGAATGCCGTGAAATTCCTTGAGTCCGTTGAGAATCCCAAGCTGGTGGTTGAAGTTGTTGCGCTGCTCCACCAACCCCACCAACGTGTTGAACTTTTGCTCTTTTTTGTTGATGGTGTTTTCCTGATAGTAGCCCATAGTACTACCGCCAGGGGCGATTGGAGGCCCTGCAAGTACGTTGTCGCTGGGTAGAGCAGAAAAGTAGTACTCGGGCTCGATCTGGTCAAGCATGTTGCGCTCACGGTTGATCTTGTACCACAGCGACGTGGTGGCGGTGACCATATCTTTCTTGGTGTCCATCAACTTTCTCAAAAAGTCCTGGTGGATGGCGGTGCGGGTAGCAATTGTTTCGTTGTTGATGCATTTTAGGCTGTAGTTGAGGGTGGAGTTGGCCAACTTCATGCTGTCCTGATAGTACTGGTTGACCTTGTAGCAGATTTCTAGAAGCTCGGGGTGCGAGCCGTCTAAGCATAGCTGCAGCTCGTTTTCCAAGAAGCTGAGTTTGTCGTGAAATAACTTGTCCCGAAGATGGGCAAAGTCGGTTTCGATCAGAATCAATTCACTCACCGCCAACTTGCGGTGTTCGTCGAGATCGAGATCAAGGTCACCACTATCTCCTTCTTCGTCGCCCGACTCGACCAATTCACCGTTTAAGCGTGTTTCTTCCGCTGCCTCTGCTTCAGACTGCTCGCGCTGCTCCTCGAGCTCTTCTTGCTTGACAGTGTCTTCGACGTCCGCTTCTACAGCGTCGCAATCGCCTTCCTCTGCTTCTTTCTCTTTTGCTTTTTTTTCAATTTCTTCTTGTTCTCGTTCCTCATCTTCCTCATCATCTTCATCTTCACCGTCCTCATCATCTTCATCTGCATCATCTGCATCATCTGCATCATCTCCATCATCTCCATCATCTGCATCATCTGCGTTGTCGCCTTCTGACTTACTTTCGGCGTCTTTGTCGGCCGCATCATCTTTTTCGGCTCGTTCAGCCTTGTCAGACTCATGTCCATTGTCACCTACACGGTCGCTTTTATCATCCGGACCATCGTTCGAGTTGCTTTCGCTTTCGCCACTCTTTTCTGTAGTTGACTCGTTTGCTGCGTCCTGGTCTGAGTCGTGGTGTACGTCTTGCTTTGGGGATATGCTGGTGGGCGGAGTACGCGTTTTGAGCTCCAGAGCGTCCGCATCCAATTCGCCATTCAAAGAAGGCGTTGGGCGCTTCAGCAGCTGTTCAGGTTCCGTGTCATCATGGACACGCTTAGATCCGGCCAGGGCAGTGGGTTCCAAGGAACCATGCTCAGAATGTGGCAATGATGGCGACACCGACGATCTGAGTTGCTTGACATAACTGTCATCATCAGAGTCATCGGAGTCCACTTCCTGTAGGCGTGCCAATTCTGTGAGCTGCGAGAGCGCCTGCAAGTCTGACACCTTTTCGCCCAGGGTCGAGTTAGAGTCGTCGTCCAAAAAGTCCATCTTATCGGTTTCAGCCTCCGACTCTTCGGCGCCCAAGTCGCTCAACTCAGAGCTCTCGTATGAGTCTTTGACTTGTGTTCTTCTGTCGTCCAACGCCTGGAGGTTGAACGGCGGAGGAGAGGTGCCGATGTCGGTTAAGGGCGAGTCTTTGGTTTGGGGAAGATCGGCCACGCCCAGAGAGTCGCTGGCAGTTTCCAGAGCTACTTTTGCGTCTGCAGAAGAATTAATCTTGGGACCACGTTCGGAGCCGGATCCGTTTGTGTTCGTTTCCCTGTGGTTTAAGTGGAGGGCAGGCGGTTTCTCCATATCTGGCACTCTGGGGTTGCGGGTGCGAGACAAACAAGGGGAGATGGAAAAGGATTCGGGATAATTCCACTGGGAAACACAGGAGTGAAGAAGCGTTTTGGGAGACGTGGGGTTTTCGGATGTGGACGGAGACGAAAAACAGCAATGAACCACTGGAGGTGTACGTCAATGTATATACACTACTGCCCACCATCATCTGGGTGGTAGGCTTATGCGCAGGAGGGGTGGCTCGCTGATATGCCCAGCCATTTCCTGTTCGGAGAGATTGCCGTGGAACTACTCAAAACAGAAAATTTAGGAGTGAGGATGATCTGTTTTCGAAAATTCGCTTCTTCTTCTGACACACGGGCTCTGCAATGCTTGCACGCTCGCAACTCCACCTCAGCTGACCCTGTTCATCTTTGTTAGTGGGGAAAACGGTCGCAGGTACCGCCAATACACACCCGTACACCCAAAAAACGAGAGATGAGATGGCTGATAAACCATTTGTACTTTTTCTCCCCATTACCCAGACATGTCTGCGTTCAGCTCTTTATTTGGCAAAGCGAAAATCGACAAAGATCTCGACTCTTTGTTGTCTGGATCCGCAGGACCGGTCACCAAACACGACTTGAAGCCCAGAACCGTGGTGGAGATCCCAGCCCGTAAGAATGAACAGACTCAGGACGGATCTGCTGCCGAATCTCAGCCCGAGGAAGAAGATGATGAAGAGAAAATCAAAAAGGCTCGCAAAGAAAACAAGAAGAAGAGAAAGGCGGAGGAGGAAAACGCTGGCTTAGAATCCCAATACTTCTCCCAGATCTTGAAGGAAGAGGAGAAGGAGGAGCAGAAGAAGGAGACCAAAGAAGAAGAAACTAACGAGAAGGAGGCAGAGAAAAACGAGGACGATGACTCGTCCAGCTCTGATGAGGAGGAAGAGGTCAAGCCCACTAAGAAAAACTCCAGTGCCAAATCCATCGACTTGAAGGAAGAGGAACTAAATAAGGCAGAAAAGACTGTTTTCGTCGGCAACGTCTCCAACAACGTGGTGACCTCTAAGCAAACTTACAAGCAGTTCAAGAAGCTTTTCAGCAGCATTGGTAAGGTGTCATCGATCCGGTTCCGTTCGATTGCGTTCGACGACGCCGTCCCAAGAAAAGTGGCTTTTGCCAAGAAGTCATTGCATAGCACGAGAGACACTATCAACGCATATGTTGTGTTTGCCGAAAAGGAGCCCTCTTTGAAGGCTGCTTCAAGATTGAACGCCACAGTGTTCGACCACAACCACATCCGTGTTGACCACGTCGCCCACCCAGCGCCCAAGGACAACAAGAAGACGATTTTTGTTGGAAACTTGGACTTTGAGGAAAAAGAGGAGAGATTGTGGCGCTACTTCAACTCCAAGACCAACGACGATGTCGAGGCGGTCAGAATTGTTAGAGACGCCAAGACCAATCTCGGTAAGGGTTTTGCCTTGATCCAATTTAAGGACACCCTTTCGGTGGACAAGGCATTGCTCTTGCATGAGAAGCCAATGGAAGTCGAAGGCGATGACAAGAAGAAGGGTAGAAAACTCAGAATTCTGCGGGCCAAGGCATACGCCAAACCTTCCATTCTCTCTCCAAACCATGTCGACAATGCCAGAAAGCAGAAAAAGCCTAGAGCTCCATTGAACGATGATCAGAAGACCAAGTTGGGCCGTGCCAAGGCGCTTTTGGGTAAAGCCGACAGAAACACTGCTGGTAAGCTCGTAATCGAGGGTTCCAGAGCTGCTCCAGGTCAAAGAATTGCCGGTATCAAGGGCTTGAAGAGTGCTAAAGGTAGAGTTAAGAAGCCTAGAGTGACTGACAGATCTACGCGGTTCAAGAAGGACAGGGAAGACATTGCGAAGCAGACAAAAGATGCTGCGGGAAAAACTGGAAATCCTGCGAAACCAGGAAAGCCAGCGGATAAGAAGAGACCAGAAAGAAAACAGGGAAAGGCGAACAGAAAGTAAGATGTCGACCTGGACGTGAGTGGTTTACCAGTCTCAGACGTAGTCTATGAGTATGCACTAATCCACACTATCTATAATTAGATGCGCCGCACGACCATGTGGACCGCTTAGAACGAATAAAAAAGAATTCAGCTAAAACTACATGTCGCAATTGCATGAGAGTCAGATCAATCTTTCATTTTGTAATAGAATCGTCAAAAACTGACGCGAGTAGAAAGGGGGAAACCTCAAGAAGTGTGGTGGTTATCGCTCCTGATAAGAGGCGCATAAATACAGGTGCATATGAAGGAGCATATATAGCGCCACATAACCTCCTCCGTAATACCCCCCAATTATTCATCAAAAAACTGATATTATGGGTTCCAACGCATCAAAGCAAGACGCCGAAAGCTCTTTTGAGGAAGAGATCGTGAACGAGAAAACTGCTGCAGCACCAGACTTGACAAGCTTGCTCCATGGATTGAAGTTGCAACCCCAAGAAACATCCGAAGCTATCAGCTCGTCCAATTTATCCGCTTGGGAGGCAAAATTAATGGCTGACCCAAAGAATCGATTGGCCCAAAATGCATTGGCCAAGAATACAATCCCTAATATTGTCGGCCGCAGCAATGGGGACTTATCGATGAAGGACCGGTACTTTTTCAACTTGGAAGTTGACGTGATCGGATCCCCTTCTCACCTCAACAACCAAAAGTCGTCAGGAAGATGCTGGATTTTCGCCACCTCCAATGTTTTGCGGAGCCATGTCATCAAGAACTACAATTTAGACCCCCTGAAGTTCCAATTATCGCAAAGCTATTTGTTTTTCTACGATAAGTTAGAGAAAGCCAACTTTTTCTTGGACAACATTCTCGACACCGCAGGAGAGGCTCTTGACTCAAGATTATTGCAATTTCTCTTTTCGGGCTCTGTCAATGACGGTGGCCAGTGGGACATGATTGTTAATATTCTCACCAAGTACGGTGCGGTACCCAACGAGGTTTTCCCCGACAACGCACAAGCAACTTCAACTTCTAAATTGAACTATGTGTTGTCAGAAAAGTTGAGAGAGTTTGCTTTGGTTTTAAGAAAAGCAATTTCCAAGGGAACTTCCCGAGCTGATTTACTCACGATCAAAAATGCCATGAACAGAGAAATTTACAACATCATTGCCTTAAGTTTGGGTACCCCACCCAAGCCCGACGATCTGTTCACTTGGGAATTTTTGGACAAGGATGGCAAGTACTCCTACTTCTTTACTTCGCCCAAGGACTTCTACAAGACCCATATCAAGTACGATGCGTCCAAGAGATTCTCATTGATTAACGACCCCAGAAACGATTTTAATAAGTTGTACACCGTCGACCGGTTGAACAATGTTTCCGAGGGAAAGCCTATTGAGTACGTCAATCTCGAATTATCTGCGATCAAGAAGGTGGCGATCAAGATGTTGAAAGACAATGAGCCAATCTTCTTTGGTTCGGACGTGGGTAAGTTTAATGACAACCAGACAGGAATTTTGGACACTGAAGCATATGACTTCGGTCTTGTCTTCAATACCGATTTGAACATCACCAAGCTGGAAAGATTGAAAACTGGATCATCTGCCATGACCCATGCGATGGTAATTACTGGGGTTCATTTGGATCCAAAGACTGGGACACCCATTAGATGGAAGATTGAAAATTCATGGGGAGACGAGGTTGGCGACAAGGGCTACTTTGTTATGACCGATTCGTGGTTTGACGAATATGTGTTTCAAATTGTTACATCCAAGAAGTATGTGGACAAGTCTGTTTATGACCTTTGGAAAGCGAAAGAGTACAAGAAGCTTCCATTCTACGATCCTATGGGTGCGTTGGCTTAGTCAGTCTAATCCCATGAGGAATTATAGTTTGGTCGGCTGTATCGCTTGTTAGTCCCTGCTGTTTTCGCAGTCTATTGCTATATATGTTTAAACTCTGAGTACAAAAAATGTAGAGAATAAGGATAGTAAAGAAGAAAAGGGGACTTTCAGCTATGCGAGAGCACAAAGAAAAGCAAAACAAAAAAACGAAAAGGAAAAGCTGAAACCGAGAAGTCGGAAGGGAATCTGTTGAGTGTACGGCGAACTCTCGCGCACTCACGCGAACTTCTTCTAGTTACTACTGTGGCCTGCAGAAAACACCTGTCCATTTCAAAGTCACGATCTACATCTTCAGCATGGAACACCCAGCTAGCCGCCAGGCGGTTGCCAAGCTTTTCCCATCGCTTGAAAACACGCTTTTGGACGTCAGATTCCGTGCTTTGTCGCAGAAACTCGAGCAGGCAGCTTCTACAAATGACTTGGCCAAGTTGATTGAAGAAATCGACCTGGAAACCAAAGCTCTTGACGCCCACTTGGGTTCCTTCATTGGTACCGCGTCGAGAAAACACACACTGGAAATAGCGGCGGTGGAATTGGCCCGTGCCAAGTTATCCGGCGCCATTGCTAACTCCACCAAGCTAACTCGAGTGTTCACGTCCGCCAATGACTTGGGCCATTCGTTGACGTCCAAGATCAAGGCGTTGGACGAGGAAATTGGCAATGTGGGAGCAACATTGTCGTTTGTGTCGGATGTGCAAACACTCCGAAACAATATCGGCCAGATCCAGTACGCCATCGACAACAAGAACTGGGTGTTGGCGGCGCAGTGCATTCACACCATCAACCACAAACTCAGCCCCAATTTGGTCAACGGCAAGTTTGCCTCGGCGGTGATTCCTTCTACAGACATCCCGGAGTTGCCCGGGCCCATGCTCACCAAGTGGATTGCCCAGCTCCGAGACGAGTTACAGTCGTTGTTTGATGACGCGGCCCGGCGCAAGAGTGTTCCGGAGATTTCTAAGTATTTCCAGCTTTTCCCCCTCATAGACCAGGAGGAAGTCGGATTGAACTGCTATTCCAAGTTCATTTGCTCCATCATTACGGACACTTCCCGTACCCTCATCAATACCGCGACCCAGGGCGAGAACTCGTCCAAAAAGGGCATCTATGCCTCTATTTCTAAGAGCCTCTTTGAGAGCGTGTCGATGATGTTGTCACAGCACTCGCCTTTGATCAACAAACACTACGGTGAATCCTACCCGAACGCGGTTGTGTTTGTCGTGAACAAAATTCAAGCTGCCATCGACTCGCAGATAGGCTTGATCACCGACACGTTTTACGACGTGAATAGAATGGAAAAGGCGATGCAAGACATAAAGCTCCACTCTTTCATTGAATTGAAGCGCAGACTTGCTGAATTCCCCGATGACATTAGTCTCGACGTTCAAGACAATGACCTTGTGTCAATAGTTGAGGTAGGCGATTTGATCCACGAACTATCTGCCATTCTACACCACTGGTCGCTCTACTGCAAGTTCATCGTGGTCAAGTACTTCAAACCAAATGGGTCTCCCGAAGAGGGTATCAAAATTCCCGACTTGCTCGTGAACTCTCAGTTCAACAAGAAAATCCAGAGCAAATATCTCCCAGCATTTGAAACTCTATACACATTTTACTTCCGCCGCTCGTTGGAAAAAGCCCTAACCATCGAAGAGTTGCCAGCTTTGGAACCCTATTTACTTGCAGGAAAATCGTCAAAATCTCCTGAACAAGCGCCAGTTTCGTCTGTTATAGAAGACTTCACGCTTGTATTTAACAATGTTTTGAGAAATGTGCTTGAGTCCGCACAGCCTGCAACGGTGAAAAATTTTGTCACGGAATGTTTTAAGGTGGTGCAAGACGATCTCTTGAGCGGGTTCATTCAGAAGGCGTTGCGCGAGAACCTGCCAAAGTACAATGTTACCTTGTCTTTAATAAGTCCGGCCAACAACAATGTGAATCTTGTCTCCTCTCCGTCGAACTCGCAAGCCGGAACGCCAGTTCCTGAAACAATGGGCGGCTTCTTTAAAGGCGCCTCAAGTGCGATTGGAAATGTGGTCGGAAGTGGTACCGCAATGGTATCAGGATCCCACTCAGGACCCGTTCTCAATAACCCTAAATTGATGAACTTCATTATTTACATGAATACGGTGGCCTCGGGACAAGAATTTTTCACTCAGATTATTAACAATGTGACCAAGAGAAATCCTACCTACTTGAAGAATAGCTTTCCCTTCGGAATTGACGAGAAAAAAATATCAAACATCATTGAAAATGAATTGCTTGAACCTTACTTGAATTTGTCTAACAGCATTTTAAAACAAAACCTTCTTAATCTTTACAATCAATCCTTAAAGAACAAAATGGTTGCGTTGGTGAATGATTGTTTGCCCGAGGCGAATGAGTCCAACTATATTATTTACTCCTCGAATATGCTCAATGACCCCACTTCAATCTTAAAATTTAAGCAAGACTGGGATCTGTTGATCAAGCCATACAGACAAACGCTCCACAGGTCTTTTGTTTACGAAAAGTTGCTTAGGCTCCTTGTGGTGAATATCGTATCTCTCATTGAAAGAAAGCTCATGAGCGTATTGAAGAAGTTTAAGATAAATGAGTTGGGCGCATTGAAGTTGGATAAGGACCTTTCGTTTATCATCAACGAAGTTTGCGAGGATGATTATGAGTTGAGAGAAAAATTCGTCAGAGTTACACAAATTGTTTTGCTAGTGGGTATGGATAATGATGAGTACGAGCTCAGCTCATTCAAAGGTGCTGACGATGATAGCGAGGAGAGTGGAATCAACTGGGTATTGACTCCTCTTCAAAGGAAACAGATTCGCCGGTTTAGAATCTGATCGGAGAGGCGAAAAGAGAAACACTAAATACGTAAATGAGAAAAAAATTACATTAATTGAAAATGACTTGATAAAATTAAATGCGATACGAGTTTGTCGCATCGCCACTATACATGCTATACAGAAACGGTGATTTATCTGGGTCCCCTAACCACCTCCGTAAGAGGCTGATCGTAAGAAATCTTCTCTACCTCCTTGGTTTCTCCCTTTATAAGTCTTTTATGCTCCACTCTAAGCTTGGGTGGGAGATTATCGAACTTTGGATGACTGAAGTCGCAGTCAGGACCCTTGGGACAAAATCCACTCAAGAAAAGGGGGCACATAATCTTTCTAATATGACGATTTGGGCACAGGGGGCCTTCGGGACAAAATCCTTTCTCATATTGCAGACACTCCGGGATTTTTTGTTGTGGATCAATGTGCAAATAGAGACATTCCGGAGTTTGGGTACAGTAGCCATTCTTCAGGTAGAACAAGCACTCGGGCATCTTTCTTAGATTATACTCGTGCAAAAATTCACAGTGATCGTTCTTCTTACACAAGCCTCTTAACCAATGCTTACAAACAATCTTGTTGTTGTACATGGCAGGAACATGCTTGTTGGGGCAGAAAGGACCATTAGGACAAGAGTCTGGGTAGCTGGGTTTGTAGAACTGGCATACTGGTCTATCTGGGTCAAGGCCGAAATTGTATTCTTTGCGTAGGAAGTTCTCAAACTTGAATTTCTTGTTGCGAGTGTCGGGATGGATAACAGGATTTAGGTGTATCATGGTGTTGTTGAAATTAGTAATAGGGTACAAGATACAAATATATTTGAATACCAGAGATGTACAGGTGTATGCTTCGGCCTGACCCCACAAGCGAGTATGGCATAAATGCACTACAGCGTTGTTCGATCAGGTGATAATGAATCGAAATTGTCGTATACTATCTGAGAAATATTTAAGTACATTTATGTCCCCACCAAGTTCCTAACAAGGGAGATTTTAGGACAATTCCCTATTACTGCTTGCTCCACCTTTCATCATTCCTTGTTTAGGCGGACGGATTGTGAGGTTGATCTTATACACCTCAGCCCTTTTATTCACGATTTCAGCTTTCCGAAACGCATTGAGTTACAAACTGGCAATCGTCCCTATGCTGTCTAAGACCAAAATTTACGATGCTATTATAGTCGGCTCGGGGCTTGCCGGTCTTACTGCTTCTTTGGAACTACTGGCCAAAGGTTTGTCAGTAGCACTTATTGAGAAAACAGATAAACTTGGCGGAAACTCTGCCAAAGCCTCCTCAGGTATAAGCGCTGCGCCCACCAAATTTCAAGATCCCGACGAAGGCGATTCGGTTCAATCTTTCTACGATGATGTCACGAAGTCTGGTAGAGGCTTGTCAAACACCAAGTTGGTGGATGTGATGACCAAAAACTCCGCAGACGCCATCCATTGGCTTGCAGATACGTTTAATGTGGACTTGAGTGTTACCGCTAGGTTAGGGGGCCACTCACACTCGAGAACACATAGAGGCAGCGGTCCATTACCGCCTGGGTTTGCTATCGTTTCTGCACTCACGAAAAAGTTGCAAGAGGCGAGTAACGTGGACGTTATGAAGCAGTGCAGCTTTATAGGGTTCCAGAAGGACGGTTTGAAAGTGAATGGAATCCGCGTTTTATGTGAAGAAACCGGTGAATCGGCACTCAACGGCAACAATGTTATTCTAGCAACCGGTGGTTTTTCTGCAGACTTTACTGATCAGTCCAGTTTGTTGAAGCGCTTCAGACCAGATCTCTTGAACTTTCCTTCGACAAACGGTCAGCAAACCACAGGTGACGGTGCTAAGTTTGCTGAACGCGACTTAAATGCCAATCTTCTACACATGGACCAGGTCCAGATCCATCCTACCGGATTTGTTCAGTTGAAGGATGAATCCACCGTCACAAGCAAATGGAAGTTTTTGTGCGGCGAATTGATTAGAGGGATCGGGGGTATTCTCTTATCTTCTGCTAATGGCGAGCGGTTTGTCAATGAGCTAACCACTAGAGATAAGGCCGCGGACAGCATCCTAAAAAATTGTTTGACCTCGATTGAACAGCCTGCAATTGCCATAATTGTGGTAGGCGAAGCTGACTACCTAAAGGCCAAGCCTCATATTGGATTCTACATGTCTCAGCAAGTAATGTTCAAGGGAACATACAATGATATCTTAGAGAAACTCAAGATGGTTGTACCCAACCACACTCTTTCCGAAGCAAAGATAAAGGCTAGCTTGCAAAAATATAACAAGCTGATCAAAAATGGTGACGACTTGGGCAGGTCACATTTCGGTAACACCATTGGAGACGAATTCTACTTTGGCTTCATTACGCCCGTGTTGCACTTCTCCATGGGCGGAATTGAGATTAATGAAAACGGTCAAATTGTCACCGGCGATAAAAAAGTGGTGGAAAACGCTTTTGCCATTGGTGAGGCAAGTGGAGGGGTCCACGGAGCAAACAGACTTGGTGGCTGTGCTCTACTCGAAAGTGTTGTTTTTGGCAAACACGTAGCGAAGTTTATCACTAAGTAGACAATTTAGTATATGAACAGAATCTCTAAGGATTATTCGGCCTCGCTGGCGCTGAAAAACAGAATAAAAGCAATTGAAAAAAAAAAAAGTACAGCATGGCGTTCATTAATCTACGAAGATGTATAAGGCGTAATGGAATCTGGGCTCATGGAGCCAAGGACCTTTAGATTCTCTTCATTGAGAGGACACGGCAGTACATGAGCAGATCCCTTACGTTTTGTTCGGCGTTCCTTCCGCTCCTTCTTCACCGGTTTCTTTTCCTCTTCCTGTTTCTCTGCAAACGAGATCATGTTTTTCCGCCGGCGCATGCCTTCGTTTATCCAAAATTCGTTGCGGTAGAGCTCCCAGCCCTCTCTAATATCGGTACTGAAGCTACGTGGCATGAGCGAGAGTTTGACGTCATTGAGCCCAAATTTCGGCTGGCACCGCAGTTGCGCAGCCACGAGCCACACCTCTAGTTTGAAGTTGGGGTTGTTGTGGGCCGATGGAAACACTGTGTGAAGACTTTTCAACCCCATGGTACACAAGAACAACATAAACTCACGGACGAGGTCTGCTAAGCTGTCGGCAAAAGAAGTTTTGATCTTGACCAACCGCACGTTAAGCTGGCGCAAGCCCTTGTTAGTGGAGGAGAGAAACCGCCTGGGCAATACGATGGTCTTCTGGTACTCTCCCGAAAGATGATAGAGAACGAGAGTGACACAAAGCGCCACCAAAATGAGCTGTAGCACCACGCGAGATGCTGCTGTTTGCGGTGCAAAGTAGAGATGGTGCGAGATAGATGCAATCAACGAGCAGAGCATGGCCAAAAATGTCAAGTATTTGCGGCGGAGCGTTTTCTGCTGTATCACCTGCTGTCGAAGGCTTTCCTCAAGGATAAGCAAGTTGCGGAAGATCTTCCCCGCGGCTGGAGTCAGGGCGTAGCCGCTGGCCATGTACCCTTCTGACCGATACGACTTCTCCGATGCCGCCTCTGACGCTCGAGACTTGCGGCGAAGTTTTCTTCTGGCTTTGAGCGAGCCTTCGGGCAGCCCTAGAAGCAGCAGGGCTTTTCTGCTACTTAGGCGGGGCCCCTTGGGCTTTTCTAGTGGCGTTTGCGATTCGGATTCCAGTGCGCTGGAATAGAGCGCCAGGCCAACCATATCACGGTCACGAGCAGACTCTGTGTCGGAAAAAGTGACCGAGTTCAACTCCATCAAGGGCACTGGTGGTAGCTTGCTCGATTTCTTCGAGGCGTCGTCTTCGGTGGGCGAATACGGCGACCCAAGCGAACCTGGGGTCGGGCTGTCTAGGCTTTCCAGCACTAAACTGGCGTTATCGCCTTTGCCTTTGTTGTCCGGCGTGCACGGAATAGGAGGCGTATCCATGATAGATATACTGCTTAGAAACCCCTCTGGGTGTTTCGTAGTGAAACTTGTATGGAAGGTAGTGGCAGCGGTGGAGTTAGAGGTTGAGGTTACGCTACCGGCCTACTATGGTGGAGAGCGCGGGTTTGCACCGGAACGAAACTGCGAACGAGGCAGACATGAAACCATTGGGCCAACAAAAAATCCACAAAAGAAACTACAAAACAGGCCGCGCATTTACGGACCCTGAAGCAATATTGAAAAATTCCATGCAACGTAGGCCAGTTTGGTTGTAAGGTGTATATCTGTTCTCGGAGCGCCACATACAGGCCACTGTCTAAGAGAAGCGACCGCCATGTTGGGTACGCATCGAGCACAACACTTGTATACGGCCCGAACACAAAAGACCTTACCCTTTTATCGAAGCTGGCTCTGTTTCGTCTAATCTTCTCCCTGCTCGGGCACGCGGCGACACCAGCTAACGGAGTTCACCACCGTACACCATCTATACCGTGGTGCACGGGTGCAACACCTGTACTCTACTATCACCTTGTCACTGCTCTGCAACCACCATGTCACTCAAGGAGCTCAAAGAGCAATTTGTGTCGGATCTTTCCGGTGGACCCATCAACGAAATCTATGCGGTTACTGGCATTTCCCTTGCTGCATTCTTTTCCCACACTTTGGTTAAGAAACATGTACTTAAACTTGAGGTATTGGAGGGCCAGCCTATACTGCTTTTGGTGGAGTTCTACTTCGACGTGATGCTATTGCTACAGTCAATCACAATCCTTAGTGGCCAGACGAAAAGACTCTACATATATGCATTGATACCTGCCTTTTTCACCCTTTTGTACCTTATTATACGCCCAAAGGTAGACAAGAGGGCAAAGAGAGAGAAGAATAAAAAGAAAGAGAAAAAAGAGACAACTGAACTACTTGGCCGGAAGCAATTCATAACAGCATATCGCTCCCAGATGATGGTAATCACAAATATAGCCATTTTAGCAGTCGACTTTCACGCGTTTCCGAGACGTTTTGCAAAAGTCGAAACATGGGGAACATCTCTCATGGACTTGGGGGTGGGGCTGTTCGTCTTTTCAATGGGCTTGGCCAATTCACGCGCGGTAATCAAGAAGTTGGTAGCTCCGCCAGCTCTGAAGCAGAGTTATCTTGGTTTGATATACACCAGCGCTGTTAAAGCATTTCCGGTGTTGGTGTTGGGACTCATTCGGTTAATATCTGTCAAGTCATTAGATTATCAAGAGCATGTGACAGAATACGGGATCCACTGGAACTTTTTCATCACCTTGGGACTTTTGCCTATTGTTCTCGGTATCATCGACCCTATCTTGAACAAGGTCCCTCGGGTTTTTGTTGCATTGGCCATTGGAGTAGGGTACGAGGTTGCTTTGCAAACCACTGGACTTACAGCATTTATCTTGACTGATTCCAATAGAGAAGACAGTCTTTTGACCATGAACAAGGAGGGCATATTCTCTTTCTTCGGCTACTTGAGCATTTTTGTTTTTGGACAGTCGCTTGGGTCTTTCGTATTGACCACCCGCAAAACCCCCAATAATCTTTTGGGCACTTATTCTTCAAAGACCAAGGCAAACCAATGGCTTACCGTATCTACGGTCAAGGGATTAGTAATCTCGAGCATAATCACGACAATTCTTTTTTACGTGGCCAAAGAGAGCGTCCTCACAGGGAATATATCTCGACGGATTGCAAACTTCTCTTACGTGATGTGGGTAGTCAATTATAACTGCATTTTCTTGTTGGGCTATGCGTTGGTAGAGATGCTCCTTGGACCGATGCTGTCGTCCATTCTCGAAGCAATCAACAACAACGGACTTGCAATCTTTCTCGTGGCAAACCTTTTGACTGGACTCGTGAATATGTCGCTAAACACGCTAGCGATGGTGGCGGGTGCAACATATTTCATCCTCACCTTGTATGCTCTCGCATGGACGAGTTTAGCGTTGCTCTTGACCCACTACAGGATCTACATCAAGCTCTGATAGAAGAGTCTACGGTTTTATGACAGCCTACATGTCGAAAAATAGGGTGGACGAGACGGAAAAGAATAAATAGAAGGAGCTGAGCAACTTCCACAGTAATAATGACCATACAATCGCTTCTGTTCCTCTACAATTTTTTTCATTTTTAGCTTCTTCATTTTCCCCATTTCTCCATATTACTCCTTTCCGTTCTCCTCGTAATGTAGATTGGGACAAAGCTGGTAAGCTTACGTATTGTGGATAATCAAGTGCATGGCATCAATGTCGCACAGGCAGAAATTGCTACTGCTTCCGTGTCCTTTCCATACATTAGATGTAATTTCATGTCGTACATCAGGGTGCGCGGTGTCGTAAACGCATACTCAACCCAAATTACATCCGCAGCGGAAGCGAAACCTCAGTAGCGGGAGAATTGAAAAAAAAAAGAAAAGCCCACCCCAGCGATGAGCCACATATGGACGTAAGAGCTCAACTTTCCCTATTTTTGCTTCATCGCCCCCAATAAATTGTAACTCCGTCCGATCCGATCCACGTCATGGCGCAGTATCGCACACACCCGTGCACCTCACACCACTGCGACTTTCGGAGTAGGGATGGTCGTATAACACCAGGCTCAAGTGGTTTTTCTTCAGCGACTCCACTGCATTTCACCTGGACATCTCAATTTCACAATGGCCCTGAGTGCTTCCTGGACTTCTTTTCTCAAGTCCATTGCTTCGTTCAATGGCGATTTGTCGTCTTTGACCGCGCCCCCATTTATCCTCTCGCCAACGTCCTTGGTTGAGTACTCGCAATATTGGGGCGAACATCCAGATCTTTTGATTGGACCGGCTTTCGGGTCTAAGAGCGAGTTCAAGGACGAGAGGATCGCCGATGCCACCAAGAGAATGCTTGCGGTAACCCGGTGGTTTATTTCCACTTTGAGATCGCAGTACTGTTCTCGTAATGAGAGCATGGGGACGGAGAAGAAGCCATTGAACCCATTCTTGGGCGAGGTTTTCGTTGGAAAATGGGAGGATACCCTGTCTGACGGCAAATTGGGCGAGACGGTACTTTTGAGTGAGCAAGTGAGCCACCATCCGCCAGTTACCGCCTACTCCATTTTTAACGAAAAGAACAAGGTCCAATTGCAAGGCTACAATGGTATCCGTGCCACTATCAGTGCCACGCTGATAAACGTGAGACAGTACGGTCATGCGCTTTTGCTGTACGAGAACTTCAATGAAACGTACCTCATTACCCTTCCACCGTTGCACATTGAGGGTCTTATCACTGCGTCCCCGTTTGTGGAGTTGGAAGGAACGTCGTACATTCAATGCTCGTCCGGATTCATCGTGGTGATCGAGTACTCTGGCCGTGGCTACTTCACCGGCAAGAAAAACACATTCAAGGCCCGTCTCTATGAGGACAAGTTGGCGAGCCAAAACAAGGAGAATGCGTTATACACCATCAGTGGCCAGTGGTCCAAGAAGTCGTACGCTGCCAAGGGATCCACCACGCCTACCAGCAAGGATGAGCTTTTCTACGATGCGACCGAAAAGGTGCCGGAGCACTTGACTGTCAAGCCAATTGACAAGCAGCACCCATTAGAATCGAGAAAGGCGTGGGAGCCAGTGGCGGCCGCCATTCGCGAAGGAAACTACGACGCCATTCACAAAGAAAAGTCCGAGCTTGAAAACGCGCAGCGGCAATTGAGAAAAGACGAGCAAGAGGCCGGCACCAAGTGGGATGCCCGTTGGTTTGACCACGTGGACATTCTGCAGTCGCCTGACGACCCAATGGTGCCTTTGGCTAACTTGGCCGGTTTGTCATTGCAAAATGCTCCTTCGGGATCGGCAAAGGGCTCAAAGCATGAGACTGAACATGCGCTCCACTGGAGAGTCAACATGGACAAGTGGCATGCGGAGAAGGAGATCCAGCTCTGAGGTGAGGAAGATCCAAAGTTACTAATTAGAGGCAATTCCGCGTTAGGCAGATTAAAACTGCTCGGTGCGTATAAACTTGGAAATTGATATATTTATACACCTATATCCTGTGAGTCCTTGGTGCTCAGTATCCGGGAAAAAACTGTAGCAAAGTCGATACAGTAGCTATCCTAACGACCAATAAGACAATCCGGGTCTACAATCCATATATAGCTGGTACCGAAGAAAAATCGCACAATAGCAGACGCGCCCATACTTCAGAGTGATCATCACAGAATATCCGATTGAACCGATAAGGTCATGGATAACGCGATAAGATAGGGACATTAGGGCTTTGGCGTCACGTGGCGTAGTTTAGGGCTCGCACCGTTTCTCACGTGCATCACGTGGCGAGGGGTGTGGAGCAACAAGGTTTTATGGCCAATTTGGCGCGTCTGGTGCACGGGTGTAACCTCCAGTTGCGGTTGTCTATGCCATCCGCCGGCAATGGCCATGCAGTACCGCGCAGAATTTTCTTTCACGGTGGAGGAAAAAAATTGACCTCTTTTTCATAGTGAAGAATCTTTTTTTTCATAAGACCATCAACTCCATACACAATGGCTGAATCTCACAGATGTATGTTCCCACTTATATCATCCAACGACCGACTTGAGAGATGGACTTCTTGATGCCCTCGCAGGCTTTCTTCTCCTTCAGTTGCCGTTGCCATCTCCAGTGTCTCCACTCCAGGTAGTTGTGGAATTTTTCACCGATATCTCATACTAACATTACAGTGTACGTTAAGGGTAAGCACATCTCCTACCAACGTTCTAAGAGCGTTACCAACCCAAACGTCTCCTTGATTCAAATCGAGGGTGTTCAATCTCCAACCGACGCTAAGTTCTACTTGGGTAAGAGAATTGCCTACGTCTACAGAGCTTCTAAGGAGGTCAGAGGTACCAAGATCAGAGTTATCTGGGGTAAGGTTACCAGAACTCACGGTAACAACGGTCTTGTCAGAGCCAACTTCAAGAAGAACTTGCCACCAAAGACCTTCGGTGCTTCTGTTAGAGTCATGTTGTACCCATCCAACATCTAAGTTGAATGAACTCACGAAACCTTTACCCTTCCACAACTGAATTGTTGGGCCTACTGTTGGCAGGTTCTCTACGACGGGAAACGTCATGTTCTCGTGGATGACCGGTGGACAGAGGTTCAGCGTGTATAAAATGAATTCTTTCACCTTAATAAAAGCGAATCAAAGTTATCGATGTTAGTAGAGCGTATTCAGAGGAAACGGAGCACATTCGTCTAGTTTCTTGAGACGCATTTGTTGCGTTTTGGCCATCAGGTCCTCGACTATAGTGCGGTTGTGTCGTTTTTTGTGAAAGGTAAGTGGTCGAGAAAAGGACGCCTCGGACCCTTTTGCATTTTCAAGGCATGGAAGGGTGCTCGACACAGTGATTGTGAATACACATCCAGATTAATACTGTAGATACTTGCATGAAACTACTTCATGTGATGACAGTCCTCACACTGAGACAGCGAAGTTTCCTTTGGCGGAAACGAAGAAAAATGTCCAACATATACTCTAACAAAATTGGACACGGCCTTAGATATTAGAGACATGATATGTGGTTGCTGGAGATAGGGAGGATACATAATGTGTCGTCTACAAGTTGGTTACAGTTGGTTCCATGATTGGTTCTCAACAAAGTTGCCAATGATTTGACAGGTTTGGTAAATATAAAAGCGTAGTCGAGCGTTTGTTCCAAACCAGATGTGTCCCTTACGACTGGTGTATAGCGCTGCGGCTACACAAACTACATTCGCGGTCGCACCTCCTGCAGCCAACTTCTGGTGGACACTTCACTAGATACTGATTCCACATTGGAAACCATGGACACAAGCTCAAGCAGCGGCCCCAATGGGGTAACTTCGAAGATTCAGCAGGAGCTCCCAATAAATGATCTAGACGAGTCTGATGGATGGCAACAGGAGGATGAGGAATTGTGGGATGAGCCTGTCAACGACAGCAATGGCCACGTTGAGCCGCCAAAGACAGAAAACGACTCTGTGGCCGAATTGGAACAACGTCTAGGGCACTTTGAACTCGAAATTAAGGATGTGAAACTGGAGTTGGAAAGCAAAACCCAGGCGTACCGGGAGTTGGACAACAAGAACTACGAGTTGCAGAGCAAGAACCACGAGTTGGAGACCCAGAGCCAAGAGTTGTTATCTAAGAAGCAGGCTTTGGAAGCCAAGGCCGAGGAGTTGCAAGAGAAGAGCGGCGAGTTAGAAACGAAAACGCAAAAATTACTAGCCAGGGAGCAGGAATTGGTTTCTCAAACCAAAGCGTTGGAAACCGCCAACCTGGAGTTACGTGAGAAGGTGCAACAGTTGAGTGCAAACGAACAGAAGTTGAAGGTACAAATCGAGGAACTAGAAACATTAAAGGAGGCGGTTGGCAACACCGCAGATGTTCAGATTTCTGAAGATTCCAACGATGAACTTAGTGCGCCACTTGAAGTGGACTCCGAATACGTGAAAAAGCTAGAACAGGAGTTGGAAGAGGTGAAAGAGGAAAGAGATGACAACAAGCGCCAGTTGGAAGGATTCTTGTCCAAGATTTCCAGCATGAAAACTGTGTTCCAGAACTACAAAGCCACTCAAAGTGAGTTGGAGGAGGTTAGACTGGAGATGGAAGCGCTTCAACAAGAAATGGAGTTAAGCAAGCAGGAGTATGAGTCGCTTTCAAAAACCAAGGCACAATTGGAGACTCAGCTCGAGGCGAAAGAGACAGAAAATTCCGTGTTGGCAAAAACTCTTGAAGAACTCAAGATCCAGTCCGCTGACTTGAACAGCGAGTGTGATCGCTTGAGTCTGCAACTAGCGACTCTCCGCCGGGAGTATCAGTCCAAAGAAGAGTCAGCACAGGACGAAAAGTATGCGTTGGAAAACGAGGTGGGCAAGTTGACCAAAAGACTTAATGAGCAAAAGCAAGCGTACATTGAGCTCGAATTGGTGCAAGAGGAGTTGAAGATGGAGAACAAAAATACCCAGTCGACTATTGAGGAGCTCGCGCAAAAATTGGCGCTGAAAGATAGCGAAATTGAACACTACACCGAGCTAGCCCGGACACTGGCCGAAAAGGGAGAAGCGGAATTAAACCAGCTCAATGAACTCATTGCAGAGAAGAGCCTGGAAATCGAATCGTTGCAACAAGAGGTGGCTCGCCTCAATACCATGTCCGCTGACCATGAAACCACATTGAAGAAGAAGGATGAAGAAATAAGCCAACTTCAGGAGGAAACGGCCAAGATCGCCAGTTTGCAAGAGGAGATTCACAGTAAGCAACTCATTATCGGTAAACTAAGACATGAAGCGGTAATTTTGAACGAGCACTTGACTAAGTCCATGGGTATGCTCAAGAAGCAGCTGAGCCAGTCGAAAAACACGGTGGATAGAGACTTGATCTCCAATCTTTTCCTCAACTTTGTCCAATTGCCGCGGGGCGACACCAAGAAATTCGAGGCATTGCAGCTCATCGGCGACTTGCTTGAGTGGGACGACTCTCGCAAGGTCCAAGCAGGTCTTACTCAGGCGGCAGGAGGGAAGCCCAGAGACGAAGACGGAAGGCCGATGAGACAGGGTTTCATCTCGATGTGGACGGATTTTTTGGAGAAAGAGAGTTCCAAGTCCAAACCCGCCCAATAAACAGCATATATACGTTCTACTAATATTTTCTTCTCTGGGCCAAATGGCCAAAGAAACGCACTCGCATTCACACACTGTACGACTGTAGGGAACTTGCGCATCCGCGCTCCGCATAGATGCGCGCAATGATCCACTATCAAAAATTCAAGGCGCGTCTTATATACCACCAACCCTAGTCAATGGTGGATATTCGCCTGTTTTTCTCCGCCAAGGGAGCCGCTGAAGTATGTATTGGGCATGTTCCTACTAATCCTTGAATCGACTAACGTCAGACAAAAAAGCGCCCTGCGCCGGCCAAAGCGAAAGCCACCGGTACCAAGCTGGAGCCCATTGAACTTGACGCAGAGCCGCAATCCAAAAGGCAGAAAACCGAGACAAAGAGCAAGTACTTTGCAGATGGGCAAGTAGAAGAGACAAAGAAGCTGCAGTTGAAAAGTCCAGTGAAGAATCCAGCCAAAAGTCCAGTGAAGGCTCAATCCCAAAGGGCAGTTGCGCCACAGGCAAAGAGCCCAGTCAAGGCTGAACCTAACTCTCGAGGAAGAGCGGCTAAAAAAAGAAGTTATGTTAATTTAGACTCTGATATGGAGGATTCAGAAGATGATTTCAAACCCAATGACGACGACGACGAAGAGGACGATTTTGAAGCCGAGGTCTCTGACGAAGAAGAGGAGCCTGAGGTAGTAGAAGAAGATGATGATGAATTGCTGTTGCAGGAAATTGAACCACAACCTAAGTCGTCCAAGCGGAAAAGAGCTGCTTCTCCCACCAGGAACACTCCGGTGAAGTCGACATCTGCTCCTTCTGGTGCGGCCTTCGACGGCAATGCGGAAGACGTATTGTCCCAAATTGCTGACGCTGAATTACCGGAATCTGCGGAGACTGAGGGGAAATTGAACTACTTTGCTTTGAAAAGCAAACAGCTGAACGTGGCACCACCCTCAGGAAGCTTAGAACTACCAGAGGCGGCTCCAAACTGCTTAAGCGGCTTCACGATTGTTTTTACTGGTATACTTCCTAACCTTGACAGAGATACAGCTGAGTCGGTTGCCAAGAGGTACGGTGCCAAGGTCACCAAGGCGATCCTGAGAAAGACAAGCTTGGTTGTCATTGGCGAGGAAGCTGGTCCATCTAAAGTCAAAAAGATCAAAGAGTTCAAAATTAAGGCCATTAGTGAGTCGGGCTTTGTTGAATTGTTACTGAAAATGCCTGCTGACGGCGGAAGCGGTGCTAATGCACAAGCTGCGAAACAGAAGCGAGAAGAAGAAGAGCGGGCTATCATAGCTGAGGCAGAGGCTCAGGAAAAAGCTGAACAAAAGAAAGAGATGGACAGAAAAAGAGCCGAGGAGAAGGCCGTCAAGGCTGCCGCAGGACAAAAGAAGGAGCCTGGATCGTCTTCTACGGCAGCTCCACCCAGAGAGATTCCTAATAGCGAGAAATTGTGGACGGTGAAGTACGCTCCAGCTTCTAGTGCCCAACTTTGCGGTAACAAGGGTCAGGTACAAAAATTGAAAAACTGGTTGGCTAACTGGTTCGACAATGCCAAGAGAGACTTCAAGTCAAAGGGTACTGATGGCTCGGGTGTTTTCCGGGCTGCTTTGATTAGTGGCCCCCCGGGAATTGGTAAAACCAGTGCGGCTCACCTTGTGGCAAAAGAATTGGGATTCGACATATTGGAGAAAAACGCATCGGACGTTAGATCCAAGTCGTTGCTCAACAGTAGCATTAAATCCGTGCTTAACAATACTTCTGTCGTTGGTTTTTTCAAACACCGTGATGATGCCGCACACAGTTCCAATGAGAGAAAGTTTTGCTTGATCATGGACGAGGTGGACGGTATGTCTAGTGGAGATCATGGTGGCGCGGGTGCATTGTCCGCCTTTTGTCGTATCACAAAGATGCCTATAATCTTAATTTGCAACGACAAGTCGCTTCCCAAGATGAGGACATTTGATCGGGTTACTTTCGATTTGCCATTCAAAAGACCAACGGAGATGGAAATGAAATCTAGATTGATGACCATTGCATTCAGAGAAAAACTCAAGTTGGACCCTAGTGTGATCGGACAGTTGGTGCAAGCTACCGGAAATGATATCCGTCAAATCATTAACTTGATGGCCACTGTTTCCAAGACACAAAAAACGATCAACCACGAAAACTCAAAGGCTATTGCAGATAGCTGGAAGAAGCACTCGATACTCAAGCCGTTTGCAATCACCCTGAAATTTTTCGGCGGTGGAATTTTTAATCCCATCGCTAACCATTCGTTGAACGACAAGATTGATTTGTACTTCAATGACATTGACTTCACGCCATTGATGATCCAAGAAAACTATATCCATCTGATTCCACCTGTTCAGACGCCAAAGCAGCATTTGGAGAGAGTGGCTGCTGCTGCCGATGCCATCAGTCAGTCAGACCACATCAATTCTTTAATTCGCTCCAGTGAACAGCAATGGAGCTTGTTGCCATTCCACGCGGTGATGTCTACGGTCGTTCCCGCCAAAGAAGTAAATGGGAGAATGGCAACTTTCCCAGCGTTCACCAGTTGGTTGGGACAAAACTCCAAGGGAATGAAGTATAACCGGATGCTTCAGGAATTGCAGTATCATACACGCATGAGAACTTCCACCAGCAAGAATGAGTTGAGATTAGACTATGTCCCCACGCTCGCGCTGAGGCTTTCGGCGCCATTGATTAACGAAGGCGAGGAAGGTATCCCGCAGGTGGTGGGATACATGGACAACTACTATATCACCAAGGAAGACTGGGACAACTTGATTGATTTCGGTGTGGGCAACAACACAGGCGCCAATATCTTGGCGCAGATCCCCACCAAAGTGAAGAGTGCGTTTACGAGAAAGTACAACGCGGCATCGCATCCCGTGGCGATCATCAAGACCGGAAACTCTGTTGCCGGAGCAGCGGCGAAGCAAAAGGCGGATTTCGAAGAGGTATTTGAGGATGATACCATCAATGACGACGAAGAGCCCGAGTCACAGAATGACGATAAGCTTGACTTGAAGAAGGATAAGTTCATCAAGGCGGTGAAGCCTAAGAAAACACCGGCGAAGAAAGCTGCGGCCAAGAAGGCCACGGAAAAAAAGCCAGCGGCGAAGAAGAGAAAGACGGCAGAATAAAATGGCTGTTTATAGTGACAATGCTGGATAGTTCGTGAGTGCGCCTGTAGCCTATAGCGCTGCAGCACTGCAACACCGTAGTGATCCACCGGGTTGCAGATCCAGGTACCGCCCATGGCCCGGGAGCTACAGCGACAACCAGCCGGGCTGGCACAACAGATTCAGACACGTAAACGATGCAAATAACCCTATCAACCCGACCAACCTGCCTCACCGCATTCATTTGTGCGTTACGAACCTTCGGTGCGAACAGTGCGAAACTTCCCCGACCTGATGTGCGCACGGAACCCACGTCATCATCTTCCACACCGGTACCTGCGTCCACACAAACCTAGCGCGACCCGCTCCAATTCTCACCTCCTTCCACGTTCTTTCGTCTCATCATCATCGCTCCTAGCTGTAACCATAAGTCCACCACTCCGCTGACCCACATCCTTTTCACTCTTCCCATGGCCCGCCATGTCCGATCCAATACCCTTGTTCAATATTCCCATCAAAAAGACGCAGAATTCGCAGCTTCTGCTCCTGATACCGTCGCCCGTGTCGCTCAGCCATGCCAGCGACATCAATCCCGGCGATTCTACCCCCAACTTTGCGGCCACATCCCACGCCAACGCCGACCCGGCCACACCGTTCCCCATCCCCACCAAAGGTCCGCCCCTGCGCCGAAAACCGCCGCCTATCGACTTTTCAAAAATTGACGGTTCATACTCGTTTGCAAAGCCCACATCCACCACTGCCGGGCCCCAGAGCCCGCTGCAAGAAGGCGCGGCGAAACCCACGGCGGCAGCGCTGGTCGCGGACATCGATCACCTCACCCCGCACGATTGGAACGCGCTCGCCAACTCCAACCAGATTGTGGAGCTCGCCAAGCTTGGCGAGGGCAATGGCGGGTGTGTTTCCAAGTGTGTGCTCCGTAACGGGTCGCAGGTGTTTGCGTTGAAGATGATCAACGCCAATCCAGACCCCACAATCCAAAAGCAGATTCTCCGCGAGTTACAGTACAACCGTCTCTGCCACTCGCCCAACATTGTCAAGTATTACGGCACTTTTATCGCCCAGAAGCTGTCGATGATCGGCATCGCCATGGAGTACATGGCCGGCCGCTCGTTGGACTCCATCTACCGCCGCGTGATCGAGTTGGACCCCACCAACAGAATCAATGAGAAAGTGTTGGGCAAAATTGCTGAGTCCGTGCTCCGCGGCCTCAGCTACCTACATCTGCAGCGCATTATCCACCGCGACATCAAGCCATCCAACATCTTGCTCGACCGCTACGGCAACGTCAAAATCTGCGATTTTGGGGTCAGTGGCGACGTCGACAATTCCGTGGCCACCACCTTCGTTGGCACTCAATACTACATGGCCCCAGAACGGATCATGGGCAAACCGTACTCTGTCAGCTGTGACGTGTGGTCCTTGGGGCTCACGCTCTTGGAAGTGGCCCGCGGGCTGTTCCCATACCCGATGCATACCGACGGCAGCCCGTTGGGACCGATTGAGATGCTATCATTGATCTTAGAGTACGAGCCGCGGCTAGAAGATATCCCAGAGGACGGCATCGCGTGGTCAGACTCCATGAAGAGTTTTATTGATTACTGTTTGAAAAAAAACCCGGATGAGAGACCGAGTCCGCAACAGATACTCCAGCATCCGTGGTGCATTGGCCAGCGGAGTATCCGAGTGAACATGCAGAAATTTGTGTTTCGGCTCTGGGGAGACAATTTGGACTAGGAATTCTTTTATAGCTGTGTGAAACGGTATATTTCTGTTACGTAATTTATGAATTTGTATCCGTGCTTGGTAGCCCAAATTGTGCCTGATTTTTCGCAATCATGCTCCACAAATACCGAAAAAGTGCAAACGCAATAATATGAAATGAGAGTAAAAAAATTCAATACACATTTGATACACAAGAAAAACACCCCAATTTCACTACGATAAAGTAGGCTCCTCATTCATCTAAATATATAACACCACCCTATTGAGGCTCGAGGAGCAGACCACTTTCCATCGCACACGTTATAGCCTGCGATAGAAATTGATTCGCGCACGCTGCGCGAACCAATCAACTCACCTCCAAAGAAAACCATCTGCAACTTTCACCACCTTTAAACACCAGACATGCCAGTTCCATTCGAAGGTTTATTGCCTTATGCTGTTATGACTGCCTTTTTTGGCCTCGCCGGTCACGGTGTTGGATACATCAGATACTGGGACAACGGTTGGAAAAATGACAGATTTGACTTGGACCAATGGGACCAAAAGATGATGGAGAGAGACCTCTTATTGACCGGTGTCAAGAGAGGCCAATCGAGCGAGGCTGTTGCCCCAGAGCATTTCAAGACCGCCCACATCACCAAAGAGAGATACTGGACTCCATACAGAGACCAATTCTTCTCCTTCAGAGAGAGATTGTACAGAGGTTACGTCACCGGGAACTGGGATTTCAGCTAGGCTGACAGTCATAATAACTATTCAAATACACGAGCATCAGATAAATTTATATGGACCCGCCGAGCAAGAACGCACCGCGCCCCGTAGTTGACATTACGCTGGAGTATTTCAAAAATGCAATTAATATACACCGGTCACAAAATAGCTTCCCAAATCACTTAAAATCTTTGTAGCTCCACTTTTCAGTGAGCTTGACAGCCCTCTTCTTCTTTCTTTGAGGGTTTCTTGCTTCAATCTTACCTTGCATCTGCAACTTGTGCATCAGGTCGTACAACAAATTTCCTTCGGGCTTCATGGTTCTCAAGCTGCCAGTCAACTCATCGGACAATTTCACTTCGATTGGCTTGAATCCAACTTCATGCTTGCTGTGACGGTGGTACTTCTTTGCTGGTCTGGGCTTGATCGATTGCAATTTCTGTTCCACGTCCTGTTCAATAACCTCCAAGTTGTTTAAGTCACGAATCTGCTTCTTCAAGTCTTTGAGCTTGGCCTCAAGCTCTAGTCTCTGCTTGTGTCTTGCCTCCTTGTTTCTGCGGGTCTTGGTCTTCATCTTCCACTCCGTCTTCTCGTTGAGGGAAAGCTTGTACTTCTTCTCCTCATCCTCCTCCTCCTCTTCTTCGTCTGCCTTGTTCTCAGTTTCACCGTCAGACTCCTCGAATTCCTTGTCTTCTAAAGTCTCAATCAAGTACTGGATACGTTTCTGATGCTCCTCCATTTCTTGACGCTTCAACTCTAGCTTGTTTTCCAGGCCAAACTCCTTGTCGATCAAACTCTTCCACGAGTCCAAGTCTGGGTTGTACGACTTACCTGGATGAACAATCTTCTCTTCTGGGCTGTCGGAGTGAAGAACCAAAGGTTCATGCGATAACGTCTTTGGCGTGACCTTAGCCGAGGTGTACGACACAAAAGGAGTCACCTTGTAAACATCCGGGAGTTCAGCTTCCTCCTGGTCACCCCATACATCGAGAGAAGAAGCTCTGATGAGACCGTCTCTGTCGACTTTAGTCTTAAGCTTGGAGTCTGTCTTCAGACGTCCTGCCAAAGCCATCAATTTTTTGGTTTGGACCTTGCTGACCTTATGCTTGACTTTTTTGGATTGAATGGCAGGAATCTTCGACTTGTTAGCTAAGATTTCAGAAGTCTTGAGAACATAGCGAGAAGCTGGGGCAGTGCTGTCACCTTCGTTATCGATGATGAAGCCGGACGACTCTGAGTTTTCTCCCAACAATACCTCTTGTTCTCTCTTCGCCTCCAAGCCCGCCTGGATGTCATTAACATCAATGTTCTTTCTCCATGCTCTCTTACCCTTTCTAGAAGGTTGAGCCTTCGGTTTATTTTCCATTTTTGAGGTTGGTGTGGAGATGAGCTAATTGGTTTTTTCGAGATGAGGAAGAGGGCGCGACAATGTCGTGCCCAATGTCGCGGCTACATCAGAAACCACTAGGCTACCACAGTCGAGGGGTTGATCCCAGCTACAAATTCCACGTTTGAACAAAGAAGTGTGCCGTTTTCTTTTGCCTCCTTAAGTTCATGGGGAAAAACTCAAAAAAGAAAACAAAGAGCAAACTGCAAAAGCCGAGCCGAAGGTTGTGTGTGCGCATCAGGCGTACCTAGCCGATAAGTGAGACCTGGAATACATAGTTCTCTACCTGTAATGTAAATTGATGCATTGCAGAATCTAGAACACATAAACTTGAATACGGTAAGCAGCAGCTGAAACTCTACAACCGCACTTGTCGTAGCTTTGTATATCCCTCCGCGATAATTACCAATCTTCTCAGAAACACAGAAGCACACGAGCCGAGTTGATGATGGCCATTCACCAGAAAAAGTCACATGCCATTCAGTCTGTTGAGCGGCTCAATTGTATCACTCGCATTCGCAGATACTCCGATTCACATGTATATTTAGAACCATCACAATGGCCGTGGTTGGAGAATGTATATAGTGTGTTTCGAATCAGATAACATTTCCTCGGCAGCCGCCGTACAGCACAGACACGAGGCAGCTTCACCTTCATGCAATATAGCTTTCAAGGCCAGTCTTCTATGCAAAGACTACCTCCAGAGCACGCACGGAATACCTTGTCTCAGTGTAAATGAAACGCTAAATTCGATTGTGGCACCATTATCACGGGTTCAATAAGTTTGACTCCTCATATTTGTACATGGATGAGTATGCATTTTGCAACGTGCCACCAATAGGACATGGGCACTTTCTATTTAAGGGGCAGATACATTGAGATAATTTGCCTTGCCAAAACAGTCGTTTTCTGCGCCATGCTTCCGCGAAAACAATGGCTGAAAGCAGTCGCTGGTTATATGTAAATGGCAAATTCAGCTAGGAATGTGCAAAGGTTTCACTGGTACAGGCGGGCATGTATGAGAAAAGTTGCTCTGTTTCGAGAACGAGCCATCAGAGAAAGCCAAGAAACAACCAGTGATTCAAATCACCATTTGTTCGTGTATGGCATTTGGCAGATGCGGACACCACACATCATCTGGAGATTATGCACGGTAAAGAAACAGGCGCAAAAACTCTATCCTGTGAATCGCACCGACTTCTGATGAATGCATCGTCGCTTCAAACCATAGACTGGTCCAGATGATCGCAAATAGGATATTTCAGACATTACGCCTGCACTCTTTCTGTCGACTAGAGAGGCAGCTTCCCTCAATCTCCACAGCCCGCGACATACAATGGCATTGGGTTGAAATGGGGTTGCGCGGATAAACGACCTAACCTGGAAAGAGCCCTGGACATCCCGACATGGCAGGCTATTTTCGGGCATCATACGGGTGAGAACAAAGAACGTGGCCACATGCTAAAACTTTATAGCGTGCAGCAACGTGCACTCATATGCATTGAGACACCACAAAGCTAGAGAGTTCGCCATAGTCGTACATTGACAAAGACCCACTTATGCTCACATACGACGGAGCAGCAAGCTTTTTGGCCAAGACTCTGCCTAAATTAGTGGCCAAATCCTGTAGCGTAATCACCTCCGCCTGCTGAAGGACACTGGTGTATGTCTTTTCCCCTTTGCCTATAGTGTAGACATAGGCCCCGATGGAATTATTCCCCACCTGGTTGACGTAAATCATAACCGGCGCCTTTGGATTCGCAGCATGACGGTGGCATATAACCTGATAATCATATCCACCGAGGGAAATGGTTGACGACTTCATGAAATTATGATGGGTACTAAACCGCTCTGAAGCTAGTGAAAGATAAAGAAATTATCACCTACACGCGGGGCGCGATTGAAGGTGTCTATATGCATACGGGTTTCGCCCGCGGTTTTGCGTTTGGTTTCTTGACTCTTTCACGGTATTTCAGCAACGCCATGTAAGAAGCGTACTCAATTAAGAAACAGGCGTCGTTGCACCCGTATACGGGTGCAATAGTATACAACTGTCAATGTGAATCTTATAAAATAATTCATCCAGTTCTTTAAATATTTGCGCACTAAATTAATTTTCTAAAGTTCGAGCCCTTCGCTCTTGTCAGCCGGCTATCTGGCCCATTGTCTGAAAACTTCCATTATCAGCCGACATTCTGCGAGCAGGTGAGCCTCTCGAGATTCCAAAAGCTTCTTCCCATTCTGAACCTACGTCCCCGAAGCGCCGAATTGTGCTTGTGCTTACATCCCCGCATAAATACGACTTAAACCCGAATCGCAGGTTTCATTGTCAGGCACTTAATCTCCATTTAAAAGGACGAGAGAAGACAAAAGCAATTTAGTTTGGAGCGAGTTGTTTTTTAATTTCGTTGATTTTTATACCATCCTCCGTTTCACAATTTTTTTTCTGTTGAATTTTTTTAATTCATCTGACGTGTTCATCATTCTGGCATAAGTTGCTTCAACTATCACGATGACCCAAAACACAAATAAAGGATCCTGGTTTGTTGAATTTATTACCAAGACTGTCCTCGAAAGTGATGCAAATTTGCCTCTGAATGATCATCACAAGGAATCATTTCCTTTGAAACTCGTTGTTGATCCTTTAAATTCTGCTGCAAATCAAAGCTCGCAAGAATTGAAAAACTTTTTAACTAAAAGTGAATTTTCTTGGAAATCTGCTCATCAACTGATTGAAGTATCACTATTGTCTATTGACGAGAGCGAGAAGTTAATTGAATATCTCTCTGATAAGAAGTGGGTATTTTTTTTCGATTATTCGTCTTTTTCTAAACACCCGGGCATGATTGTAGCTAAACCAATCAAGGGGCAAAAGACCACAGAAAAAGAATTGAAGGATTTTTTCAACTCCAATTCCCGATTCCAATCATTAGATGACGTTCAGATAGTACAGGAAAGTACGTCGGATAATGTTGCAGCTGTTTTGAAATTCAATAATTTCATGGATGCAAATCTCGTTTTGGAGCACCTGCCATTTTTGCCCAATCCGTTCAATTCAGATGTTCCTCTTCAGTTGAGTCGGTACCAAAGAAAAAAGGAAAAGGAGAAACTGCA
Source organism: Clavispora vitiphila (assembly GCA_030557995.1). NCBI lineage: Eukaryota > Fungi > Ascomycota > Pichiomycetes > Serinales > Metschnikowiaceae > Clavispora > Clavispora vitiphila. The sequence goes on from JANIJR010000009.1 coordinate 94,753, forward strand.
ACATGAATCTATAGTTTCCGGATTAGGATCACCTGGTTTGAGTCCCATCCAAGACGATTCGACGGAGTATGACACACTCATCATCGAAAACTTCAATGAGTTTCTTGGGGGCATGACGAAGTTGGAAACAATTGAGAGAATTATCGATAAAATTCAGTTGTTCCACGAGGTCGAAGCTGTTTTTTTACCTGCCGTCAAAAATACACAAGGGACTTTTGGATTTAAGAGGTTTGGATACATCAAACTTGCTCATACAAAAGATTTGATGAGTAATGCTTTAAATTGCCTTTACTACTTGAACGATTTATCCTTGCAAAATCTACTTGAGTTTTGTACAAAGAACATTCATGACATCAAAGAAGATGTCAATAAACCACAGAAGGTAAGGAGAGGATCTAAAAACGCAACCTTTAAATTATCAATTGCACAAAGAAAGCATAATCACTACATATTCCAAAGTAGGGATTGTTCATTTTTGAAAATTTCCCGAACAGGGAGTTTAATCTACTCGGAGAGTTTTTCGGATGACCTTGATTTTGAAAATGAAGTTGTGCAGAAATTCACAAAGATAAACAATTACCAGGAAACTAATGTCTACGTGAATAATTTTCCGATTCTCTTCGAAAATAATGATGAACTATGGGCATCATTTTGGAATCAATTTGGGGTTGACAGTATCAAATCAGCTAGAATAATAAAACCCCAATTTTATTCCAAAAAGACGGATGGTCCACTTGGAAAGATTGGCTTTGTGTTTTATGAAGATTTCAGGATGGCATTGCGGGCGATAATTTTGACTAACAACAAGATTGTTAGCTACAAAGATCATCAAGATGTTTTAGTGCAGACATCTTTTGCAATTCAAAAGGATGGAAATTCGTTGCCTAATGGAAAAACTACACTGAAGTATCCAATGATACCGGCAACCAATCCCAATTTATTTCCTTCAAATGAGAACACTTACGACCGCCGGATTGGCTATCCCATGGTTAATGATTTTTACTTTTTCATGGATCCTCCCTTTCCCAGAAACGAAACGCCCACTCATAGTCCCCAGTTCTTCAATGCTGGAGATAATTTTATGTACAACCCGTACATGATTCCAGTGCCGTATGCACCTGTCAACATTGACGAGGACGCTAATCCTAGAGGAGACACGTCAATGCCACCGGGCTCCCTGAATAAAAGCATGAGAAAATCTACGAGCCAATTTATACCACCAATCGGATACTACTATTCGTACTATCCATTTTCCTCTCCACTTCACATGAACTCTATGCCACCTGTTCCCTTAAGTGGAATGCCGATGCATCCGAATGCTCCGTTTGAAACTCATGTACTGCCCATTAAGAGCAAGGAAAAACAAAACGAAACAGGGAGGGAAGGAAAGCATGACTAAATGGATGGGATTAGTGTAAAAAGAAATACCTAGAATAAAAGAAGTAATAATTCTATTTACAAGGAGGGTGGAGCGCTTTTCTCACCTCTGCTTTTAGGAGTAATAGTGGCGGCTTCAAACTCCACAGGCGCATCTTCTTCAGGATGAGCCTCATCCACAGGTCTCACCTCTTGAACCTCTTCAATATAGTACTTCAACATGCTCTCAATACCATTTTTCAATGTCACAGAAGACGAGTCACATGAACGACACGCTCCTTTCAACCTCAAGTAAACTACGCCAGTGTCCTCTTCGAAGCTGACAAATTCGATGTCACCTCCATCATCTTGAATGGCAGGTCTGATTCTGGTGAAAATTAACTCTTTGATCATAGACACAACCTCATCATCTTCTTCGTTAAACTGCATGTCATTTGTCAAAGGAGCATCATCCATAATGATGGGTGTACCGTTGGTTAAAAATTCAGTTAAAATAGAAAATATTTCCGGCTTTAGAAGTGCCCATTCGATGTCTTCTGTAGATTTCTCAACAGTAATGAAATTTGAGCCCAACATGATCGATTTCACGCCATCGATAGTAAAAAGCTTCATAGCCAAGGGACTGATGGCAGCCTCACGGCCACTGAGAAACTCTCGAGTTTCGTTCTCTTGCAATAGTTGAGTGGAAGGCAAGAACTTCAATGCATTTTCATTTGGTGTATCCGCGGTTTGAATAAAAAGGTTCCGCAAGGACACAAAGCGGCCGAAAGCAGGCCTCGAAGGAACTCTTAATGAATGAGCGAGTGCTTTGGAGAACATGAGCAAGTATCCTTTGGTTCACTACAGCTCCAAAAAGATCAGAAAGCCAGATTTCAAATTAATCAGCGAAGCTACTTTGTAGACAGTACGGTTGCGGAGTGTATACATGCACTAAATACCGATTTGCTTGATTCTCCGATTCGAATTAAGCCCCAAACAAAAGCTTCTCAAACATAGAAGAAGCCTTTTCTTCGAACTTCGACTCATTTGTCTCATTACTAATAGAATGATCCAATTGTAATTTGTTTTCAGCGAGCATCAAAATGTTTTCGTCAATCGTATTTTCGGAAATGAGCTTTGTAACCAAGACCTCGTTGGTTTGACCAACACGGTGTGCTCTATCCTCTGCTTGCTTGTCATCGTGAGGATTAAAAGACTGGTCGAAAATTACGACGTTGTTAGCAGCAATCAAGTTGATACCAAAACCACCAGCCTTAGTGGATAGAAGGAACACAGGAATGGTTTCATCCTCGTAGAACCGGTCAATAATATCTTGTCTTGTGTCAACACTGGTTTGTCCATCAAGTCTCAAGAAGCTGATGTTCGCGAAACTCAAAACCTTCTCTAGAATATCAAGCATTTGTGTAAAGAGTGAAAAGACCAAAATCTTCTCCTTTCTTTTTATGGTCAGTTGAATAACCTCCATGAGCTTGACAACCTTGCCGCTATCATGCCATTTTTCCTTGTCTAATACATAAGACCTCATGGTGTTAGGGAATTTCTCACACAAAGCATTAAGCTCGTAATCACTCATCACCAGCATATCCTCCTCGATGTATGCCCTATTAGCATTAACGTACTCAGGCTCTTTCATGATCTTTCGTGACATTTCTTTCAACATCTCATCTGTATAATTTCTTCTGAAAAGAAGAGGATGCATTGAAGCTTTCCGCAAAGACATCATGACATTTGAAGAAGAAGCAATAGGCGTCTTCCTTGCGATCTCAGCCTCCTTCCCTGTTAGTTGCTTTCTTCTTTCTCTCTCTATCTTTGTGGACTTTCCCTTTTGTATATGTTCATCATAAATTTGCTTCTGGGTTTGTGTCATCGCACATTTTATTATTTCGTGATGCTTTTTTGGCAAGTACTTGAGAACTTGCGCCTTTTTTCTCCGCAAGACAAATGGGGTCATCATCGTTTTCGCCTTATTAATTGCTTGCTGCGAGAGTAAAGGATTATAGTCTCTTGTAGAATCCACGCTGGCCTTTTTGTTGAAGAGGCCTTGAAGGTCTTCACGCTTTTCGACAAAAAGCTGAGGTAACATAAATGCTAATAAAGAAACAAGTTCTTTCAAATTGTTTTGCAATGGTGTACCTGTCAACAATAGACGAAAGTCAGCCTTCAATCTCATTAGCTTGTTGTATCTCTCACTATTGGAGTTTTTCAACATATGTCCTTCATCATAAACGATGATATCGAATTGTTGGTTCTTTAAAAACTTAAAGTCAGAGGGAGCACCAGTGGCCAAGTTATAGGTAGTGACAAGAACATCATATTCTGTTTCCTGCAATTCATACCGCAAATCTTCACGTTCCAGTTGAGATCCGTAATACGCTTGAACCACAATATCGGGGCAAAACTTATTGAATTCTCTCAACCAGTTTTCTAACGTCGAAGAGGGAACAACAACCAAATGAGGACGCTTCTTCTCGGACGTAGCTTTTAAATAGGCCATAAACGAAATAACTTGACAAGTTTTACCAAGTCCCATCTCATCTGCCAAAATACACGAAAGCTTGTTGACGTACAACAAATTGAGCCAATTGATACCAACTTGTTGGTAGTTTTTCAAATCGATCTCGGGGGCAAGAAGCGTAGGCTTATGCTTGATGTAGTTGAGACCTCTCTTTTTTGGTGCCACGATATCATCATCATCGTCGTCATCTACTTCTTCGTCTTTAATTTCCAGGTTTTCAACGTCCACAATGTCCAACTCTCCTTCTCCAGTGACCTTCACTCCCCATAAACCCATTTGCTTTGAAATTAAGTTACCATACTCAGAGCATTTCTTGACCAAAGAATCAACTGCTTTGTACCCCTTCAAACTGAACTCGGTGCTCTCGACAATTTTCATTCCGAGGGTTTTTCTTTGGTTTCTCTTTTTCACTTCTGGCTCGGGGGTTGCTTCGTCAAACCTATCTTCTGCCACAGCATAAATGGAGTTGAAAGGCCTTTTCGAAATCATGATATCTGCAACTGCTGGTTTGACATTACAAATTTCAACAATGTCCTCCGCAGATGCTTGATTCAAGAACTCCAAAATCTGTCCATCAATCGAAGTGAGACCGTTCGAATACATGCCATCATCATCTTCTGCAGACATATCGTCGCTGAAAACATCTTCTTCTAACTCATCGTCACTTTGAACCACTTTAGAGCCCTTCTTCTTGCGTTTGTTTTCCCTGATTTTCTCTTCCAACATATCTAATTCATCGAAACCATTCAATTCGGATCTACCTCCAGTTTTCAACTTAGGAACTTCACCATCGTTGTAACCAAAAGCAGAAGTGAGAGCCCCAGGGTTGTCCAAAGAAAGAACCGGCGAAGGAGTAACAGATTGTTTAGGAGTGGCGACGTACATATCATTCGCACTCACTAGTCTTCTCTTCTTGCGGTCCTCCAGAGTTTGAGAGCCCTGGAACATCGAATCGATGCGCGATTGCTGTCTGTTTCTGTATTTTTCCAAGATCGATACCTTTGGCTTTAGAAGCTGGACCTTGGTATCTGGAGCCTTCACGGTCTCCATAGCAGACAAGGCTCTTTTCTGACGTGCTTTCCCGGCCACTTTGACGGGCGAGCCGTCTTCATCGTCATAATTATCCCTAACTGGCGAGTACCCCTCAGGAATTTCGACGGCGGGCGTCAGAGCAGCGGCAGCATCAGCCTTCAAACGAACCTCTTCCAACCTTTGTAGTTCCTTTTCTCGACGCAATAATGCTTCAGCATTGGACTGAGCCAATTCCTTATTTCGGCGTTCCGCTTCAGCTGTGAGAACCGCCTTCTGGCTGTCGTCGTACTGCTTCATGCGACTGCCCAAATTATGGTTTTCCGCAAGCCACTGACTGATGTCCCGGAGATTTCCTTTGCCTTTCACCATGGCCTTGAAGAGCTCGGCCTCAGTCAAATAGTAGAACCTCTTGCTGACAATAGGCCAGTTCTTGTGCGAGTAAAACCGTCTCCTCATTTCGTCCTTATGCTTTTCTTCCGGCGATCTGTGATCATTGATGCTGGGAGGTATCACTGAGGGCACGCCTGGCGAAGATCTGACATTAATAGGCGAAGAGCTTGGCACTTGTAATACATTATGCTCCTTCCGTGGAGTCTCGTGTGGGTTGGTCATAGGTCAAGCCTCAGAGGAGATGATTCAACGGTTTTTTTTAAAAGCGCGTTTGATAAGGTTAGTGCGCACCCGGACGCGAGATGAACCGAGAAGACGAGGGGAATTGTGGCAGAGTAGAAAGACAAGGATGACTATATAATAGTTTTGGAATGTCAACCAGAAAAAGACAGGGGAATTCGGTTCTTTTTTTATTTGTCGACCTAGAACGCTTTTTGGCAGATATAGAAGTGACAAATAGATCAAGCGTTCTAGATGATGAGCTGGCCCTAAGTGGGCTGGGAAGGTTACAGAATGCAAAGGCTGCAAGATAATTTATGTGAATAAAACTTAGAAAAACATGGTTAGACTTGCAAGAAATGGAAAAGAGCTACATATCGGTGATGTCAAAACCCACCCAAAAATACTAGACTTCTTCGAATACCACGGACTGCACCATGTTCAAACTTTGCTCCAAAGTTCCATTACCTTCATCTTTCTGCAGTCCGATAAGTAGGAACTACTCCATGAACTACAAAGTGTACGCATGTGGATCCAACGGACAATACCAACTAGGAACTGGTGATGACGAAGATCATGATACTCTCCAACAAATATCTCTTCCGACAGAGGCGAAACTGTCACCAATAGCCAAATTTGCATTCGGAGGGAACCATACACTTATATTGCTTGAAGATGGACAGCTTTTCGCTTCTGGTAGTAACCAATTCGGACAATGTGGGCTTAATGAGACAGAAATTGTTCCAAAGTTTCGGAAAGTTCCTGGAAAGTGGAAAGGCGTCAGTGCCGGGTGGGAATTTTCTCATCTCTACTCAGAAGACGGCAAACTCTACGCATGCGGACATGGCCCCAAAGGCGAATTGGGACTAGGGCCAAATGTGACTAACGCAGAAACGTTACAAGAAGTCAAAGGTTTTGATGAGAAGAATAGGGTGGTTGCATTGGAACTGTCAATAAACCATGTGATAGTGAAGTTGGCTGACGGTAGTCTATACGGCTGGGGAACGACCCGGAAAGGTCAGCTAGGGCAGTTTCAGGGAGTTCTTAACAAGAGAGGACAGCTTAAGCCGCTAGCACTGCTCTGGGAACCCACTAAGCTCGACTTTACTTGTGACAAGATGCACTTGGGCCGAGAGAGAACATTACTTGTTGGAGAAACATTGCAAGTGATCGGGAAAGACCCTCTTCGCCTAAACAAAAAAACAGTGAAAGCGGGAGCCATGTGGTCCTCCATCCACTACAGCCACATATTGGGAGAGCGTTTGGTTATATCCTCTGTAGGAAACAACTCGCACGGTCAGCTTTTTCAGTATGAGGCCCCCACGATTTTGGATTTCGAAGTGGGAAGTGAGCATGGGGTTCTTCTTGCGAAAGATGGATCGGTATATGCATGGGGATGGGGTGAACACGGCAACTGTGGAGTTCAGAAAAAGGACTCGGTCACATTCGACTACTTGAACCAGATATACGATGGCAGGCATCGAGTGATTCGAATGGCATGCGGGTTGGCCACCACATGGGTAGTCACTGAGGACCATTGATGCAAATAGACATCAGCGAACGGTAGGGTTGACGAATGGGCGATATGACTTGGTGGAGGTCAATAGAGATTGATAGAGGTTCATAGTAACTCAGCGGATAAGTCAAGAGATAGAGAAACAAGATTTACAACCAGAACACAAGGAGCTGGTAAATGTTGCGAGGTATCTTTCCCATATTCATCTAATGCATGGATGTAAACATCTTGCTCAAAGATGGAAAATATGTTCAACGTCATTTTTATAGGACAGCAGTATCAGTAGGTAATCAAATGCCGCAGAGTTCTTTGCAGAACGCGTTGGCTGAAAACCCTCCTTCTTAGCCATCCAAGCTGCATAGCAGACCCATAAACCATTATGGGCATGTTGTGCAAGCTTATAGAAAAAAAGAGTATGGAAAACGATGGAATCAATGCGACTTTTCTAGAGAAATGCCTTGGTCGGGTAACACATTGCGCTACCCCAAGATCTCAGAACTTATATCGCACCGGAGTTCACTGTTACTAAAACAAAAAATACTCATGTTTGGAGCTGTGTGTTCTGGTCGGCCTGTCCAATTGGCTCAACAAGTTGAACCCACCAAATGGGTTTTTGAGATGAACAATGCATCCAACATCAACCACATTGCCATATTCTTGCTACCCCAGTCTGACTTTACTGATCCCAACTACACCGCTTTGGTATACTTCCAGTTGCCCAACTCCGAATTCAAGTTGCTAGGAGGATTGAATCCCATCAAACCTTCGGCTATCTTCAAACTCAACAACACCAGCGCCGCTACCCAGTCGCATTTTGCCGATGATGATGCCATGAATGATGATTTGGGCGATAGCACTGATAAAGTGGTGCTCAATATAGGAATTGCTATCGAGCCCACCCCACAAGCAGAGGTTCTCCTTCAAAAAGAAAAACAGAAGGCAACAAGAGCGATCCTTCCTCCAGCACAGCAGGCACCCAAAGCACCACTGGACATTGCCAGCTTGGCGAACAAAATTGTCACGCACGCATACAACTATTTGGGCAGTTTCGTTGACACCTCAGGCAAAGTGCCGATGAAAGCGTTTGACAACTGGTGGGACAAGTTCAAGATGAAACTTAACAACAACCCCAATTTCTTGAACGAGCTTGACTAGATACAAATCATAGACTTTTATTGGACTAGACTACAATAAAAGGGGAGACAACAACGCCATTAACGCACCCGCAGCCAAAACCGGAGCTCCTGCCCCCGCCGACGACGAGGAACTGGAAGAGTCTTCAGAGGAAGACTCAGCAGAGGAGACGGCCAGATCTGAGGAAGCCACAGAAGAGGAGTCAGCATCCGAGGCGGAGTCGGTGATGCTGGAGACTTCTTCGCTTACCGAGGAAGCAATGGACGATGCGAGCGAAGCACCTGACCCACTGGTCGATGTTTTTCTGGCAGTGATGGAACTAAGAATATCCAAAAGAGAGCTATCGAGCGACGTGGGGACAGAGTAGGAGTCGGTGGCAGATGCCTCGGCGGAGCTGGCGGCCGCTTCCAACGCATCAGAGTAGTTGTCTAAAAAACTCATGAGCCAAGCACTTTGGGCGGAAGCATCGGTGGCAATCTTCGAGTACGCCGCCAACGCAGCAGAAACGGCAGACTCGTCAGCAGCCAAGACGGCAGGCAAAGAAAGCAAAGCAACAGAAAGGAAATGCATTATGGTGGAGAGTGACTGGAGCGGACGCGGCGCTATTTATAAGCTGCGGCTGGACCGTGCCCTATTTAGCACGCGGTGGTGTACGGGGCACCAGTGCATGTGGTAGACTACGAACCAGAGGTGACGTTTTTAGACTATGCGATATCGCTTGTTCCTACTGACGACTGTAGAAGTTTACTGAGGCTTGTATTATTTGTTCGTTCGTTCGTTCGAATCTCGACTCTCGAATCTTTTTGCTCTAGAAATGTACCCTGAGTGCCGCGAGGACGGGATAAGGCAAGAGAACTGGATTGAAGAACGTGGAGTTTGCCGTATTGGGTCTGTCCTATACAAGTCTTATACCGGATTAGGAAATTTCTGGGGCTCTCCACTATTTTACGTTTCCTCTTGCATGCACAGTCGGTTAAAGTACAACAGAAGCACCGTGACCCCGAGTCAAAACACAAAGGGTTGCCGAACACGGTGGGTTGGCGGAAGGTACGAGAAATAGTGGGTTATATAACGTAAGCGTTACATGGGTAAACCGACCACAAGAAAGTGCATGGTCACGTGGTAATCCATTAATAGCTTGGAATAAGCCTAAACATGTTCTTTCATCGAAGATAATCAATTCCTTCGTTAAATTGTGTCAAGTCACATTATATCAGACTGTGAAGCAGTAGTCCTATGAGACAGCCCTGTAGTTTTGGGAGTAAATCCTCTCGGTGGCCAAGCTGGCTAAGGCGCGAGACTGTAATGGAATTGTAATCTTGAGATCGGGTGTTCGACTCACCCCCGGGAGATTTTTTTGGCGCGCAGTGGTCCCCTCATCTCTGTGCCTGCCTCTGTACACACCCATCACTATATTTTATATTTTTCCCTTTCTTGTTTAGCTCACTTCCTCACACCATGCCTTCGAGAAACTCTGTCAATAGACCAAAGGGCAAGATCCAAACGGCTCACCGCAGTAATGTGATCTCCAAAAAGAAGGCCAGACGGTCCCACACTATTGTCCCCACCAGATCTTCCAGTGGCAGATATAACAAAGATACTGCTCCCAGACCAACTGAATCCAAGGCGTTGGCTTTGTACAGCGGCGGGCTCGCTACCAGAGGCAGCGGCGTGACCACCACCACTTTGTCCAAGAAGAGAGCCCAGAAGATCGAAAGAAACAAGAGATATATCGCCAAAAGAAACGAACAATTGAATATTGATCTTGCTGCTCGCGAGGAAGGCATGGACGTGGACATGGAAGTGCCAGGAAAGAGAGCGAAGGCGCAAAAGCCCCAGACTACCTTGGACAAGGTTAAGGAGGCGCTTTGGGCTGCTGTGGAAGACAGTGTGTCTGGAGACATGGGGTTGACCGTTTCTGGCGAAGGAACCACCATTGGAGTCCAGGCGTTCTAGTCGGGCTGTTTTTGTACAATACGGAAATACATGATTGTCGGTAAAGGTTGTAGAAGGAGTAAGAGCTCCCTGGGAGGCCCCGTACGCTTCAGTGCTTACAAAAAGAAATACTGCGAATAGCACATCAAAGAAATGTATATGGAAGGTATCACCGCTGTAGTTGCCTACTCCGTGTAGTAACCCTTGGCCTTCAAGCTGTTGTTCACGGTGTCGCGCATGAAGTCAATAAGCACCACTGGGTCTGGTGCAGTGAAACAAGAAGTTCCAGCAACAATCACGTTGGCACCAGCCTCAGCAGCCGCAGGAACAGTCTCCCTGCCCAAACCGCCGTCTACCTGAATGTTCAACTGAGGGAATTTGGTTCTCAATTGCTCCACCTTGGGCATCATGGCCGCCATAAACTTCTGGCCTCCGAAACCTGGTTCCACTGTCATCACCAACGCCATATCCAAAAGATGGCCGATTTCGTAGAGTACATCGACGTCAGTGCCAGGCTTGATGGCACACGCGGCCTTCATGCCGTTTTCTTTGATCAACTTGATCAACGCCAATGGGTCTTTGGTGGATTCGTAGTGGAACGTGTACTGGTCACCCCCGGCGGCAGCAATCTCCGGAACCCACTTTTCTGGCTCCAGCACCATCATGTGGCAGTCGAAAAACGTCTTTTCGGCCTTGCGAGGGATTTCCTTTCTCAAGGACGAGATGATTGGAGGACCAAGCGAGATGTTGGGCACAAAATGGCCGTCCATCACGTCAATGTGGAGCCAGTCGGCACCCGAGTCGTACATTTTGTGGCAGTTGCATCCCAAGTTGGCGAAATCGGACGCGAGAATGGAGGGGGCAATGATAGCTTTGACCATGATGCGGAAGAATGAGCAATGGAGAGTGGGGGAGCAATTCGCGGCGTGATAAGTAGACGCTCGACTAGGCGCGCACGCTTGCGAAAATCGACCCGAGAGAGCAGAATCGCCCCAACGTTGGCCACGCCGCCACCTCCCGCAGCCAGCCACCGGACTATCCGACGAGCCGAAAGGGAATCTCTCGGTGTACACCGCAAAGTCCCCGCAGGAAATCGATAAACCCTCCCGCGCCCATTTTTTCAATAGTCATTCAATCCACGAGTCCCGCGCCAGTTCCGCACCCACTCCACAGCCACGGAGTGCAGACACCAACCACACCTAACGTCACCTCCTCCATCACCATGTCGACCCCCGAGCCGTCCGAGGGCGCCTCGTATGCCGAGCAGATCTTGGAATGCGCCAGAAGAAACAACACCGAACTTTTGACCCAAATCGCCGCCGACTTGGCCAACCACGCGCAATTGGCGGATGTGATCAACCACACCAAGGAAGTGATCACCCACAACTCGCCGTTGCACATTGCGACGCTGTTGGGTAACTGGGAATTCATAGACATGGTTCTCGATGTCGAGGGAGTGGAAATCGATCCTTTGAACCGTGAGGGCGACTCGCCCTTGCACTTGGCAGTCAAGTACGCCGCCCAGGAGCCGGACTACGGCTACTTCATCATAGACAACTTGCTTGATGCGGGTTCGGACCCAAGCGTGGTCGACAAGCATGGCTTGAAGCCGGTGAACTATGTCGGCAACAACGAGAAGCTCAGAACCTTGTTGGAGAGTGCGGAGTACGCGGCCGCCCACGAGTTGCAGGCGGAGGAGGAAGAGGAGGACGGCAGTGCGTCGGATTCGGATAGCTGAACAATAAATAGAGGCTAGAGTCACGCGTAGGGAAACACAGAGACAGGCGTACACCAGTCGTGCTATAATACTGGTGACACCAATTCTGTACTACTATTGGTAGGTGCTAAGACTTTGCACAGTTACGGTCTCTACACTCTATAGCCTAAAACCGCATCCCTTATCTACCCACAGAGAAATCGTCGGCCGCGGACGAAGGCCACGACCCGAGTGCTTCCCGCACCTCTTTTTTGAGTGTTTCTCTCGGCTCATTGGCTTGCTTCACCTGAGAATACATTGAGAATTCCGGAAGCAATGACCGTGCCTGATGATAAAGGTTTCGCTTGCACAAGAAACTGGCCCCCGAAGGCTTAGGGGGCTTATTCTTCACATGTCCTCCATTCTTCACTCCGTTAACGATGACCTGAACAGACTTTGTTGGCGCCGTATACAAAAGACTCATGGGCAGAGGCGTCTTACTCTCGTCCTTGTAGAACAGGTATTCCGTGTCAGAATAAGTAAGGGGAATAAGAGAGTGTACCTGCAATTTTCCCACTCGCTGGTGGAAACACCGCTCAAAGTCGTCTAGGACCAATTTATCTTCACGCAACACCAAGTACAGTAGAAACACGGGCTCAACGAGCATACTGGTGATGCAGTTGAGAATCCCGGTGTATTGCTTCACACAGAGCTTATCAGAGCATGATTTTGAGAAGGTGGGTCTGCTATCCGCCCTTCCCGGCTTGGTCCGGACGACTCCCTGCAAATCAAAATGAGCCCTCCCTCTCACCACTTTCCGCCGCTTCGTTTCCGGCTCCCACGCCTGTTTATCGTCCGAGAGAAGCCCCATAGACGCATCGCCACATGGGGGTTCCGAAATGTATAGAGCCAATCTGATTCCGTCTCGAAGCTTGTACTTGAGGGCACCGTTGGCTTCTTCCAAGAGGTGCGACGGACCTTTCTTCAAGTTCTCAATCTCCTCCACCAACAATCGATTAAACAAGCGAAGGCAGAGAATCTCTGCATGCATATCGTGTACAATCCATCCCTGCGAGTAGTTCCTGATCTGATTTGGCATCGCCTTGACACCAGTGGAGATTGTAAGAACAGTGATGTCATCGTTTTCCACAGCCACAATTCCAGCCAAAACAGACCACTCTTTGACACCATTGGACCGGCTAATGGGTTTTCCTGCCTTCACATTAAGTTGGTTGAAGGTTTTTTCCACCGCACTGGCGATTCTCTGCCCAAGTGGGTCCATTGCCATTAAGAGGTTCAGGCATACAGAACAGCGAGAAGAGATGACGACGGAGCAGAGGTTCCAGAGGTTTTGTTGGGATCAGTGATTTGAAATTAATTAGTTTAGGTCTGCAGTGCGAAGTGAGTAGTCATATTGAAGTATTTAGCCATGGAATTTAGGGCCATGAGGTCCAGAGTGTTCGGAGTTCGAGCCACGGAGTTCGAGATACGGAGTTCGAGCCAAAAAATGAACAGCGATAAGGCAGGCAAGCGGTAGCGAGCTGCTGGTAAAGAACAGAAAAACATTAAACGACTACAGCGGAGCACCAGAAAGATGTCAAGAAAGATCTCCAAAATATACTGCAATAATGGATTGACGGAAACAGCCAAGCCACAAATCACATTCGACAATGACGCCATCAGAATGCAGTGTAATAGGTCTAATGACAGGGATGCACACCTAACGTATCCGCACTGACTTCCCCCCCGGTTCGATTTGTCCAGACTATCTCTTCTTTCTCATCAAGGCACCCATGACTCCGAGCCCCACAGCCAAGACGCCGCCGGCAACGCCAAGTCCGATGAGGCCATCCTGAGTCACCTGGTCATCAATCGCCTTCTTCAACGCCTGGAACTGGGTGTTCTCCGGCTCCTTTTCAAGCAATGACTCCGCATACCGTCTGGCATTGGAGTATTCTCCGGTTTTGACGCTGCCTAGAGCCAAATAGTACAACGCTTCACGGCGCATCAGGGGTACATCGCGATAGAGCGCTGCGAGTATGTCAAGCGCCTGCTGCTGCGAGCGGCGGCTATCGGTTTTGAGAAGTGCCCATGCGTAGTTGAATTGGGACTGGGGCGTTGGGGGATGTTCGGATTCAAGTTGGTTTCTGAGCACACGGATCTGCTCGGGAGCAATGGTCTGGTGGATTTCCTCTAACGCGGGGTATGAGCGCAGAAACAGAAACATGGGGTGGTTGGTGATTTGCCGCTCGCAGTGTACTCGGCTCTGGTGTACAAGTCGCACCGTAGAGTATATAGGTTGCCCCACAGAATAGTCGCACTCTGCTCACTCGATAGGGCTATATCTATCAGGTGTATTTTTTTTTCTTCTCCATCAGTTAGTCAAGCACATGCAAGCATTTGTAGCATTCGGTACGAACCTCCGGCCGAGTGAAGTTTTTCTGTGTTCTCATGTATCGCTACAGAAAGTCTTGGAGACGTCGCAGCAGTGCACCAGGCGCGCTATCATGGTCGCACCCGCCCACGTCGCATCTCACTAGGCATAACCCCACTCACCGCATGGCACAACCGCAGGAATATTCCTTGTTCAACATATGGTGCGTATCGCTCGCATTGAAGGCGTTGCTTGCAGTCGGCTACCACCTGACCGATTTTGACGTCCACCGCAACTGGCTCGCCATAACCTATAACTTGCCTATTGCAAAATGGTACATTGAAAACACCTCCCAGTGGACCCTTGACTACCCGCCGTTTTTCGCCTACTTCGAGTGGTGCTTGGCGCACTTGGTGCCTCTGTTCGTTGCCAACGACGGCTGCCTTTCCATTGTGGAAAAGGGGCTCTACAGTCTCCCCACAGTCTACTTTCAGCGACTCTCGGTGATTGCCAGCGAGGTGGTGTTGTTTGTGTCGTTGCAATGGTACCTCCAAAGCTGCAACACCAGGCGCGAGAAGAGCCGCGCGTTTGTGGTGGCGCTGTGTTTGGTGCTTTCGCCTGGGTTGTTGATCATTGACCATATCCACTTCCAGTACAATGGCATGATGTACGGAATCTTGGTGCTTGTGATCAATTACGCCCGCCTCGAGAAGTTTTTGTGGTGTGGCTTCTGGTTCAGCGTATTGCTCTGCTTCAAGCACATCTACTTGTACTTGGCCCCGGCGGTGTTTGTGTTCTTGTTGCGCGCCTACTGCCTCAACTTGACCTACGACACCAAACGCAGCTTTTTGCACAATGCGGTACGCTTGGTGCGGTGGGCAAATCTCTTCAAGTTGGGCGGGGTGGTGATTGCGGTGTTTTCGATTGCTTTTGGCCCGTTCATTTACTACAATGTGATTCCAAACCTTCTTGGCCGTCTCTTCCCTTTCAGCAGAGGCTTGACCCACGCATACTGGGCTCCCAACATCTGGGCCATCTATTCGTTTTTGGACCGCATCCTTATTCAGGTTTATCTCAAGGTCCCCATCTTGCGCGGCCCGCTCTATTCGGTGTTTATGTTCAACAAGGATTTTTTGACAAACTCCAACTTGTTGAAAAACTCCACCCGCGGAATCGTCGGCGACATTGACTTTTTGATCTTGCCCACAATCACGCCAAAGTTAACATTCTTCCTCACCCTCTTCTACCAGGTCATGGCCCTCATTCCACTCTTCCTTCAACCCAATTTCTACCGGTTTATCGGAGCGTTGACGCTTTGTGGCTATGCATCCTTCTTGTTTGGCTGGCACGTGCACGAAAAGGCCATTTTAATTGTCATCTTTCCCATCACTTTTCTTGTTACTCGCGACAAGAGGCTCTTGAACCCCTTTAATCTTTTGGTGAGTTGCGGTTACGTGTCGCTATTCCCCCTCATTTACACATGTGAAGAGTGGTTAATCAAGGTAACCTTCACGTTGTTCTGGTACATTATCTACTACTTCCAGTTCCGCAAGGTGGTGCGGGTATGCAACAACAATCCCTCCAAAGAGTCAGGATTCCTACTGGTGGAAAGACTCACCAATCTCTATATCTTAGGTCTTTTCCCGGTCGTTACAGTGGTGGCATTGACCGAAATGTTTGAGCATAAGTTTGAGATCTTGCGCAAGTTGGAGTTCCTCAAGCTCATGCTCGTGAGTGTTTACTGTGGAGTGGGTATCATTTGTTCATGGAATGGCTTTAATTGGCTTTATTTCGTCGACGAGAGTATATGGGAAGATCTCGAATAATTTAAGACATGTCCATTCTCAATTTATACGCCCAGGTACTGAATTCTGAGGTAGTTTTAATACCATGCATTGTTGGAAAAACGTTGGGTTTTGAATTGAGTAGAATCTCGAAAAAATACCGACTGGGCCATTATCTCATAAAAGTGACATATTCGGCGTTTGAACGCAAGAGAACAATGTAGCCGCAGTTGCGGGGAAACAAATAAGCACTTCCGAGAATATTTCAAAAACTCGAAATCACTATGTAATCGTAAGATATTTTTCCACGGTTCGGTTCGGTTAATCATTTGACGTATTTTGCAGGTTTCGCAACCATTTACACTATAAGGCGGATCCATCCCCCACAAATGACCGTACTCGAAAAATTAAACAAACTACAAATGACCGAAACGATCTCACTTGGAACCTACTTATTTGAAAGACTTCACCAAGAACCTATTGGATTGAAAACCATCTTCGGCGTACCCGGGGATTTTAATTTGACGTTGCTCGATAAGATCGAAGAGGTCAAGGGTTTATGTTGGAAGGGTTGCACTAATGAGTTGAACGCAGCGTATGCTGTGGATGGTTACTCTCGAGTGAGAGGTAACGGATCTTCCGACGGCCTTGGATTTGGTGCTTTGATTACCACTTTCGGAGTTGGCGAATTGAGCGCCATGAACGGGGTTGCTGGCGCATACGCGGAGCACGTTGGATTGTTGCACATTGTGGGGATTCCTTCTTTAGAAGCTCAACGGAAACATTTAGTGTTGCATCACACATTGGGCGACGGTGACTTTTGCGCGTTTCACAAAATGTCCACTCATATCACTGTAGCCACTGGGGTTATAGATGACCCGGCCCGGGCAGCTGATACTATCGACAGAGTTATAAGGGAAGGATACATCTGCCAACAGCCTTCGTACTTGGGGTTTCCAGTGGATATGGTCAATGTGCAAGTTCCTAAGGAGAGGTTGAGCAAGCCGTTGGATTTGAGTGCGCCCAAGAATAACGAGAAGCTTCAACAAGAAGTTCTTCACGCAATCATGGAAAAAATCAAGGCAGCCAAGAACCCCGTGGTAATCATCGATGTTTGTTGTGCTCGTCATAACGTCACCAAAGAAGCAAGAGAATTTCTCCGCTTATCAAACTTCAAGTACGCAACCACGCCAATGGCGAAAGGAACCAAAGATATCGACGAGCAAAATGACATGTTCGCTGGAGTTTACGTTGGTACACTTTCTCATCCACAGGTGAGAGAGGCAGTGGAAGGGTCCGACTTGGTACTTTCGCTTGGAGCGCTTCTCAGTGATTTTAACACCGGTGCATTCTCGTATAAATTCGACACGGAAAATGTAATCGAGTTCCATTCGGATCATATAATCGTGAATGGTGTGACATACGCGCACATAAGAATGAAAGAATTATTGGGACGGCTTGTCCAGTCGAAGAGTTTGATTGAATTTTTCTGTCGCCGTTCGAACCAGCGCATCGAAAAACCATTGAGAGATGTTAAAACCATTGATGGAAAAATCACTCACGAATGGTTGTGGGAAAGTTTGTCAAAATTCTTGAAGCCCGCGGACATTGTCATTGCAGAAACAGGAACATCTTCGTTCGGAGTGATCCAAACAAACTTTCCTAACCAGGTTTTCAGTATCTCTCAAATTCTTTGGGGATCCATTGGATATTCAGTGGGTTGCGCATATGGCGCAGTAACAGCAGCGGAAGAAATGGATCCCACTCGCAGAGTTCTCCTTTTCGTGGGAGACGGATCGCTTCAATTGACCGCTACTGAGTTTTCATCTATGGTGAGGACCAACAAGAGGCCATACATTTTCGTGTTGAACAACAATGGCTATACCACTGAGCGACTTATTCACAGACCGAAGGCTGAGTATAATTCTATTCATCCATGGAATTACCAGTTGCTTCTCCCGCTTTTTAATGCCAAGGTGTATGAAACCTATAAAGTTAGCGACACAAAAGAAATCGACCATTTGTTTACCAGTGACAAGTTTGCGAAAAATGATAAGATTCGCCTTATTGAGATAATGCTTGATGAAATGGATGCGCCTGAAAACTTAGTAAAGCAATTGGAGCTTTCGTGTAAGCATAGCTTAGATGCGCCATAGATATAGCTAATGTGTACTCATTGCCAATAAACGAGCGTGACTATAACGAGTGTATCTTTCATACAACTAGTGACCGTTGCCACTTCCGATTTTGTTGAAGATTGAGTCAGGAAATAATGCCTCCCAGTCCTCATTAAATAAATCTGAAGTCATCAAGACTGGAGGCCCACCAAAGAATTCGACATCTCCATCCATGAAATCAGTGTAGTTTTCTAAAGCTTGGAAAGAAGACTTAGCATCATGGTCATTAGAGTTTGCACCAACTTCGTTTCCATACGTTGTTGGAGCATACTCCTCATTGCCAGTGTTTTCAAGACTGGGAATAGTTCCCTCAGTTGAATTGTACCGATCTTCTCGAGAAGCACTGATGTTATCCTCTTCTAATTTTGCGACGTCCTGGTCATTTTTGACCGCGTTGGACGTCTTTGCTCTCTTAACTTTACCCTTTTTAGGATTTACGGTAGAGGGTTTGAAATCAGGATCCTGCTCAAACTGAAGATGCAACTTAGCCTCGATGATCTTAGATGACTTTTCTGCCAATTTCCACGTCTTAGAGCAACCATTAAGAACGTGAAGGAAGTATTTCAATTTTGTTTTCCGGTCTTCCTGCAACAGCTCAGCTGTTGCGGTTAAAAGGATAACTGAAATGGACAAAATACTGCAGTAGACGATAAAAATTGACGCTCTTCGAAGACCGTGAACCAGCTCAAATCTTTGAATGGCAACGTACAAGTCTTCAATTGCATTGTGACAAAATTCTGATGGAGCAAGATGGTCTTGGGCCTTGAAATCTTTAGATATACCGAGGAAAGGCCGATTCAAGCAAAGAATGACCATGTAGTAGTAGTATCTGACAACAGAAATTGTAGGGTTATCACATGTGTCCTTCAAACTCTCTTGATTCCAATTGAGATCTTCTGGAAGATTGGCCTTCCATTTCATAATTTGCTCATTATATGAAAACAATTTAGTGAGTCGTGATACTAAATTCAAGTCATCGTTTTGATCCAGATCTTTATGCGAGGTGGATTCATCATCAGAACGGGTGAAAATATCGTTAAGCATCTTGTCCGAAATACCGATTAGATGGATGATGTTTTTCAACGGATCTGAGATGTTGGTGACGTTTTCAGGAACGTATTTATATTCGTCGATCCATTCCAATTCGGGCAAGTCCAGGGTCTCTGGAATAGAGGCATCCAGCAGCTGCAAGAGGGACGGTCTACCCAAAACCAAACTGATAAAATGATCTGCCATGTAACAACCCCAGTAAATACGACTACGTATAGCCACATCCAAGGGCCGAACTTCAGAAGTGTGCTTTTTCATGAACCACACTTCAGGGTTGAGCTGGAATCCTAAATCGTAACCCATCCTCATCGCGTCACCCAGAAGCATCCAACCGGTAGAATTGTCACCATTACAGATGTCGTAGAATGCAAGTAAGAGAAAACTTTGGACAGAAGTAATGGAAGGATGGTCTAAGTTGGAGAGCAAAAAGCTTCTTGCCTCATTATAGTAGGAAATGGAACGAGAGTATATAGTATCCACATCAGACATTCGAGAACCCAAGGCGCAAATACTGTAGACGAGCACCAGCAGACAATACAATGAGTTGGGTTTCGGATTGAAAAAGTCAATTAAGAATGCCTCACGCGAAACAAACATATTGTGATCTGGATATTGCCAGGTGAAGAAGAGCTTGAGGCAATGAAGCACATCAGGATCTTTGTTAAGGGCCTGTAACACTGAAACCTCGCGCCCTTCCTTTCTCTGAGACAGATTTTTTGGGTTATGATGATCGGAGTAATCATAAACACTTGTGGGGCCGTAAACAGGTCTAATTTTAGTCACGGGCGTTGACGGTACGTCATTGGTAGTACTGGCCTCCGGAGTCGAATTTCTCAATCTGGAAGCAGAAGAGGAAGGTCGAGGATCGGCAGGGGCAAGTTTGTTCCCGTTTTCCACGATATTTTCGCCCAAATACGCATCAACTTCTGATACATTCATCTCGAAGTAGTTGTTCCTCTGATCCGCGGGCAATCGGCGCATCGAAGTTAGAAACTTGGAAAGGGCATCAATTTTCTTCTCCATTGTCAGGATATAATATGCTGGAGGTCTTTTCTTTCTCATGTCATTTGGTACTTGGATACATTCGACCCCT
Organism: Clavispora vitiphila; assembly: GCA_030557995.1. Classification (NCBI taxonomy): domain Eukaryota; kingdom Fungi; phylum Ascomycota; class Pichiomycetes; order Serinales; family Metschnikowiaceae; genus Clavispora; species Clavispora vitiphila. The sequence continues at coordinate 115,045 of JANIJR010000009.1, forward strand.
AGCTTAACGCAACTTGAGCACGGATGCTCGAAATTACATTTCACCTTTCTCAAACGACATCGCTGGCAAGATAGAGGCATCTCCTTCTTGGAAACAGCCTCTCTCTTCCTGGAAGACCTTATAGTTTTTCCGGTATCTTCATTTGTCATTACAGTTACCAAACAGAAACTGGATGCCAGATGGTTGGGAATGCATAGTGTCGCTTTTCTCCTCATTGAGATCTACGTGTGCTACTCAAACGGCGCCATCGATATATGATGTATATTACATTGGTTCTCTAGATGGCAAAGAGAATTTGGTAAGTAGTATATACCATCGCAATGGATCCAACAAGAATCAAAATCATGTCGAAAAACTTGATTGCCGACGATTGGTTGGAGTCTACCTTGTAACTTTTCAAGTGGATCATTGGTGGGTAAATGTAGACAAGCGGAATACAGGCGAAACACCCATTCAAACTGACAAACTTATCAATGTTGTTCGCGTTCAAGTATGCCAATGTGGATATGAGAATGACAGACAAGGCTCTCATGAGATTTTTCATCCATTTAATGTGCGGATTGTGTTTTCCTGATACGTGCACCAACTTTCCGTCTTTGGCAGACCGCTGTTCCTCGGTCAAAAACAACCGGGAGTTAAACAATGCCAGCTCACCAATACGAATGGCAGGGAAAAGTTGCAATGGACCCGTCAAGAAAACTGCGATAGAGTAGAGAACCATAATCAGTTGTACTGCCGGGTTTCCAGAAGGCAAGTTTAAGATAATGATCGATTGCACCTTTTCACCAAAACTAGAGTAGCCAATAGCACCAATGGACACAAACAAGATGGTGATGACGAGCATGCTCAAACTCAAAACATAGGGGAATTTCTCCGGATGGGCCATAGATGCTTGAATTGGAAGAATTAATCCAATTCCTTCAAAAGCAGTCACTGCAACACCAATGAGCATGGACCACGTTTTGCCGTTGAACTGAACAATATTAGGACCAACGCCATCGGTAATGAGCTGCTCGCCACAGAAGAAGAAAATGATAACCAATCCAATAAGAATAAAGGTGGAGGAAACAAGAGAAGTAAAAGAAAGCTTTGTCAAGTCCCGGATCAACACTAAAGGAATGAGCAAAATGCATTGGATAGCGACAAGAGTACCATTTTCGATTCTCACATGCAATGTGTTTTGGAAAAATGATTTCATGTTTTCCGCCGTGAACAAGATGTAAGTGGCCACAAATCCAATCTGAGAAAAAAGAATCGACACCATGATAGAGTATTTCAATGGATTTCCGTATGTCAAGTACCCCAATTCACCAAAAGAGGATTTCCCGAACACAGCCTTACTCTTGATCAACACAACGTAACATAAGTAGGTCAAAACTCCAAATAGAAGCATGGTAACTGTAGAAAATAATAATCCACCATGCATGAAAGCACCTGGCAAGAACAAAACTCCCGATCCGACAAGTGCTTTGAATAATAAAAAGAACACTTTTAACGAGCTAGCTGTACCAGCTTGCTCCTTCCTCTTCCGCTTTTTAGGTCTATTGGGTCCTCTTCTGTCTGAAAGCAACTGAGACTCTTCGTCAAACACCTCTTCGAAGCTACCGTCAAAAGACGAATCGTCATCATCGTCTTCGCTGAAATCTTCACCTGCAAAGTGGCCATAGATACTCAAAAACTCGACAAAATTACGAGTTAGGAAATTAGGAGGCGCTTTGTTTTCTTTTAGCGACTTGTTGATTAAAAACTCTCTTCTGAATCCGCCAGGAACATTGATATCACTTGCGGTAGACTCTCTTCTCGCTTCAGAGAGGAATGTAGAGAATGAGGAAGATCTAGTGCGTAGTTTGGATCTTGGATCAGCTACCTTGCTGGCATTATCGAACTGTTGATATAGATAACGGGCAACGTCCCCCCCCTGCATCTTTAAAGTCTCGTCAGGGCTAACGAGATGCTTACCGACCGTTTTGAAATCAATATTGGAGGGACTTATGTTATTCAAGGTAGAAATGTGATCTTCATAGCGCACTTGTTCTTGAGAACGAACTGGAATCGGATTGACATTTAGGGAAGCTAGGTTCGCTTGTGAGCTGGATGAGTGAATCAGAGGCAGGGTGTTGGAGTTTTTTCTGTGGCTGCGAGCAGAGTTCTGAAAAGAGATGTTGGAGGGATGCGGAGATGACAGATCAATCCCAGGAATATTTCTTTTGAACGAAGACATCACTGAAGAGGAAAAATGGGTATCAAGATTTCAGTAGAGTCAAGGTCAACCAGTCTAAGCATGAATTGGGCGCGAAAAATACGATATTGCATGCAGTCGGATAGTAAGCAAGAGGCATTCGTAGCATAATTGAACAGAAGAAGCGGAAAAGAAGAGAAAATAATGAGAAAAACTATACAATTATTCGTCTCATCATTGATAGACTAGAGGTATATTTTTTTTGAAATTTCTACATTGATCGATTTTGTATATGAAAGAAAGGCAAAGAATTGGCGCCACACTGCCAGCCGGAATGATATCTAATACAAGCAGATGTCCTTTCCACATATATTGAGTTGGACAGTTTCAGTCATCCACAATTGAAAACTTGCTCATTTCTGGATTTTTCGTCAAAAACCTATCTGAAGGAACGGCACCATCAATTTCTGTGTTTTCTGTGGATTTGGCCAAATCGGGTTCTGCACTTGTTGCCACTTGGAGCCATTCCTAGGTGCGGGTCCAAATGCAACTGCTGTATGTCCCAACAACTGACTGCAACCTCTAAACAACTACTGTAGAATTTAAAGTCATCTGCGAGCGGGGTAGAATCAACCAGGCTCTTAAAACAGCCATCTATTTCTTTTGGTTCGGCTTTAGCTTTAAGCTCAAATTAGCATTATGCCGAAAACGATACCCCACACCTTTATATTGGCCCCAGGTGTCTTCCAGCAAAAATTTGAAACTAGGCTGCAGTTGATAGAACCACTAGAAGTTAATTTCAGGTCGACCGTAGAATACGCCTATTTACCGTTAAAGGCAAGAAATATGTACAACACCCTAGTGTAGTTTCAGGTTACATCCCACCCAACAATAGACTGCGGGGCGCAGTATTGCTCAGTGTTCCCTTTTCGGTCGGTTGCTTAGAATTCTTGGAAGCCACCCAAAGTTGCGGCAGTGTTTTCTCATAAAACTGTAACAATCAAAAACCACGGCCTGGGCAATTCTTGGTCCAACTTGGCAAAATTGTAATGGCACCTGGCCTGCAGACAACGCACATAAGACCAACCATTGTGGTTTGAGTAGTTTGTCTAATGTCGGTATCTACTTCCTTTTTAGACAATGTAACAGAACCACAGAACTTCAATCCCGAGCTGGCTCCGTTTGATATCATAATATCGGAGCTTTTCCTCAAATTAGAATCCACCAACCACGAGAACAAGGCTCCGTTTTCATCCGTGAGCGCTAAGAAGGTACATATTATCGAAGAATTCATCAAGCTATGGCGAACCCATTTTGGCGTGGACATTTCGCAAGCAGTCCGCCTTATTTTTCCTAATAAAGATAGTAGGAAGTATTTCATCAAAGATGTGGCCCTTACACGCCTAATCATTAAGCTATTAAATCTAAAGCCGGGACTGACAGACTACCTGATCATCAAGAACTGGAAAAAGTCCTACCAGCAAAAGCTCCAACTAGCAGGGACCAATGAACTGCGTAGTGTTGGCGACCTTCCTTTAATTATTGCTCGAATAATGCTGAGAAGGAGAGATGCTACTGCCGTGGTTAAAACTTCGGTGACGGTAAAAGATGTTAATGAAGTTCTTGATAAGTTATCTCAGGCAAGTGACTCAACTGGACAATTGACATTGTTGAAACCGTTTTTTGAGAAATTGACAATTACAGAGGTCCGGTTTGTGTTTCAAATTATTTTAAGAGAGTCGATGTTATCTTTTTTTGAACGAAGCTTCTTTGTTGCCTGGCACCCGGACGCGTATAATCTTTACAAAGTTTGTGACGATATCAAGAAGATTTTCTGGCTTCTAACGGATCCCGAAAAACGGTTAAGGCCCGAGCAATTGACTGTTCAACCAATGTACGCATTCATTCCACAATCCTCAAAGTCGCTCGTGCTATCGTATGACAATCTTTGCAAGAAAATGAAATCAGGGATGAACATCGGTAATAAAGATACGAAACTCATTGAATTATATAAGAGCGAGGAAATTCAGGATACCTTTTTGATTGAGGAGAAAATTGATGGAGACCGAATGCTTATGCACATGGTGGACGGAACATTCAAATGGCACACTCGAAGGCGCAGAGATTACATCTTTGTATACGGTGAAAACTACCACATCGGATCCTTAACAAAGCATTTACAAAATGCATTTCATCCTAATGTCAAAAGTATAGTTCTCGATGGTGAAATGGTCGCTTGGAGTAAAGATAGAGAGTTGATACTACCGTTTGGAACTCTCAGATCTGCTGCAGTTCAAGAGGCTCTTCGACAGTTTGATGTTGTAGATGTTTACGAAGGTAATAACAGTTGGCCTTTGTTCATCATATTTGATATATTGCACTTGAATGGCGAAAATTTAACGAATCTACCATTGTTCTACCGCAAGCACTTGTTGAAAAAAGTTGTAAGAAATGTGCCGCATCGCTTTGAAGTTCTTGAATGGGTCAAGTCGTCCACACCAGAAGACGTCAAGAAAAACATGCAAAAAATTGTTTCCGAAAGAAATGAAGGTATCATGGTGAAATCATTCTTGCTGAAATATCGTGTTCACAGCAGAGATTCGACCTGGATAAAAGTTAAGCCTGAGTACTTGGAAAACTTCGGAGAGAATCTTGACTTGGTTGTGATAGCCAAGATAGGAAGAATCAAAACTTCATACATCTGTGGGCTAAGAGACGAAGAGGAAGAAGGGTGCTTCAAACTGTTTTGTATGGTAGCAAATGGGTTTCTGAGAGCTGTCTATCGTCAAATCGAATCGAAGCTCTGCAACTTCTGGGTGGATTATAAGGAACGTAAACCGCCTCCAGATTTACTCAAGTTTGGAACCAGAAAACCAGACTACTGGATAAACCCCGCCAACCTGCTAGTTTTAGAGATTAAAGCAAGATCCATCGAAGTTACTGCAGCTACACCTTATGCGGCGGGGCTGACGTTGCACAACCTTTGGTGCAGAGCTGTTCGAGAAGACAAGGGATACGAAGACTGTGTAACATTACAGCAGTATGAGAAAATTAAGGCAAGGTACTCCACAGATGTCTACAAGAAACAAACAGTCAACAGGGTAAGAAAGCGGGCTTTTGAAAACTCGGTTTATGACAAATCAGATGCAACTAAGAAACAAAAAGTGCAAGTGAGGGGCAAATTATTTCAAGGACTCAATTTCATTGTGGCTACAGATTACAGGGACATTATCAACCACAAAGTGATTTATCGGGAAGAAATTGGACATCAAATTAAGCAATATGGTGGAGCAATTATTTTGAACCCAAAAGGGAAACTTGGCCAGGAGGAGAAAATAATCATTTTGGGAGAACATTCTACCCCAAGAACTCTGAGGTGGGTCAAACAGGGATTTGACGTCATAAGGCCCCAATGGGTATTTGACTGTCTAAGATACTCCGCACTAGTGGAAATTGAGCCACAATATATTGAGGAGTCAAGCGAAACTTTATTTGATTCCGCAATTCAGAAAGCTGACGAATATGGGGATAGCTACATCATCAACCCCGCTGATAAAAGGGGTTTCGCAAACTGGCTAGCATGTTTAAAGATACACAAGCAACTCTCGTCGGATTGCTTGCGCCAATGCCGTGCTCACTTTTACGATGGGAGTGATCCGTATCGAAAACAGTTATTTGAAGATTTGAAGTTTTACGTTGTTGGAGAAGGAGATAATATTGCGGTAAACGCCAATGTGAAAAAAATCGAAAGAAGAATTATTAGGTTTGGGGGTGACGTAACACTGGTGGAACGATGTGATAAGGTGGTTGTTCCGGATGATGTCACAACGAACGAATTCTTGCAGCGGGAGGTGCGTCGTATCAGTCATAACATCGCCCAAAATTTCATCGAAGGAGCAAAGATACCCCACATGGTTACTGCATCATTCATCGCTCTATGCATAGAAGAAAATAATTTAGTGGATGAAGGATGTTTCCTGGTTGCTTAGCCCGGATGACGCGGGGAAAGACAAAACTGCATATCGTTACCAAGACATTTTCTATAGGAAATTGAGAGAGAGAGAGAGCGCTTAATAGTAAACATCAGATATTCTGGATTCCCAGCTGAGCCAATTGTGGTTTCAGGGGAAGCTCACTTTTAATACTGATTTTGTATATAATTCAAACAATTTTGTTCGTGGACAGAGCGATGCTGGGTGCCGCTGTGAGCGACTTAATAAGAAAAATTAACATCAAGTGATGAAAGATGCCAATGGGGGGAACGGAAAGACAACTAAGGCCAAGAAACAGATGTGCAAGCATTTGTCGCCTTGAGCGGAAAAATTTTGGCCGGGGCAATTTCCGTATACGCAACATGCTGTCCTACCTGCAGCTCCTACATCACAGGATATACTAAAGGCTGCGCAGGATTAGACGCACGTAAGTCCGGACATAAGGATATTTCGCTACGCACGAAACTTGGCGGCAGTAGAGATTTTTAGTCTCTCAGCACCTCACACGAGCTTAGAAGAGTAAGCGAGCTAAACAAACTACTCTATAACCACAAAAGCAAGACTAGGAAAACACCACTGGTGTAAGTGGCGAGTTTAGCCACTTTCTCCCCCACTTTCATGCCCCCGTAGTGCATGCTATTATTCGGAAAGATTCCCCTCAAGTGTCAATAGTGGAAATTGTTTAATATACAGGATAATGGAAAAGCCGCGCACGTAAAAAGAAAGCCCGGGCTTTTAGGGTCGCATGAGAGGAGACAGCATACATTTATGGCAGATTTCCCTGCAGCAGTCACGGATTCCACAGAATTTATCACAACCTGCTACACGCTTTTCTTTACACTTGTTTGATTTAATAACCTCTCAAAAAACCTTTTAGCATCATTCACTCAAAATGGACGACCTATGTATACAGCCCAAGCACAGCTTTCACGAGAACATTGACTACATGGGCAAGGATGACATCTCCGTCTACCACCTTCACCTCTGCTGGAAGAACAACAATTCTGCTTTCATGAAGTCCCGCACAGACGACGTTTCCCTCAACACTCCTGCGACAGTTTCCCGCCGGTTGGAAAACATTTGTTGGAGAAGATCACTGAAGGCCCTTCACAATTTGGGCGAAATTTCCCCGTCGGAAATCAACTGGAATAAAGAGATGGATATCACATGGCTTTACGGTCCCAAGTACACTTACGAGGGTCCTTTTGACAACCGCCTCACTTCTGATAATCTTTCTAAGCTCAACGATTGCCTGGATGCGCAGAGCTTGAATGAAGATGTCTTCTCTGTTGGACTGGCACCATCGATGACATTTGACGAATATCCACTGGAGTCAGACGAGGATGTTGCCGAATATGACAATGTCAAGTTGAAACCGGCATTGAAGCTGCGGGCATATTCAAGACTGGGACTTGAAAAAGCATGCAACCACGAAAAAAAACTGGTTCAATTCAGCTACATTGTTAAATCCAGAGAGTTTCTCAATGACTTGCTGTTTGACTACCGGTTTTTGGACACTCGACACTTGTGAACCTCATGGGATATTTTATTTGAGTTATACATATTTTTAGGAGCATAAAAAGTACGAGAACCTGGAGTTCTGGGTTGTTAAAATTGTGTATAGGAGAAGTAATTGATATTGCCATTTGTTTATTGTCTGATTAGCATATGCACATCGGGATTCTTGCGTCAAAAAGGGACTTCTGAGACGACTTCGCTGGGTTTAACCCCGGCGCATGTACCATGGTCCGTAATTATCCGAGAAGGAGAAACCAAGTCGAAGGCGGTTTTGCAGCACCCTGCATATATTGTAGTTGTTCCATGCTTATCCCCGGTCGCTGGGCCGTATATCCTGTGGCTTGACTTTTCATGCACTCTCAGAAGATGCAGTGACTGCAGCTCGTTTGGGCGAGAATCGTAGACACATGCGGTGAAACTATATGCTGCGGATTAGCATGAGAAAAATGCATATCCCTCGGGTCGTTGATGACCACCCTTGAAACACAGGCATATGTGCATCGGAGTTTCTGCGGTCAAGCGGAGCCGTGGAGGGTACTGAAACTAGGTTCAAGTAACATAGGCGTTAAAGCATATGTATGCCCGCCCGGTGTTATCTTCTATTGTTGGTCATATCACTGAGCGACGCTTCCACTAAAATAAAGAGATAGCACAGCTCAAAGTACATGCAATCTGATGTCAGATATTTTTTTCCTTCTGGGGAGCTATTCAATTATACTATCTTCGGAACTATATCGAGTCACCTAGGCACTTATATTCTCCTAGGGGTAACTGCACCCCTAACTCCTCCTTTGCTGGGTTTCACCTTGACCAGTCTTATGATGTCTATTAGAGAAGTAGATGGGCTTAAACACAGAAGCCACCAGTGAAACCCCGCATGGGCGTGCAGGAGAGAGTCTGGTGCATGTGGTGGAATTTCCGGCCGATGCAACATCGCAACTACGCTCTCAATGCCGCGGATGTAGTTTTCCGAAGAATCCGCAATCGTTATGTATGGCTCCACATTTTCCTTGGTGTGTCCTGGCGAAGGGACGTGTAACACAAATACGCCTCGGGTCTGCCGGCTGCCAACCTGATCCAGAGATTCCGACACCTGTTTAGGGTTTTTCATCCCTTTACCCGAGTTCATTTGCCGTGTTCGGTATCTGCTAATCCTCTCTCAACACCTTTGCGGAAGGTGCGGAGTGTGCGTATGTTGTTGACACCAGAAACACTTTGGAGAACAAACTCATTGTGGTTTGCAGTGAGCGTCGAAAGAGGTTCCTTCAACTTTTGTAGAGATTGCGCCAAAGTTTTATAGGGATCAGCTGCCATGATCTTCAGTGTTGCCGAACGCGGGCGTTGCTGACAGTATCTGGTGGCTAGAACAGATTGGGCTTCGCATTACTCCACGATGGTGAACATGTGAGCCCGGAGGCACGGGTGCAACACGCGCTTGTATTTTTTGCTACACTGTACTACAACCACGTCTGATCCATGACTGGGAACAATGATCTGGATGACCTTTTGGACGATGATCTCGATCTAGACCTTCTAGACCATGTTGAGTACGAGCAGCTTGAACAACCGAAAAAACCTTCCACTACCCACCATGTGGTAGATGCGGCAAACCTTGCAACCTATGTGTACCCCACCAATCTCCAGGTAAGAGACTACCAATTCAACATTGTCTACCGAGCAATTTTCGACAACACCCTTGTGGCCCTTCCAACCGGATTAGGAAAAACCTTTATTGCCAGCACAGTTATGCTCAATTATCTCCGTTGGTTTCCCCAGCTGAAAATCATTTTTATGGCCCCCACCAAGCCTCTTGTGGCACAACAAATCAAGGCCTGCTGTGGAATAACGGGTATTCCATCTTCTAAAGTCGCCATTCTATTGGATAAAACCCGCAAAAACCGTGGGGCTATCTGGAATGATAAGCTGGTGTTCTTTACCACACCGCAAGTGGTTGAAAACGATCTCGCGCGAGGAATTGTTAACCCAAAACATATTGTGTTACTTGTAATTGATGAGGCTCATCGAGCAAAGGGAAATTATGCTTACAATAATGTGGTCAAATTCTTGAACCGGTTCAACCCATCCTACCGGATTCTTGCTTTAACAGCCACACCCGCGTCAGACGTGGAAGGAGTCCAAGAAATCGTGGATAATCTATGTATTTCCAAGGTGGAAGTTCGAACTGAAAAGAGTATTGACATATTCAAATACTTGAAGAGGAAAGAGATCGAGCGAATCACTGTTGGGCAATCGACAGACATTGTGGAGGCAATCGAGATGCTTTGTGAGGCAATCGCGCCTGTGTTGGAAACGGCAAACCAGAGAAAAATTTATGAAATTACTGATCCGGCCAAGATCAATGCATTTCAAGCCCTAGATGCCCAGCAAAAGATCATCAAAAATCCTTCTATACCCGAGGGGCTCAAATGGGCAAACTACTTCATACTACAACTTTTAGTGGTGGTGGGCCAGTGTCTTAGGCGCCTTAACATATATGGCATAAGATCTTTCTATAAGTACTTCTATGAGAAGCACAATGAATTCACCACAAAGTACAACAACAAGAAGTCTACCAACCACATGGCTGCAAAATTCTATTTCCATTCCCGCATCACTGGGTTACTTGCAAAATGTGAGGATCAAATGAAAAATCCAGAATTTTTAGGGCACCAGAAACTCGAAGTAATTATATCAGAGCTCACGAGGTTTTTTGAAAACTCCAAAAATCTGGATTCCAGAGTTATTGTCTTCACTGAGTTTCGTGAATCAGCTCTAGATATTGTGCGAGCTTTGGAAAGACAGGGCGACCACTTGAAGCCGCATATATTTATTGGACAGGCGAAAGAGAAAGAGAAATTTGACGAGATAAAGTTTTTGAAAAAGGGAAAAAAATCCAAGAAGAAGGAAGTTGAACCAGCAGTTGAAGATCAAAAAGTTTTAGAGCGCCCGAACAGCTCTTCTGAACGTGCACAAATCAGCGGTATGAACCAAAAGATGCAGAAGGAATTAATAAAAAACTTCAAGAAGGGTGATTACAATATATTGGTGGCGACATCTATTGGTGAAGAAGGTTTAGATATAGGAGAGGTTGATCTTATTGTATGTTATGATTCCACTTCTTCGCCGATCAAAAATGTCCAAAGAATGGGCAGAACTGGACGTAATAGAGACGGAAAAGTCATATTGTTATTTTCAAGCAACGAAGAACTGAAGTTTGATAAAGCAATGGGTGGATATGAGTATATTCAGCAACATATCATGAATGGAAACATGATAAGCTTACATGATCGGAATCGGATCCTTCCACCTGATGCAAACCCAGTGGCAGACGAGCAATTTATAGACATTCCTGAAGAGAATGAGACTATTCAAACTGTGGATGATGAGGATGAAATCATTAAGATTGCCACAAAGTATATGACCCAAAATATGTCTGCTCTGAAGGGTAGAAAAGCTCAGAAAACTACCAAACTGAAAGCCACTCCGGCAAGGGCCAAATCTACCACACCCAAGACCCAAAAGCAATTTTTCATGCCCGATAATGTCACCCAAGGTTTTACGCCCGTAAGTGCAATGTTAAAAAGAAAGGGAGAAAATGAATCGGTAAGGGAAAAGAAGCTTCGATTGGCTAATGGAAATGTTCAAAATCACCAGCATGATGTTCTAGACTCGATTCTTGACTCAGATAATGATGAGGAGAAGCTTATATTTGATGAGAGTTCAAAGCTAATTGGAACTGAGGTCGCGGATACAAGTGTGTCGTTGGGAAATTTAGCTGACCGGCAAGGGTCAGAAAAATTGATGAATATTTCCAAAACTTTTGGTAGCTCTACAGCCCATACAAGATCGGGCACATCTGCTAATTCGAGTGTTGATAATTCAAACGATGCGGTCCAGCACGGATCTACGCAACCAACCATCATAGAGCAACTACAAATAGTCCGCGAAAAACAAAAACTTATAGAGGATGATGATTTTGATGATGATGACGACGAGATCTTGGCTCTAGTAGGATCCTCATTCAATGCCGAAGAGACGAATGGAGCACCTCATACTGAAGGAAAAAGAACTTCTACGAACGAAGAGCCATTATGTTCGACTTTTGCTTCAGGCGAAGGCTTTTTAACTGAAGAGGAAAACCTGGAGTTATATATGAGCTACTTTGTTCCTACAAGTGCTTCATCATTAGAGAATTGCTACATCCCTCTGATGGTTAGACAGCCAGGTGGAGTCATTGGGCACGGGAAGGTCTCTCAAGCACTACTTCAATTTCAAAAATGTTTGGCACAAAACACAACAAATCAATGGGGGCAGAGGGTTTCAATTTACAAGAATACGCAACCACTTCTGCCAATCTTAGAGAATTTTATAGAATTTTAATTTTTACGGCTTATGACATGTCAAAGAGAGATAAATAATATTGTTGACAAGAGTGCAAGTAATTAAAAGGTTACCCGGCGCGAGATGTACGACTATATAAGCTCAATGATTTCCGCCTGGCAAAATCTTTTGTTCTCCATCTTTATGCAGGGGCATTACGTGTATCAGTGAGGATTCGTCCGAGATCATGTTTTTGCTGGTTGAAAACTATAACCTGACAACTCCTGGGTGGATCTTGCCTTGTGTTTGATCTATTTAGGGAATTTTTGGAATCTACCAAACGTGCTTGCGGCACTTCTTTGAAGGCCAAGAAATCACTTTTTCTCCATGTAAATGAGGACATTTATCTGGTGAAAAGATGGATGCAGTTTACCAATATTCTTCGTAAACTTCGCCTTGTGCCTCGCTCGGTGTAACGTTTCCAAGTTACGTCTTGAGCTGGATGCGTCTTTGCAGCTGCAATGTATTGCAATGGGCCATAAAAATTAGGGCTTCTTTTGAGTGCGGTGACGCCAAGGTTATCCGGATGGTGGCACTGTAATTATCAGCCTTGACATGTATTTCTCAACTCTGGGTAAATGTAGTTAAATCGTCGGCACTAAACCAACCGGACGAAAACCGAACACGGGATTTGCATATAGGCGCGACAGTCAAGAGATGAGAATTCACCTAAGATCTCACCAACTCTACTCCCCATGTTCAAAAAATTCGGCAAGGAAGAGGTCCATTCTCGTTCTAATATTAAGTCCTCTGTGCAAAGAGGCTTGAAGTCTAACTTTGTGTCTCAGTTTGAGAAGTTGGAGCCTGTTATCGATGCCATTATTCCCAAAAAGTCTCAAGCCATTTTGATCAAGTGTGAAGGAAAACTTTCCTTGTACAGCGTTGACGGCGAAGTCGTGTTGTTCCAACACTTTGATGACTTGATTCCCGAATTGCATATTGTCCACAAGTACCCTGAGTGCTTCCCCAAGATCCAGGTTGACAGAGGTGCGATCAAGTTTGTGTTATCTGGAGCCAACGTTATGTGTCCTGGTTTGACATCTGCTGGTGCCAAATTGCCCGAAGAAAACTTAGAGAAGGATACCATTGTTACCATTTATGCTGAAGGTAAGGAAAATGCATTGGCTGTTGGTAAGTTGACCATGAGCACAGACGACATCAAATCTATAAACAAGGGTGTGGGTATTGAATTGTTCCACTACTTGGGTGATGGTTTGTGGCTCCTCGACGAGAGCACTTAGACCACTCGCTTCACCACGTAATAAATATCTTCTGATCGTCTTGCAATCCCAAGCTCTGTAGCGTTGTAGTATCGTCTTCCAAATATCTAGCGGTGCTTTTATCATATGGATCATTATTGCTATCGGTAATGAAAACCTCGAAATCGAATATGGGTCTATCCAAGTACCGCGAAATCACTCCTTTGAGGCGCAAGACACTGTTACTCTTGAGAAATACCCGAGACATTATAAATTCAACGGGTTTTGTGGGGCTAAAAATTTGAAGTAGCACCTTATCCGAAAGTTCAGACAGTTGGATGATCTTCGTGTTGGTAAGTCCATTTTTTTCAAGAAGTTGACTCCACCTGGAGTCATTTGTGTAGATAAGTTTTCCTTGTTTCACTCTCGAAATGAAGTAAAGTTCAGCGTTTTGGATTTCAGCCCTCGTGAGTAAACTTCCATTCAATCTCCTAATTTTCTTTCGATCATTATCCGAACTTGTACACTCGAGTCGGGCAATAAGATTGATAGTTGTCTCCTCCAACAGTAGATTCTCGAATAAAGGGCAACCGTCAATACGAAGGTTCTCCAAAGATGGAAATACCTTTGAGAGATGATCAATTTCATCCCATTCAGTGATGTTGTTGTCTCGGATGTCGAGGCTCGTGACCGATGGGAATGTTGTGCCAGGAGTTAATCGAATGTTATTATACGCCACCGCCAAAGAAGAGATGGAGGAGCTAGCAATTGACAGAGGAATAGAGTCAAGATTGTTGAAGGAGAGATCCAATGAAGAAAGACCCTTTGTATAGATCAGATTACAGTTTTCGCTCGTTAAGTGGTTTCCAGCAAGACACAATGTGTGAACATTGGGCAATACCAACAGTCTCAATTGCTGTTGGGACAAGCCAGTATCCGCGAGCATCAAAGAATGAACTCTTGTACCTGTGGGCAATTTTGGTGAGCCTGACAACCTGTTTCCATTCAAATTGATGCTCTGCAATTGCGGAAACAGACGTAGGATCCGCTCTACATCTTCCCATTTATGCAATAAGTTGTAGCTCAAATCAAGCAGCTCTGCAACATTGAACTCTGGTAAGTCCGGACACAGTCCGATATTCTGCTTATCTAGCATCACATTTTTTAACAGAAAGACATTTCGCTGAATTGTGTTCAACTTCTCAAACCCATAATTCTCCACCACCTTCAGCCCAAACGCGATTGACTTTTCTAGAGCGTGAACATTATCGTCGCCGGCATATCTGTTTATAAGAGCCGACATAAACGTCACAGGTAGCTGGATGTTTCTGTTGGATGCTTTGATAAACGAACCTGCGCCTTCAATTTTCGTTTGGAAATACCGGACACCATCAAGAGTACCGCTATTCTTCCCTCGGATAGGATTATCCCATTCAATTCCATATGCTAACGTATTAGGCCATGAAGGAAGGTTTCCTGAGTATCGTATTGTGGCTGCATCATCGCCCACACGTATTCTTTCCCCTGGAACTAACATATGTGGAGTAGTGGATCCGATGCGCACCAACAGTGATATGCTGGGGAAGTGAGCATTTCTGTTCAAAAAATGCGCACTAAACCAAAAACTGCGAAGTAGACCCCATATACAACAGTAGAATCACTTCATGTGCATTTATTTAGTCTACACTTGGGATTGTCCCTGGTGCAATCTGTAAGTTACCAATCTACATTCAGTACCATCATACCTTTGTATTCAAAATATGCTACAGCGCCTAAAGGCCAAAGTTGTCACCCAACAATCCACCCAAGTCAAATTCTTCAGCCCACTGGGTGACGATGGTGGTATTTTCCACCTTGGGAGGCTCTTTGTCGCCTCTAGAAGCGCTCTTTGGAGCATCCAAGTTCTCCTCGACCGCTTGAACCTTTGAAGAGTTGGGCAAGACCCAGCCAGTAATTCTGCCATCTCTCCAGTCATTCAAAACATTGAGCGCAGCAGACTCAATGTTAGGCACACCACCACGGCTCAATCTACCTCTGGATCTAGCCACGTGGATCAAGAACTGCTTGGTGAATTCCTCCAAGTCGGAAGAGGGGATAGGAGGAATCAGATAGTACTCTTTCAATGCATCAGCCATAGTGTCGTCCTTGGCCAATCTTTTGAGTAAATGCTTGACCACGGAAACTGGGTCTCTGATGTTCTTGGGGGAAATGGCAGACAAAAGCGCCAATTTGGCCTCTGACACGTTCTTCTTGGAAGAAACCTCATCAGGGAACACAATGCCGGGGGAGTCCAAGATCCGAAGCTTGTTGTCGATCTTAACTTCTCTCATGGACGTGGTCACACCAGCCAAGTTACCCACAGGACATGCCTTCAGCTGGCCGTGTCTATTGGTCAATGCATTGATAATGGACGACTTGCCCACGTTGGGGTAGCCAATAACACCCACCACAATGGACCGCTTGAGGTTGGACTTGGCCGCATAGCTCTTGAGCGCCTGCAACAACGTGTTGGAAGTCATGGAGTTGGAAAGGTTCTTATTGAATGTGCTCAGGCCAACAGCGCCCGGGGACGCCTTGACGGGCACGGTAGGGAAAGACAGCTTCAAAAAGTCCAACCACTTGGTCAACACGGGCGTGGGCACCAAGTCGACCTTGTTCAACACTAAGATCAATCTCTTGCTTCCGCTCTGCAAGACAGCCTGCTCCACCTTCTTAGAACGAGTCGACTCAGGGTCACGCGCATCCAACACGTACAACACCACGTCGGCCGCATCCACCACAGTCTTGAAGATCTTGTCGTAGGCCTTGCGCGACTTGTCCAAATCGGCCCGGTCAACTTCTGCGTCACTAAGGTCAAACTCGACGTCCTCGTCGGAGTCCTCCTCCATTTCGTCATCATCAACCTCACCATCAAACTCACGAGCGGCTTGTTGGGCGGACTCCAACAATGCACCCAATCCTCCTTCGGTTTCTTCGTCTTCTTCGTCTTCCTCCATTTGGTCCACCATCTCGCCTCTGGCCAAAGCAGCTTCACGTTCTTGCTGTCTTTGCAAACGGAGCTGTTCCTTTCTCTCCTTTTCTAATCTTCTTTCCTCTTCCAATTCCAGGATGATCTTCTCCTTGTATGGGAAACTGGCAGGAATACCTGGATCTTTGTTGTGTCTAGACTTCCACGTCACGTCTTTCTTAGCAAGCTTTCTGTTCTTTCTGTTTTGGGCAGCAGCTTTCTTCTTGATGCCCATCTTCATACGAGTGGTCGATCTCTTGGAGGTAGGCTTCTTGACTCTCATGATTGCTGGTGGTAGATGCCTTGGTTGGTTTTTCAGTCTTGAACTTTTTTTGTGCGATGGCCATCGTGCGGGTGTGCACACAATCCGGGGTCTTACGCATTGATTCTGATCACCGATTTGACTTTGCGTGCTGGACTGCCACAGCAAGACCTAGCGGGCGATTATAGTGACAAACCGATCAGCTTCTTCACCTGTAATCAATCCATAGGATTTCGGAAACTTCATAATAAACGTCTATTGATATATAATGCCGATAGCTCTACACGTGTTTTCCTCTCGCCAATGTGCTGGAGCTGGAAATGCGCGATAAAGAATCTTTACTCTCGTTGCGATGGTTTTGGAGCACATTGGCCTTTTTTGCACTGGTGAACGGTTTGTTGATAAAATCCACGGGGTTTTCATCAAGATTCGATAAGTTCATAGTGGATCTGGTGCGTAAAACGGAAATGTCCGGTGGATTGGCTGGTTGGCTCGAGGGAGACGAAAACATGTTACCTTCCTCCATATCCATATTCATATGCTCTTGCTCTTGTAGCTCCATGTAGTTCACGGCTTTGGAAATACGGTGGCGTATGAACGTTGGGCTTCTTGCTTTCACCGTTTTGAGTACATCCTTGTAAGAAGAGGGCAACCTCAACCCGCTTTTGCGCATGTGGAAGATGCTTCTACGCACAATCGAAAGGCCAAAACGGTACAAGAAAGCACAGAGAAGAATGATCACAAGAAAGCTGTATACAAAAGAAATCAGAGATTCTTCATCGTCAGAGTCGTAGTCACTCAGATTATTAGCCCGAGAAATGGCACTGGGTGTTATTCCCACTCCATGCTCATTTGTTGAAGGCACTTGGGAAGAAGCCACAAGTAATATTTTCCCGAGAGTCCATGAAAGCTCTTCTCCGTTCACAGAATCCGCGATTTTGAGTGGAACATTCGCATTTTCCAACGTTTCTTTCTCGGGGCTTTCTTTTGTGTCTTTCACCTCAATTCCTAAACGCGGGAGCTCAAAACCCTCATGCAACACATTAATTACCCAACTGGCCTTGAAGCAGGCGTCGAGGAGAACCTTGTCTGGCAAATTCGAGTAGTCTCCGTTCTTGGAATTCGCAAGAATAGATTCCCACGAACTCTCACAGAATGCTTTTGCCTTTTCATTGAAAGTGTGGAAGTTGTATTCACCACTACTGTGAAACACGTCATTTGCAGTGTACCAGTATTCAGAGACACCCACGAACTTATCGGTCTCGAAATTCATTTTGGGAGCGTGGACACCGTTAAAAAGGCAAGGTTCCTCTTTGCAAGGTAAATGTTTCATCAACAACGGGTAGATTTCTTTTACGCAGCTCTCATACTTTCCAGTTCCTTGAATGGTATACTTTTTGTCTTTGTATTCGTAATCTTTGATGCTCGATCCGGCGGGCATGCATGGATCTTTGACCACGCGTGATTTCGCTCCAGTGCTTGTATCCGTAGCCAAAGCGAGAATATTTTTTAAGTAACGAGCACGAGCTTGGTTTGCACCAAATTTGAGCCACGTTTCAACAAAAACTCGCCAGTTTTGTGTTTCTCCATTAACATTACGAAGAACAACGGTAGAAAGATCTTCATCATGCTTTTGGATTTCTTCTTCAGAGGAAGGAACAAACGCAATCTGGGTGGAGGCGCCTCCCATGTCCATGAAACCCACCGATTGATGGTTCTTTCCCTCTTGGTAGTTGGAAAACTGACCCATCAAATAGTTGAGGGCCAACCATCCGTAGATACCCTCTGTTGCGCCGTCAATTACTTGAATATTTTCTTCACAGTCAGCAATGAAATATTTTGTGTTTTGTCGAAGACTTTTACACGTATTCTTCAAGATTTTGTCCCGCTTGGATCTGGGCAAGAGCCGCATGCCTGCAGTGGAAAGCACATAAACGGGCGTTTCAGGGATCTTATCCGCCGGAATGATGGTCAGGGCAAAATCCATCAACGCCTTATAATGCTTTTTCCACACCGAGTTCGGTTTGTCGGCGAACGACGAGATGCCGGGAGAGATCTTATGGCTCCAGTTCTCTTCTTGAACGATTCGTGGGGGAGACGCCAACTCTTCGGGTGAAAGATGGTCTTTGGCCAGACTAGGGTTCTCCCATCGGTAGATTTGAATTCTCGAGCCAGAGGATCCCGAGTCAATCACTATTCCATATTTTGTCTCCGCCATGGTTGGAAAAAGAAGTCGTGGCTCAAAGAGACAGGTCGATGCAGGCTGAATCCTTAGATAATTGTTGAGGCGCGCTGATTCAGACGACTGATTAATTTAGGCGCACTGGGTGAATGTGTCCGGTACTTCCCTAGTTCAACAACTCTATATGATTGTGCTACCAGACACACCGCCGTATGCAAAGATATGGAAACCCGTCGGGGCAACACCATTTTTAACTCATCTATCCGACCTTCGCTCCTCTGTCAACGCATTGCCTGTTTCGTCCTATAATGACACAGTGAGACTTACTTCTCATTTAGAAGAGTACCTTGAAGGCATATTCCAACTCGTTTCAAGTACCCAAGACCTTACAAAGGTAATCGACGCGGCCACGTTTTCTCTGGCACTAGTGATCTGCAACGAAATTCCTTGGGAGTATGTTTACTCGTCTGTGCCCAAAAAGCACGATATCAAGTTCGGCAAAAGGCAGGAGACTTGCTCCTGGAACTTGGCATGCGAGATCCAGACTGTGATCATCTCCATCAGCTTGTCGTACATTAGGCTTGGTGCTGATGTGAATAATGAACTTATTGAGATGAATTCCTCTGAAGAATTGGACGAAAAATGGAAAATGGTCACAAACTTCTACAAGAAGGCCATGGTAATGTCTGCGTTTGGGTCAGAATTCTCTCAGTACACATCAATCCCGCAAATGGATCCGCGGTTATTTCTGCTATTGGACTCTGTGGCAAACATTGGTCTTCAGACATCTATCTTGTCCAAGTTCTCGTCTGTGCAGAGACATATGTACAATGACCAAGACAAGTTTAGCGACGACAACAATGCAACATTGTGTCGCGTGTCTATCTGGGCGCTTGACGAAATCAAAAAATGTCAGCGGTTGGTGACAGAGATGCTGCATCCTACCAATGATCTTCACGGACTCAAAACAAACAAGTGGAATGAATACTTGAGTCTAGTAACCCGCTACACGTCGGCATACGCGGGTTTCTTTCTTTCTATCGAGTACTATCAGAAAGGTGCTTTAGGGAAAGCCCTTGGCCTTGTCAACTTCTCCTTACTTACTCTTCAAAGTAAGAGTTTGCCGAAGGAGCGGGAAGGTAGCAAGATTATCTCCAAGTTCAAAAATAAGCTTGCGGGACGAGCAAACGAAAATTACATTGTGAACTTACAATCTACAACAACCCTTGTGCTTGATAAATCCTCCTTTCGTGAGCTGCTGGGAATAATACTCAAAGATCTAGCCCTTCTCTTCGATATGTTGGTACAATGCCGACTAAAATACTCCAAGGAGAATGATAATCTTCGATTTGAAACTGTGGTTAAATGGCAGGATATTCATACGGATTCAAAGTGGCCACTCGGATCAAAAATCCCTGTTTCTAAAATGGAACCATACTATCCCAAGTCAATAAAGCAAGAGTCGTATGATTCTATCAAATTAGATTATTCGGGAAGAGGTAACTACTTCTAGGGTCAACCTCTACTTTCTTTCTACCTTCAGACTTGAACTTGTCTCATTTAATTCAATACACTGATAAATCTGGCTTGTGAATTGGTGCATTGTTGGGTTGTCGTACTGGGATCGATTTAAATCAAGTATGCATGCGTCCAATTCGGTTATGAGATTCAGATTTAATTGAAAAATAGTATGGACTTGAAGAGATGTACACCTGATCATTTTGAAATACAGATATTATAAAGAATTGTAATGAGGGAAAACAGGACGTGGATTCTGTATGAATCATTCGTATAGCAAAGCTCGGAAACGCATGTCGGGCATACAAACGATGATTCATCCTGTGTATGTCCACTCGGCGCGCTTATCTTGACGGCCGTGCAAAATCGTGAAATCCATCCCATTACACTAAGAGAAAGATTCATAGGGTAGGGTGAAATATGGCAACAAGGGGATCGTGTTAGAACCATGTACTAATCTCTTCACTCCAGGCTTTTCTTTTCGAAACATGTCACCTAATCACCAATTGTGAAGATAAAACTGTATATGACTCCAACGATTACTGCATGTTCCTCCGCCAATTATCAAACCAAACAAATTTGAGAAAGTGCATCTATGGTTTAATACTCTCGATGCCAAAAAGCAAGATCACGAGAGTCCGCACTGGGTGCTGGACTTGCAAGAAAAGGTATGTTGTTCATTCTGTCTCAAGTGATTAATACTAACTCACAGGCATCGCAAATGTGACGAAGCAAAACCCACCTGCAACAACTGTGCTCGCACAAACAGAAAATGCGAAGGGTATGACTTGAAGATCATGTTCAGCATGGAAAACAACCTTCCAAAGGTAAATCTGCAAAAAAATGAGAATGATAAACATCCAAGAGTACAAGTTTTACAATTTGATGGCTCTTCCAAACCAAAATTAGATCTGCCATTCATAGCAAACCACACATCCACTAATAGCCGAACGCACGAGGTGGAACAAAATATTCCAAAGCATCCTACTAATACTATCCCCTCCGACAATTCTGCTTTCGAATACGATCCGTCTATGGAGTCTCATTATTTGAACGACAAAGCGAAATCAGATAATGGCCACAACGATGAGGTTGATTGGCTTAATAGTGCCGCGCCTATAGTGGACCAATTCAACTCGAAAATGCTTGAAAATCTTGAGCATTTTTTACAATCTCCCACTACTGGAAGGAAACATGATTCAGCTCCAAAAAATCACAAACATTTTTACGAAACGAACAGTCCATTGAATCATATGTTCGATAATGTTATCGTGAACGGCATGGCACCAACTCCATCGATAGCGTCGGATTCGAGCGATGGCTTCTCTAACATGGGGAATGAGATAGTTACTGACTTTATGGAGAAAGCAAAAGTATTTGATAGTGGGAGACTGACATCATCCAATTCGCAAGCGTCATTTGATGTCGCCTATCACGAAGAAAATATGATGTTGAAACATTTTTTCAAAAAGCTTCTTCCGTTATTAGATGGGCATCCGCTGTCTCCTTGGCCTGATTTGGCGTTGAAGTACTGTGACTTTGACGTTGCTCGGAGTTGCTTCATTTCTCTCGCTTGTATTCACATTTATGAGAGTAAAAAAGGCGGTAACAAATTCTACAAGACCGGTATTGCACATATTAACAACACCATGCAGCATTTGATTCAGTATATTCTGGCAAATGATGAAGAAGGAGAAATAACCAATTGCAACGAAGAAGAAACTCAAAAAAGGCACATCCGATCGTTTGTGATTCTTGTGCTCATCAATGTACATATATTGTTTGCCGTGCTTGAAACTGGAAGAAGCACGCTAATCAGGTTCCTATTGAAAGTGTTCGGTTCTATTTGTCAGGAAAAGGCATTCTATGATGCCATCGAGCGCAGCGAAAACAAAATTTGTTTAGTGGTGGTATTGAGCTGGTACGATACCGTAAGTGCCATTGTCTCGCCCGATTGTCGACTCCCGTTGTGTAATCCCGAGTGGTATGGCACCCATACTAATGATTTTTCTACTTTGGGAATGATGGGGTGCCCGGGAGAGGTTTTTAAAGCAATGGCACAGGTGTGTGTTCTCCGAAATGACTTACATAATGGAGTTTTGAAAGACGACGCAAATTTTGAACGGGAGTTTGAGCATGTTAAGCTGCAGCTTTTTAAATTCAGAGACTACGTGGGAACGGAAGATATGGACTCATATGTCGTGAGGTTGAAAGGGGCCCAATGCTGGGCGTTGGCCGTGTATGTCAGCCTTCTTCGTTTATTCCGCACTCCACAGAGACAAGCCATCATTCAAGCTATAGTGCATGAGTTTATTGATGTCTACGGTTCTATGGCTCATGATTCTCCTACGGTGACGCAAATGGTGTGGCCTGTTTATGCTATTGGATGTGAATGTGTTAGTGACTTTGAAAGAAGCCTGCTCCATCGGTATATGACCAGTCTTTACGAATCAGCGCAAATGGGCACGCTTTACTCGTTGCGGTGGATAGTGGAGCAGGTGTGGAAACAGGGAAAGCTGCAAGAGGAGATTCTCAAGCAGTGGTTACCCCCAGGGACCGACTACTTACCATTGTGAGAATGATGTCTACAGTGTAGGGTTCTGGTCATTATATAATTAAAGTCTATAAACCCGATCTCAATCGGAAACCGTAACTAATTAAAGAAGCTCATAAGATATTCAATTTTCTTATACAATAAAAAAGTTGAACGGGTTGACGAGTGGAACTCGCTTACAACTTTTGCATAGCAGCAATGTCAGTGGATTGGACGTGGTCCTCATCCTCCTCAATAGCTTGTTGCAACTCGTCCAAGGAGACCAAAGCGTCCTCGACAACCAAGTTGATTTGCAACTTCTTGATACCGAAACCAACAGGAATCCATTGGTGGGCACCCCAGACCAAACCTTCCATCTCGATGGCCTTGACGTTAGCCAACAACTCCTCCAAGTCGGTCTCGTCATCCCATGGCTTGACGTCCAAGGTGACAATAGACTTAGCAGCTGGCTTTGGACCCTTGGCGGCCTTCTTGGCAGCGTATTCGGCCAATCTTTGTTGCTTCAACTTCTCAGCCTCCTCGTCGACCTCCTCGTCGTCAGAGCCGAACAAGTCAACGTCAGAGTCCTCAGCCTCCTCAGCGGCAGCGGCAGCTGGGGCCTTACCGGCAGGCAAAGTGTCGAACTCCTCGGTGAAAGAAGCAATGTGGTTAAACCATCTGGTGAATTGTGGGTATTCCTTTTGGAAAGCCTTGTACACAGAAACGTCAGCTTGGGTGGCAGCAGTACTGGAGATTGTTAGTAACTAGCAATATTGATGCCGCCACTGAAAAAACAAGTGGTTTGTGGGAATTGACTCAGCTAACAGATTTAAATCTCCTTTGTCACTCATACGGTGGGTCTTAAGCACCTCATAAACACGGACCAAAGATTACGATCATCATAGAAAATACACCAGGGGAACCATTGGGGATCTAGTTTGTGGTGGCGGCTAAAATTGTGAGGAAAGAAACATACCCGTCGATGTAGGACTTGTCAGCCAAGAATTCGTTCAAAGACTTAAGGGATTCAACCTTGGAGAAATCGGAGAAAGACATTGTAGTTGAGGAGAGTGGAATGGACAAGAGAATTTATGGAAAAATTTTCTGGGCCGCGTAGTCTTCGTCCACAGTTTGTTCGCCACACGACTACTTGCAATTAGGGCTAGCACGAGGTCTGCGTGCAGGCAACGGCATCCCTGGACGCCAGATGCCACGGCGGGCTTCTGTTCTTGCTAATTTGCTACTGTGGTTATGGGTTTAAACTTTGGTGTAACCTGTTTGGCTTGAAAAAAAGCCGCAATGGGCTGAGATTCGAAGAGTTCCCAACATGGTTTGCGGTGTGCATAGTGGAGGGCCATCTGGCATCTGTGGATCTGCGATGATCCGCAACCAGACAGATTCCCATCCAGGATATATCGCATCAAGGCAAATCGCCCCAGTAAAATTAGTTCATTACGTAGGTTCAATAGGGATAAACCTCTCAGGTGAAATGTCAATTGCGCATTGGTGTACTTTCGATTTTCATAACCTTCCGTCACAGCTTTGGTTTGGCTTGCTTACAGATCCGCTCATCGGTTACACTCGTTCACTTTGGCCGTATCAGTACAGCAGTTGTATCTAAACAGTGTTGTCAAACTTCCACGACAGGCACTCGAACGAGGCGTAGCACCGGAACTCGTTGCTCAACCCGTTCTTATGTTCTGGCAAAAACGACGTGAGTTGCGTCTCGGGATATATCTTTTTCATGATGTGTCTCATACGCTCGCCCGTGGACGATATAAGCTTGAATCTCTTATCGCCGGACTCGGTCACCAGCCCATCATCCGCCACCAAGAGGTTTCTCGCGGCCTGGCCCGACTTGGTCTGACATTCTTCCTCCAAGAATGGCGGGTCTATAAGAAGTCTGTGGCACTTGTTGCGGATCACGCTAGGTACCTCCTCTGGATGGTTGTAGTCGTAGAAGAAAAAATGGTCTTTTCCGCCCAAGACAGCGAATCTCTTATCGTATTCGAGTAAGTAGATGTGCTCCGTGGGCACTTGTTCCTTTGGTAGTTTCTTAACGGCAGCGTAGACGGAGGGAGCACTGGCAATGCAGATGACAGTGTCTTTGTCAGCACCTTCAAGAAGCGCCCGTGCCAAAATTTCCGCCGTTTCGTCGCTGTACCAGAACTGCGAGAGTTGCCAGTCTTCCTTGAAGTCGTCAATGGTCACTTGGTCGAATCTCTCTTCCAGCTCCTGGAACAACTTGGCAAACTGTTCTTTTCTAGCTTCTTCCTCATCTCTGAACAGTTGGAGGGCCGCAAGCGCGTGCGACGAAAGGGTCAAAGGTTCGTCATCAGAGTCCATGGTAATGCTACTGAATGAAGCAGTAGGCGCCTGTCTGCAAATTTGTATTGGGGTCGTGCGCAGCCCGTAACCTTAGAGCGCGGGTTCGCTTCTGCGCAGAGCCGATATCTCACCTTCGCTCAAAACATCATCTCCTCAGCTACGACCAAAGCTTCCCCTTGAATACTTTTTTCTTTTTTCGCCCTTCAGGAATGCTGTTTTCTTGTACACAGACCCAATTGGTAACCCACATTTTGGGCGTGCTTGCTGTGTCTGATGAACTCACCCTACCCCAATTATGGACTATCGCCGCATCGAAAGCGGACACTCCCGAACTAGACGAGTTGCAAAAGCAAATTGTGTGGAACGGCCTTCTCTCTGGTGCTGGATCGAAACTCATATCAATACAAGCCGATGGCGTGCCCCATGACTGGTCCACAGACTTTTCCTATGATCATCTCCTTCTGAGATCCGAACTGAAGCTCTCGATTCTCCCCACAAACGAGTGCCGATTTCGCTTCTTAACCGGAACCGAAAATTATCACACAATGGAAGCCAATTTGGGCGAATTACCCTTCCAGTTGCTCGTGGTCATTACCCGCCACGGCGCTCAAGGTATTTTAAATCCAGACTTGGCCAAAGAGTCCGGTCAGGATGCACGGTCGTTGCGGATCCGGCTCCAAAAGCTCGAGCTGGCTGGCCTCATTGTTTGTCGCAATGTTTATGTCGATAAGAAGCACACCACTCATTCGGTACATTCGAAGTTTGCTGAAGTCAGCATTGTGGCTTGTGATCTGCGAGAAGCAGAAGAAGACTTGGATGCCTCGCGGGACGTGGGCAAATTAAAGAGACATATTATGGAGGCAATTAAAGTCGCTCCTAACCAACTACGCGGATTTTCTGATTTACGGAAGGAATTGAAGCTCGATGGATCTCACTCGGCGTCGAAATTTTTCAGAAGTGTTTGCTTGAAGCTCCACCGTTCGGGATTTATCGAAAAACTCCATGTTGAGTTGCCTGAAACCAAGCAGCGGCTCTATGCCGTGAAATTTGTCAAAGACCTACCTAGAGACATGGAGGACATGTCAGACATTGCCGATTCCAATACAGCGGAGCAGGACGGATTTAGCGAATCAGATGATGATACCGCAGAAGACCCGAAAGCACAAACTCCTCCCGTGTACAACCAGATCTTTCCTATTTTTCACCAGATTCGCCAACACATACATGCCCGGAAAGAAGCAGGCATTACCTCGGGCGAAATTGCGAAATCGTTGTTGGGTGTGTCAGAATATCGGCCTTTCACAAGGCTATACGAGGTGCTCCCTACGTATTTGAGCAATTCAAAGACTTTAAAGCCTTGCAAAAAGTACAAAGATCCGTACGAAAATTACACCATATCGAAGCTTTACGATAATGAGGGAAAATTAAAGTTTTACAGATACTTTTCGATAGAGTTTTGCACCGAAGAACGGCCTGTTCCTAAACCAGTAAAGGTAAAGAAACAAAGTGTCTCCCAAAACTCAATTACAGCTTTGAACAAAAGATTGCATACCACCCTTGGTAAGACTTCAAAAGAGGCGCTCATCGAAAAGCGGAAACGCTTGGTTCAAATATCTAGTATACCCTCCAAAAGACAGCAGATTAATGATGAAAAAACCGTTAGCATTGAAGATTCCCCGGACGTCTTATCGAAGAAAAGAAGAACCCGTACGGTAAAATCATATGCGGTGGATTCATTTATTGATGGTGATGCAAATGTTTCTGCAGATGATTTTGTGCCCGACGAAGTCGAAAGTGAAGAAGAGGTACCTTCTTTGAACTCTAACGATTTACCTTCTTTTGTACCCGCTCAAAAAGAAGTCAAACGGAAGAGACTGCAACCTCAAACGTACAAAACAGAAAGTTCAGTGAAATCCATCACACGACGTAACCTCTTGATTGACATAATTCGCCAAGAAGGTGGTGCCACATTTAGCAGCTCAGTTTTGTGTCGCAAGTTGGACGAAAGAATGGAAAATTCCACAGTGACTGATCTTAAAACACTTGCTCGCGACGTTCTGTATTTGACTTCAGTTGATTTGTTAGAGGCACAAAAGGTTCAAATTGAGATTGGTGGCCAGAAAACGGAGAAAAAACTTTTGGTATTGAAAAATCCCATGGAACGCCCCACAGATGAAGCTCTCGAGGAATTGAAAGGAAAGTATAGCCAACTTACAAGCAGAAAAGATATGAAAATGTTCACTAGCAGGGTTATTCAATCGGACATGAAGCTCTACGTCGAAACACCAAACGCAAAAAAGGTATCTGTTGGAACGAGAAAGAGAAGAGGAAAGAACAGATTGCGTGCGTTGGGTGATGAAGAGGATGCTCCTACAATAAAGAGTGAATCCACTGAGGAAGTTCCTGCTCTTGAAGCGCCGGTTGCCGATGATGTCTTTTCTGGACTAAAGAAATCTCGCAGAGCTAAGAAATTTCCTACGTCACAAGCATCGGAGACCCTTTCTTCTACTTCTAAGAGGCCACGTCGTAATATTAAGTTGGATAAGTCGGATGCTACTACACTCTATCGCTCGGTAGTCATCTCGAAAGCTTTCTCGAGAGAGGCAATTGACTTTAATTACATTGCGACCTTGGTAGGTGATTTGGATGGCAAGCTTGTAAAGCAAAAGTGGGGAACTCTTAGAAGACTGTACGGTGGAGCCGAGGCCGTGGGGAAGGGCGTTGAAACGTTCAAGAATATGGTCTTGCAAGGAATCGAGGATGAGAGCATCACAGAAGAGGACCTCATAAAGGGTGACTTGGAATTTTTTTTGGACTATTGGAAAGCGTTTGATACAAACACTGAATTCGCGAGCACCGACGAAATGCCTTTGTATGCGACGTATGGTCAAAATTCTAAAGAATATGAGTTTGTGTCTAATGGATCAGACAGCGCACTGACCAGTTTCAGCGATAAGATCGAAGATATTTCCATGAGGCAAAAAGAAAGTATTTTGGGAACGGCCATGTTTAGTTACGAACCGACTGTTGAGCCCGTTGCAAAAAAGAACGACGAATTACGATCTGTTCTAAAAGCAATTTTTTCCACCAAGGAAGACCGTTTTGATCCTGTTATGGTCAAGAACATCTTAAACCGTTATGGTGAAGTGACTGTGCGTGAAGCCACGGATGCTTTGTTACATGATAGGGAAATATTGTACGTTTCTTTGGAACTGGACACCAGGTTTGTCTTGAGTGATCGTTTCAGTAATACTTTTGTTCGTCGCGGGTTTACCACTAAGTTTTTCAACCAAGCTTTCGCGTTCAAGACCACATTACAATCTGTTTCTAAAGCCGGAAAGGGACTTATTGTGTCTCAGGGTGTGATGCCCGGCGAGATGGCAGCGCTCCTCGAAATGGCGTCAAATAACCTGGTTGACTTCATCAGAATTGATAGAGCGTTCCGTTTTGAAAACTATGAATCAAGATTGATCGACAAGGAACAGATTGCGTGCGACATTGTCGTAAAATGCAAGCCGAGCCAAACGTTGAAAACGGAAAACATTGTGATCCCCGTTCCTTGTACCAGCCCATGCCAGCCAATCTGGATTGACTTGACAGGGCAGGTTAATAAGCAACTCTGGGTCAATGTAATTACTACGCTTCTCTATCATATTGTGTTCAAGCCCGGTATTGTCAATCAAGCATTGCATGAAAAAATGCAAGTGGTTTTGTGTTTATCTGATTTCCACAAAGCTATTCAATGGCTAGTTGAAAGTGGATGCATCACCAAGGATACATTGGGAGGCTATCTTGCAACAAGTTCATGGCAATTTATTCTTGGATAAATATCATTAAACGCGATAATGAAGAGTGCATCAACTGTAGCCGAAAGTTACCAAGTGTGCAGGGCCATCGCACTTTTCCTTTTTTTATCTAACCTCTTCGGTAACACCTACAACACAAAAAAGAATGGGATTGGCAGGCACAAAGGTGAAACAAAGATTCGGACTAGATCCTAGAAATACAACATGGTCGCTGAATACCGAGCGGTTCGGTCACCAATATTTGGAGAAAATGGGCTGGACACCAGGAAAGGGCCTCGGTTTGGTGAATCATGCCACGACGACACACGTGAAAGTCTCCATTAAGATGGACAATGCTGGTCTTGGGGCCAAGTTGGCGAAAAAATCCAAGAAAGATGAGTTTGACAGCGGTGAATGCGCTGGCCTTGATGTGTTTCAAAGAATTTTGGGCAGATTAAACGGCAAGGAAGAGCAGATCAATGATGAGTTGGAGAGAAAAAGAATCGATAACTTTGTTAACGGCAAATGGGGAATGCATTTTGTTCGTGGCGAGACGTTGAAAAGCACATGGGATGCTGATTCTAAAAAGCTCGTGGAGGGAGTCTCCTCTACCAAGAGAAAGGCATCGGACACCGACGAGCCCACAAAAAAGAAGTTGAAGACGGAGAAGAAGGAGAAGTCTGAGAAGAAGGAGAAGAAGGAAAAGTCTGAGAAGAAGGAGAAGTCTGAGAAGAAGGAGAAGAAGGAGAAGAAGGAGAAGAAGGAGAAGAAGGAGAAGTCCGACAAGAAGGAGAAGAAGGAGAAGTCCGACAAGAAGGAGAAGAAGGACAAGAAGGACAAGAAGGACAAGAAGGACAAGAAGGACAAGAAGGACAAGAAGGCAAAGAAGGGTGAAGAAGTTACCAGGGAAAGCATGCTTAAGCCTACAGAAGCAAAGGAAAAGACAATTGCGACTCGTCTATCGGCTAGGGCCAAATGGATTAGACAAAAGCGTGCATCGGTGATGGATGCAAAGGCACTCAACGAGATCTTCATGGTGACAAAATAAATAGATTAATGGGAAACTTATATTGCTAAATTCTAAATAAGGAAAGCAGTAAATCCACCAACAAAACACAATCCCATCGCACCAATGGCAATAATTTCAGCCTTACTGGCAGGGCGGGCTGCAATGTGACCACTGCTTTTCTTGGAAGAAGAAGATGATGCGGAAGAGGAGCTGTCACTAGAGCCAGAACTTGATTCAGATTGAGAGCCAGAATTGCTGCTACCAGTAGCGAGAGCATGCGCCGAAACTGACGAAACAACAGCAGAGCAGGAGCTGGCAGCCAGACTAGTGCTTCTAAGCGATGCAGAACCACTGAAGTCACAAGCAGATGAATGCTTGTCTTGGTCTTCGTAGTACAAGTTGAGAATGTAAGACAACTTGTCCTTATCAGAGCAGAACGAGACGGCACCGTACTCACCAGTTTCTCCATCAGCGCTCACGGCCGAGCAGTTGACATAATCACAGACCACTCCAAAGAGATCACCGTAGTCAGACTCATCGACGCTGTCATCAAGAACACACTCTAAAGAATCAGCCACACAGTTACAAACATCCTCATCTGGGGTTGGAGGCAAAGATGGCGAAGCCTTCCAAGTGGCAGCAGAAGCAGGACAAGCGAGAGTGACCGTAGAAGACGCACCCACATCCGCAGTCTTTGCAAGAGATGGATCGATACTGTTCATTTCCTGAGAGTAGTAGCTGTAGTCGCCCAAAGTGCTCACGGAGTCCCCAGAAACGGAGACAAGACCATACTCGTTGGCTTCTTCAAAGTACATGTAGACAATTCCACCTGACCACACATCGGTCATGTCGTCACTGAAGATTGTGCCAATCTCGGTGAACTTTCTTGGTCTCTCTGTATTACAACCATATTCGGAGAAGAACACTGGAATGGTTAAGTTCTGATATTCCTCGGTTCTGTCCTTGTAACCAGAAGAGGAGAATGTGGAATCACCACACCATTCGTACATGTTGATACCAAAGAAATCAGCTCTCTCGTCAAGGTCACCGCAGGAAAAATAGTCAGCAATGGCAACTCTGATGTCTTCATCATCATTAGAGGAGTAGCCGACAGGGAAGTTCCAGCCCTTGTCCTTGATGTAGCTCTTCATGTCTCTCACCGCAGCCTTGACAAAAGCGGAGGCGTCGGTGTTTGTCTTGTTGTTACTCACTTCGTTACCAGCAAAGAAACCTAAGACGTTGGTGTAATTGGCGAACATGTCAACCACAGAGGTGTATCTCTGGTACAAGTCCAAGTTCCACTCTGGGGAGTCTCTGTTGATGGAAGTGTCTGGTTCAGACAAGTCTGCAATAATGTAGATGCCAGCATCAGCAAAAGTGTTCATGCAATCATCATGGTCTTTTTCAGGATCAACAGCGTAAACTCTCAAAACATTGGTGTTGGAAGCGGCAAGGTACTTCACATCACGCTTGCACGCATCGCCGTCCGCCAATGGGTCCACGTAGTTTGTGCTGTCACTGCCAGAAGTGGAATTTTCAAAGTTTTGCTGGTACGCGACACCCCTAATCAAGAACTGTGATCCGTTGTTTGCATAGAAAAATTTGTTGCCCACAACTTCAATGCTAGGCAAATCGGCGGCTATAGCGAACGAAAGCGAGAGCACCGCTGAAAGAAGATAGATCGCTTGTTTCATAGCGAGGGAAAATTTGCGTTAAAAGAGGGTAAGAGATCAGAAGAATACACACATTGATACGCGGACAGCAAGATTTATTTATATCTTGGCAGACGAGAAATCCGCTGAAACAATACACGACAAATACGGAAAAATGTTTTTGGTAGGCCTGGGTGCAAATGTTGCGAGCGTTGCAGCGTCTGTATATTACAAAAAGCTCGCGAATAAGAATAGACTATCCGTGGCGGGTTAAGAACACAAGCCATACAGGATAATTATTGGGATCTGGGCCCTCATGTTACATATATTGTCAGTGGCGGCTTCTCCTCCGTGTATCTGCTCTAGAGAAGCAATCCCACGCGAGGTTGGTGGTTCCTGATTTGCTCTGGGACGTTGCCCAGCAGAAATTCGTATTGAATCTGGCCCGTGGGTTTGTGGTGCCGAGAGTCTGCCTGCAGACACTTCCCCAGATGATTGCGCCAGTGTCTTTTTTTTTCTTGTCCACGACGCCAGCTGCAGAATCGTTCCTACGCGCTATGTAGGCGCCGCGTGGAGCGCGAAGCGCGCATATTCTTTGGAGCTTGAATTGACCATCTGAACTTAAAAATAGCAGAGATGTGTGCATTGGGCAACACCACCGAGAATAAGTCTGAAATCGCACGCAAATGAAGTGAAGTCTGATTTACTCCTTCAAAACTACATACTTGCTCCCAGTGGTAGAAAAGCACTCATCAAGAAAGTCACGTTTGAGGGTTCACATCTTGGCCGGGAAATTTTTCTTGAACAAACATCAAGTTTTAGTTTGCCGTTCCAACTTCGCCTCCCGACGTCATATATGACACAAATTCACAAGGAGATGGTATCTGCATATTCAAAGAGGAGATAGTAACTGCATATTCAAGGAGGAGAATGTGCCAAAATATATGTCGGCACCACTTTTCTTTTTTTAACCTATGACGGTATTCAATTTACGATCCTCTGTATGCATCCAAAACTACTCCAGACTCGCTCACGTGGTGCCTGAAAACTCACCAAAATACAACTGGGTGCGTGACGTTAATCTATGGATCATATATATTAATTCAATCCTCATGGGTTTCGTGGATCCAGTCAAGAGTGTGCTGGATACCATCCTCGAGCGAAACCTCGGGAGTGTAGCCCAACAATTCCTTAGCCTTGGAAATGTCGTGATAACGCGTAGCACAGGTAATCTTGGCTCTGAACGCGGTCAAACCAGGCTCTTTTTTGAGAAGATTGGAAAAAAACTGCGACAAGTAGCCGGCCGCAATGGCAACTGGCCGGCTCAACACAATGTTGTACGGGTCGATGTGACCGTCGGCCTTCCACACGGTTCTGGCCAAAGTCCAAAAGTATGTAGGGGCATCGTTGGTTACGAAAAAAGTTTCTCCTCCAATGCTTTGCGCTCCGATGGGATCCAAGATCTTCTGCGCCGCGAGAACATGAGCATCCGCCACATTTCCAGCGTAAGTCCAGTCAAAAAGGTTGTTATTGTCACCCAACTGGAACTTCGACTGACCCAACCGGGCAGCGGTTCTCAACCCGGGAACCAACTGTCTGTCACCAGGACCAAAGATACCGGCCGGTCTCAAACAAACGGTCAACAATGTCTTAGGATCGTTGGCGTTCATGACAAACTGCTCAGCAGCTGCCTTGGTTTCATTGTATCCGTCCATGTGAACCTCGGGATAAGGCCACTGCTCGTTGGCATTGAACACATCTCCACCATTGAAAATCACACCGGCAGAGGAGGTGTATACCAAAGCCTTGACAGGTAAAGTCTTGGCCACTTTGACCAAGGTTTTAGTTCCCACCACATTGACCTTGTGGTAAATTTCCTGAGCCATTCCGTGGATTGGAGACGCAGAGTGCACCACCACCTCACACTTGGATGCCTTGATGGCATCCGCGACATCTTTTTCCGAGGTCAAATCGCCCTTGTGGAAGACAATCTTGGAAGGGTCGAAGGTGAAGTACTTGGACAATTGATCTGGAATAGGACGGATGTCAAACACGTGGATTTTTATACCTGGACACTTGTCATGAAACTGTTGCACAAGGTGCAAGCCGAGGAAGCCGGAGCCTCCTACAAGCAAAACGGACGTGAGCTCTGTCATTCTTATGAGGGAATCTCCAATGTGTTACTCGGAGAAGCTTTTCGCGCAACTTATACGAGCGCGATCCCGGTTATGGGTCGTACCCCGATACCATTAATACAGGGCTACACGGGGCAGCTACATCAAAGTTTAATACAAGAAATCTTCTTTTTGACTATGACTTTTCGTGCAATATAGGAAATCAAAACTCAAACATAAGCTTATACTGTTCAACCTTTGCCTCATCTACGCGAGAATTGATTGTCTCCACTGGGGGAAAATGGAATTCAAATTTGTTTCCATTGTTACTGATGGCACTGCCATTAGTTCCAGAGGTACCCTGTTTCACGGCCACTGGGGCTTGTCCGAAACTAAACCCTCCAGGAGTCGTTGACACACCGCCTTCTCTAGCACCAGTACTGAATGCAGGTGCTGCCTGGTTTTTTTCAGGAAGAGAGTCCGGGGAATTTGATGCTTGTGCTGGCAAACCAAAAGAGAAGGTTTTCTTTGGTTCATCTTGTTTTGGCGCAACCTTTTCTATATTATCTTGGGCGGCCGCGCTGACCTTTGCACCAAATTTGAACCCATTAGAAATTGGGGCAGTGGTCTCCGCAGATTTAAAAGATCCGAAACTAAATGCTGGCGTAGATTGTGGAGCAGCAGAAGATTCGGAAACCACTTTGGTTTTGAGCGAACTTGTTTCTGACTTAGATGGTGCGACTCCGTTTGCAATACTCGTAACGTGCATGTGCGGCTTAGCCAATTCACCAGAAACAGTTGAA
Source organism: Clavispora vitiphila (assembly GCA_030557995.1). Classification (NCBI taxonomy): domain Eukaryota; kingdom Fungi; phylum Ascomycota; class Pichiomycetes; order Serinales; family Metschnikowiaceae; genus Clavispora; species Clavispora vitiphila. Next base: position 149,506 of record JANIJR010000009.1, read on the forward strand.
TTTGTGTTAGCACTAACCTTTGATTGGAGCGCAATGCTTGATTTTCCAAGACTGTTGTTGCTATCCTGGTCGGGTTTATCCACGGTGAAAACAGAAGCGCTCTTATCAAACAGTGGAGTGGTAGTGGCATCGACGGAAACAGATGACTTTTTCTTTTCTTCAAGAGCTGCAGGTACCTCCTCTGCTGTGTTGAACGACATAGTTTTGGCAATGTCATCCGCACCGAGGGCATTTCTCTTAGGGGCCCTAGAGTCCACAGAAGTGGACTTCCTCTTATATTTCGCGTAAGGGTTGTGAAGAGGACGAGATACTTCCGAAGCTTCCGTCTCAGGATTAGCGTCGGTACCATCCAAGATGGATAATAAAGAGTTGGCTGTATTGCTCATGACCTTGGGAGAGGCAGGATCCACTGCTGACACCGATGCTGTGGAGGATGGAGTGGATGCAACATTTGATGTCACTGCATTGAGTGACTCGAGGCGTCTAGCCCTCCGGGCAGCCATGTTAGGCGCCTTGATCCTCGTTCTATATGGAGAGGGCAATCCGGAGAACTGGTAGACTCTCTTGACGGAGATGTTCCCTCTAGAGGTATCGGCAAATGTATGATAAATTGGCTTGTAGTCTGGGGTGACAAAGGAAGTGGAGTTACCCTCGTACATGCTGGTGTTTCGTAACATATTCTGCGTGTAGGGAGCAAACGTTTGATTATGTTGCACAATGGAGGCATTCGAAGCGTCCCCTTCCTGTGGCTTTTCCTTTCGTGGAGTCGATTCAGGAATTGGCAAGGTGATGGATGCTTTAGACTTTTCTAAAAGGGACATGACGCCCTCGTACTCAATTTGAGACAAGGGACGATCACCCTTTTCCTGGAAAAAGTTCGATAAAACACGGTTGGTAGATTGATCGGCTTCAAGCAAAGTGTTGTTTGATGGTGTAGATGATTCCGGTAAAGTAAATTCCGATCTGTTTGTAACAGCATCTGCCATTTGGGTTGGTCGGCGAGTTTGCTCATGTTGTTGGTTGTTTGGCACGGAACTACCAGAAAAGTATCTCTTCACACGGGAAAAAAGGCCACTTTTGGATGGATAGGGCAAAACATTCTCCTTTGCCCTATTCCGATAGGCTTTCATCACTCTGCGGTTGTCCATTGCACGAACCGATTTTGTGTAAACTCAGCAATGAGGTAACGAGGTAAATTTTCGAAGTGCATCTGTGCGCACGTGACCACAATCCATCCCAACATAACGAGAAATGAAATAGCCGGATTTATTTGAGTCCTAGCCTGAATAGATAGAATTAGATGTGGCAGATGTAGCAGAGAATTTACATGTATACAAATTTGCAAATTTAATGAAGTTTGGTGCGTCCACAATGAAAGTTCGTAGACTCTAAGTTTATCTGTTTAAACACTTCGTAACTTAGAAAATACTGAATTTTTCCGTAAAGCAAAAAACCTTACTCGTCAATATTGATGTGGAAATACTAAAGTATTAATTTCTCGCGGGCCTTAAACCTTGAATTTGATATTCCGGTGGTTTTTGTACCTCCCGTTGCAGAATGAGATACGCGGTTTATCAACTCCTGCATTTTTGGCTGAACAAGATACCTTCAATAAGCTATCCCAAGAACACATCTGTTGCCCTACCTGGTTAATTTCACGCTACTAAAATATTTGACAACTACACTCATTATACTCTTTCCATTCATGCATTTTCTGCCGACTCAAGCCTATGTCTGATCTTCAGTACATACCAGACTCCGATGACGATAACTCGCTACCGTTACTACCGCCATCTTCAGTGAACTTAGATCTACTAAAAGACTTCTACTCATTTTTGTCACCGGGATCCAAGCGTCGCTTACGAGCCGAAATAAGAAAAACTCAGTTCAGTCAACTATACGATCAGTTTGATAATGATACTGCTAATGATAATGAAATACCTTGTTCCTCCGCTCCAACCGAGCAGCCTGAAAACAGACAGCGACACATTCGTGCCCAGAAGATAAATGATCCTGTTATTCCGCAGATAACGAATGTCATTAATTCGCCGGAAGCCGACTCTTCGCTTCAACTGAGTACATGCCTACCTTTCAGTGCCGAACATACTGTGGACCCCACTGCCGATTCACTTTCAATCAACCAAGGTCCAAAAGAAAGATACGGTGCTCGAAGCCTACGAAAAAGAAATTTCTCTAGTAGGCATCCTTATATTGCAGACCAAGCTGATTGGCTAGGTATTTGTACAGTTGATGGAATCAATGAAATGTTTTCTGCCGATGAGGATATCGGCAAAGTTTTGAGGGCGTTAAACAACATTTATACCAAGAGAAAAAAACGTTACCCAGATGAAGATCGTTACAAAGCGAAAAATTTTTATGCTCATCTAGGAAAGAACAACTTACTAGCTCTCCGAGGAGATCCAGATGCTCAACCCATTTCCGGTCCCGGTGACCAATTGGACGCTGGGGATGATGATTTTGATTCGGTTGTTCAAATGGAACAGCTGAATCCAGAACTGGATGAAGATGAAGAGCTTATACCGTTCGAAGAATTACAAACGTCACATACACGTCCAAGGATCATCAATGATGATAGTCTGAGCGACTCACAAGGTAGTGCAGAAAACATTCAACAATCTGATTCCGAGAACACTGGAAACGAGTCCGAAGAAGAATATATAAAGATTGGTGGCAGGTACCGGAAATTAAAGACGATACTTCGTGGTGTACTACCGGAATCAGCTAAAAGACTTGATTTCTTCCAGGAGCATAAAAAGCCAACAAAGAAAAGACATGTTGATCATCTGCATGACATTGAGCCTAGAAAAGGACTTGCGATCCGTAAGCGCGGATCAGCACAGAAGGGAGTAGCCCATCACCCTAGAAGTTTAGAAGATTTCGTTAATGATGAAAATTTATCTGAGGTGGATACAACCAACTATCTTAATAGGGCGAATTTTTCCGGGAGCGAAAGTCCATTGCGAACTGACAATATTTCTGAATCTGATTATGATTCAATCGAGGAAGTGTTTTCAAAGAACAAGGAAACAATCAGTACATTCGATAGCATTGGCGTTAACTACCACATTGTTTCTTCGGGAAGTGATAGCGATTCAGTTCAAGAAGATGATCGGATTGATCATATGTTTGCTTCGAGAGGTCAACCTAGCAGCAAAAGCAAGACTGACTCCAAAAAGCGTAAAAAGAGCACTGCATTAGTACTTGGAAAAAATAATAGGAACCTGGTTGAGAAGATGAGCTTGGTGCAAAAGAGTCGGTTAGGCGGGATCTCTAGAAAGAAATCTTTGTCCATGGGAAAGTTGAAAAAGAAAAAGAAACCACTGTTATCTCAATCTACTTTTGCAATCACTACTCGGATAAACGAGCAAAGTAAAGATAATCTAAAGCACGGGAGCAAATCTGCTATACCACGTACCTCCAAAGGACCTAAAAGTGCAAATTTCCAAAGAGATGACGTTTCAAACAGAGCAAAAACTGATCAAGCTGATAGTGGGCATCCCCACACATTTGTTAAGTCGGTCTATAGGCGGGATCCTGTGAGAAGTACCACAGTGTTTGAAGTCGAGAGTGAATCAAAGTTTGTCATGATTCATAGACCAAACCCCTCTGCCGCTGCACATATTACTAACATATTACCGGTTTACGATGGCTTACGTTCAACGAACTCCTTGACTCCATTTTCGACAACAAATGATATGCATAGAATTCATACAATTGGTGATGGGTATATCTTTTTCAGCGATGAAAATGAAGTAGAAATTCGTTTAGCGGGGAAGACCTATTCATTCGGGTTATACAAGCTAAAATCGGCTGCTCGAGATATGGATATCTTACTCAATCAATTGAGGAAAACTCTACTGAATCCCACTTTGCTTACCAACCTGCAGACTCGCCAAGAGATCCAATGTGCCTTGATGCAGTTGAGTAAGTGGTTCTTAATTGTTCGCGAGAACGTATCTGCCTTTGTCTGGAAACAAATTCGTGTGATGTTCGATGATCTTTCAAAATTACACACAAGAGAAATTAGGCTGTATCAGTCAGTCTTCCATGCTCAACTTCTTTTTGTTTACTACATATTAATCAAACTCGAGCCTAAGGAGGAAGAGCAGGATATTCTCAAGAGCTTTGATACATATTGTTCTGAGTACTGGTCAATTTATTTTCTGACCTTTACCGTGAATGATCTATCTGAAAAATCTCAAAATAGACATATTCTCATAGACTCGATCAGTCTTCTTCATTATATTTACGAAAAGAGAGAATGCACATGGTGGAACCCAATTATAGATGCATTAGGTGAAGTTGGAAATTTCAACGAGAAGAATCGTTCTTTGTTGGATATGTCCTACATTTTGGCTTCCCTATTTCCTCAAGATCCCTCCAATTGGGGACCATTTTTGACAATATTTAATAAGTTCAAAAACGAAAGTCTGTCAGAAGATCATCATTACTTTTTGGATATATGCGACTTAGCAAACAGAAACCTCAACTGGCCAATGGAAGAAAGGTTAATAACACATCTTTATTCTTCTTTAGGGCACAGAAAGTTTGGAAATTTTTCAGACGAGACAGCTGTGCCACAAGCTCTTCAAATTGTTCATTCAAGACATGATATACCAAATTCCTCGGTTTTTGAACGATTTTTATGCCTTGTTTATGATCATGTATCGCAACTACTGTCCGAGAAAATTGTCAAGAGATTTATATCCAAATTAGTGGCATCGAGTCAGTACCAATACAAGAAAGGAAGAAGGTATCAGATAATGTTTGTCAATCGAGTTAATTTGATAATACTTCTTTTTCAAATTTCTGACACCGACTTGAAGAATCAATTAACAAACTTGATCGAACAAGTCAAGAGTTCTAAGGATATGTTCGTCTATGGCAGAGCGGTGGATGCAGTTGAAATTTTTTGTGAAATTGGACAACGAAAAGGAAAAACAATACCTTGGTCATCTTTTCAAAGTCTCCTCGAATTATTCTGTTCAGAATATGCTTCCTTATTTGGAATGCCCAATCTTTTAAAAAGGACAATGAATATCTTAGTACTGCAATTGCCTAGCTTAGAAAATGTGGGCGATGTTTTAGAGGCTTTTAAGCTATTCAAGCTCATTGATGTATTTCCAGATCCTGTTCTTGAAGTTGCTTTAAGACATGTCGCAATTTTCTGTCTAAAAATTAATCAAAAGTGGAAGACGCGATTCACGGACCGTGATATAGAGGCTTTGTCAGATTTCCAGAGACATTTCCTCAACTTTTTGAGCAATGTAATGAAAAGACTACCTATTTCGAATATTCAACACCAGAACCTGACAGACAATATTATCGAACTTTCTATACAAATTTGGATCAACATCAGCAGGGTGACCGACAGTTATAGCTGGAATATCATCGTGTTGCAAAAATATTCTTATCTCGGAAATTTATTTCTGAGAGAAAGATTTTTGATGTTTTTGTGCATACAGCTAATGGAAGATGAATCTATTATGGCGAAATATGAGATCAACGAAATCGATATAATCGTATTGAAACAATTGTGTTCTCCTACATTATCCCCATACCTTCCCCGGCTCTTAAACTCCCTTTCTAAACGACAAGAGTCTATTTTTAACAAAAAAGGCGTGAACTTTGGAAATTTCAATTCTGTTTCACAAGTTGCAACATATAGATCTCAAATGATCTCACTAATTATCCAATCAATTTGTTCCGCTTCTTTTAATGAACGTGAAGGGAAAGAATATTTACTAGCTTTGGTTGGACAATTGAAACACGAGTATTTTAAGCATTTCAATGATTCAAATGTTGTCGATTTTTGCAAACGTATAATGGAAGTTGTTCACAGGTTTGCCAAGGATAAGACTGACGATCTAGACGACATCTGGGAGTTTGCCGCTAAGCTCGGATTTCCACGAAAGAAGAAAAATGAATCATGGAATACCTTTACAGAGCAAGAGAAATTGCAAAAAGCAAATTACGAGTTCATCGATGCACTCAATTATAATCGGGCCATTCACACAATTCTTGACGACTTGCCAACAGCTGATAATACTCATATCTTGTTTTCCCTTATCCAAATTTACATCGAAGCCGTAAAAATCAATGGAGCATATTGGATACACTTGGCTTATTTATTGAGGTACGCGCTTGCAAAATTAGAATCATTCCAGATTTTTGTGCATGACGTCAAGTTCAAATCATTCCTTGACTTGACTGGGGACGTATCCATAATTTCTTCTCGCTGGAAGAACACAACTCACGTTATGTATGAGCTTGAGGCTCTTACGATGTGTGCTCAAATTCTTCGAAGAGCACATTATATCTATCTCGGGTATAAAGAGATCCTGGATGTCCATGAGTATATTCTGATATTTTTGACAAAAATTGACCAGTTTGATTCGGGTCATGAAATAAGACAGTTGTTCACGGCGACCAGCTTCGGAATGCTTAGAAGTGTCAGTCATAGGAACTTGAATCCAAACTTTGATCACTCGGAAGAGGAGTACGAAAATGCATTAGCAGATCAAAACGTTCTTCTTGTCTCTCTTCGTCGTTTGGTCGATGGAAACAAAGACCAAGATAACACTAGCATATTGATGGATTTTGAATTTACATTGGAAGCTCGAGGTCCAAAATAAAATATTTGCATCTATTTATAAAACATGTTAACCATACAAAATGTATTCCACACTACAAACCCCGCTGACTCTTAATAAGCTCAATCTCTGCCTCGAGTTTATCTTTTCCTTTTTTCACATCAAGGAGGGCAACAACAGCCCTAATCAACTCGTCATATTTTGCCATTGTCTTTCTGGTAGGCATGACCGGCTTCCAAGTAGTGTTACCCGCGGTAGGAATATCCAATTCTTGCAACATCGTATTTACAGATTTAAAAACTGATTGTCTCTGTTGCAAGCCCGGAAGTCTTTGGGTAGACCGTAAGATAACGCCTGGGGTCAATCTTTCATTAGCATGATAATACAATCCATAGGCCTCTTCCTCTTTTGTAGTAAGCCTCTTCGATAGAAGCTGTTGAATTGGACTTGGCTCGCCTTTAACTACCCCCTGCTGCTTCACTAATCCTGCCAAATATTGCAGGAGATGGGTTTGGAAACTTCTATCCTTTTTGTAGGAGGAAGATGATGCAGCAACTGGGATAGATGGTGGGACAGGGTCGCTGTTGACTGAATTTGTTTTTTGGTGCATCTTCTTTTTTTGTTGCTTGTCTAGAATCATGAGCTTATTGTATAGATTGGTCAAACCTTGAGAGGAAAGATATTGCTGCACAGATTGTGACGTTTGAGGAGAGTCTAGGAGTGTCAACAAATGAGACCTTTCCATTAACATTTTCTTCGCCGCGAGCTCAAAACGACGAGCCTCGATTACAAGAGATTCCTCTTCAGCAATTTCAGCAGGAGTACGTTTGAGTAGACTCTCGAGGTATTGCTTTCTGTCTATCTCCCCATCTTTTGAAAAAGAATCCAAAGACTCAATCAATGTAGGATTAGCATTGCCTTGAAATTTTAAGATTTTAGACGAGATTCTGTAAAATTGTTCTTTCAATTCTTCCATTGTGCGATTATATGGGAATCTGTCTGAAATGGCAAACCATTTAAGTTCGAAATCTTTGCAGTATTCGAAAAGAAGTTTGGTCTCTTGGTAAGTCCAAGAATTAAATTCATCTTTGTTGGTAGCTGTGTCTTTTTCGGAATTAGGCTTCGATTCATTCTTGTCAATGCTGGCACTTTCAACTTGATTTTTTTTGTCGTCATCTTCCTCATTCTTGTCGGCTTCGTTCTCATCATCACCACCATTGGCATATTCTCCTGCCTCATTCATTTTTTCCGTTTTCTCAACGCCTGTGGTGTCATTTTTCTCGAGATCCTCATCATCCTCATCCTCATCCTCCTCCTCGTCCTCCTCATCTTCATCTTCATCTTCACCTTCAACGTCATCCTCATCTCCATCATTATCTTCGCTACCCTCTACTTCAGACTTTCCTTTTGATTTCGCTGGTGCCTTCGCTTTAGTCAATTTGTTTTGTTCAGAGTGCGATGATTCGACGTTGACCTTTTTCTCTTCAACATTGCTAAATTTTGTACTTGTACCATTTATTCTAGCATCCTCTTTCGCTGTTGCACCCTTTATTTTCGCCACAAGCTTACTGGCTGTGATTTTGGGCCCTTTCGTTTCTGCGTGAGATTCTTTTTTTTCAATGTCCTGTGATTCCAGATCTCTGCGCTCTTGTTTGAGTTGTTCTTCCCGTTCCTTGATTTCAGCCATAAAACGGTCAAATGTAGCTTCGTCAACAAAATCAGGAATATCTAACGAAACGGCAAATTTGTCAAAGAAGTAAGGTTTGCCCGCATTTTCTTGCTTCAAGAGTTCTTCACTTCCCTTCTGCCAGTGATGTAGCTCGGGCGCATGTTCGTTCTTCTTATTTGGCTTGAACAGAATTCTTGTCCAAGGAGAGACCTTCTGCTTCCGATCTCTCACCTTTGAGTTTCCCATGCCAACGCTGACTGGAGGAGTGTTGGGACCTAAAAGATTGTATAGTTCACGGGCCATAGCACCTTTTTGGGGAAAACCATGTTCCACTTTTTGCTTCTTTTTAGCAGGCTGGGCAGAATCATCTCGTTTTATGTTCAACACATCAAGGATATCGTTTGCCGACATTTTAGGGAATGTGTGTTATTTCTTGTCTAAGGTATATAATCTAACTGCTGATCGCATTTCGGAGCAAGCCTTACCTGCAGAACAGTGACAACTGTGCAAGTACGCACCAGCGTCGAGGCGCACTCCATCATCACTTAGTGTCAGCAGCTTCTAACCAATCTACCGTACCCATTTGGCTCAACCGGCTCAAGGCTCTTGCGAAAGCAAACTTTTCTTCGTCATTGACGAACATGGATGCCTTTTTAGCAACCAGTTTGTCAAAACCGTGTTTGACCACCAACTCGTCGTTCTCAAATGTCTCTTTCGCACCAATATCGCTCTCGCGCTTGAATAATTGGTAGTTATCTTTTTTCAAGTCTTCTGGTTCCACGAAGAGGTCCTGGAACGAAGCAGCAGCTGTAGTGGCAATGCATCCGTGTGCATCGTAGACAGCATCTAAAAATGTGATAAAGCGTCTCACTTTGTCTCTGACGTCAGTGCTCAAGTAAGGTATATCGGTGATGATGAAGGAGTGGAAGGTGTTGGCCAAGGTTAGGTAATCACCAGCACTTAAGTTCTTTCCGCAGAGCTCTTCAAACGTAAATTGGGCCACTGCCGGTTCAGAACTGAGCGGAACCTTCACCTCTCTACCCCACACAGTCAATGTCTTGTTCACGGTAATGTCTTTATTGGGGTTGTGGCGATTGAAGTACGAGTACCAATTTTCAATGTGGGTTCTGCAAGCGTTGATGTTAGTCTTGCTGTGATATTTGATTCCCGGCTTGGGAAACTGGTACACTGACGACACGGGTCGCGGAACTTTCCTATAATCCGTAGGAGAATTGAGGTATATGACTCGGGTCTGTTTTTTGATCAATTGAATGCATGGAATGAACAGTACACGCTGAATACCATTCAAGTACAAGTCATCGGGAGCTCTATTTGAAGTAGCAAACAATATCACACCGTATTCAGGACTGAGAAGCATTGACATCAACCGTCTAAGAAGCATGGCATCAGCCACATCTGTCACCTGAAACTCATCGAAGCATAGAACTGTCGCCGATTGAGCAATCTCACTGGCCAATAAAGGAATGACATCCAAATCAAAGTGGTTATGTTCAACTTTGAGCTGATGGGAACGTTTGTGCAAGTTTTGCATGAACTGGTGAAAGTGAAATCTTCGCTTCGGCAAATGTGAAGGCACCGTCAGATAGAATAAATCCATCAACATCGTCTTGCCGCAGCCCACGTCACCATAAAGATAGATTCCTTTGATTTTGTTTTCGGGGATATCCTGAATATTTTGGTCTGTCCCATTTTTGCCGAAGAAAGAGTTGAAGAATTTAGACACACCTGTTTTAGGCTTGAGACTTTCCACATCCGGTGTTTCGATTTTGGGAGGATAGTAAGTCTCGAGATTTTGTTGTAAAATGGATAAATTCAGAATGATTTTGCGCTGGTACGGGTCATCTCTTAGTTTGTTTTCGGCTACCCGGGCATCGTATGCATCTATTGGGGTTAGATGTCTTGTGCTGAGAAATCTGGCGGAGGAAGCACACACTCGCAGCAATCCAAAGCGGCGAGATGCAATCATGCTAAGGATCTATAAAGTGCAGAAATTAATGCTCGGAAACGGAGCAGAACCGGGGCTGTTCGGATGTGAAGGGTTACTCGGATACTTGGATCCTGTATTTTCAATCATATCTGAGAGAATTTATCCCGGGATTTTTACCCCATATTTCGCGCATCGACCCCACTTTGCACGGCCAATGGCCTTTACCACTATGGTAATCGCAAATCTACTTTGGCACAACTATCATTATAGAACGCTGTTCAATTTTGTTTTCTACTGAATAATTAAATGTCATCAATTTTTTTCATCTCCTTTTCCTTACTTTTCGTTTCTTAGTTTGCATTTCGTTTTTTTTTTTTTGTGTATAGTATTTGTTGCGGACACCTATCGTGTATCCGTCATCTCAAACAACAAGTCATCGTTGTCGAAGCCCATTTCATCGTCGTGGGTTGGAGTTTCCGGTATCTTTCCTTCCAAGCCTAGAGAATAAAAGTCACCCGAGTGGTCGCCGTATGAATTGTGGTACCCAATTGGTTGCTTTGCCTCGGAGTATATTGAAGGAGACGTGGAAAGTCCTGTGATTCCTTCTTTCATTGCTTTTCCCGGGAGGTGGGTCGCATGGGCAATTGTAGTGGCTGTCAGTGGAGACGAAACGAGCTTATTGGATGTGGACTTGAAGTAGGCAAGATTGGGTGAAGCAAAACTTCCCTTGAGTGAACGCGGACTAGCACTTCCAACCGCACTGTTTATCGCACTCGCTTCCAATCTAGATGATATAGATGGCATGTTAGACCCAGGCAGAACAGAAGGCTGGAACGACTCAGACCGAGAAGACTTTCTGCTGATAGGTTTGCTGATGTTGGTGCTCTGGCTCCCGTGTGAGCCACTACGATTTCGCTGAAGTACCAAGCTCGCACTAACGCTATCTCCAAGCTGTTGATGCTGGCTTTTCAAAAGCTGAAACCGATTTAAGGCGTCAATGTGCGTGTTGCTGTCATTTGTAGGCCCCGTCTTAGATTCCGAATGTGTGAGCCGCAAATCTGACTTGCCATCAATCATTCTCACAAACGTGCTGATATCATCATCAATGTACAAGCCACTTATAAGTGCACCCGACGAGCCCAGTCCTACACTAGTACCAAGAATTGAGCCAGCCGCCTCATTATTTCTTCCGCTAGTAGAGCTAAAGCGTCGACTTTGGCGCGATCCAAACGACGACGAAAACCGAGGGGTACTCGATACATTTTCCCCGTAATGGTCATCTGTTTGGTGATGTGATCCGTGTGATGAAGAAATTGATCTAGGGAACAGAACCGCGTTGGGGTTTGTTTGAGATCCTGGTGCAGCGATGGTTGAAGGCGTGGTCGATGAGGACATACTTCCCCTTTGATTACGTAACAACGCAGCCAACGACGCATTGGAACCAGAACGATGACTGGTGATAGAAATTCTTCTCTCAATAGATCCCGAGGGATAACTAGTAGGGGTGCCCGAAGTTCCTTGTGGAGGGGGTGAGTTGCTGATTGACCCCACCTTGAATGGCTGAATACTGGGCCGTCCAGTGCTTCCAGATATAGGAGCTGCTACCATAACATGCTTTTTACTCTGAGTTCGCTCAATCTCGTTTTGAATAGACGAGCATGGCAGAAGAGAGAACTTTGTCTCGTGACTTGATTTGATCACTACGGGATGATGATCTTGAATTTCTTCCGATTCCTGACCGGGAAAAATAGCAGAAAATGTGGGCCCCGATTTGCTTCTGGAATTTGATTTTTGTAAAGACAGGGCTTCCTCGGCTGATTCCTTATCTGTAAACAAGAATTGATCAGATAATCTTTCCTCGTGGTCAACTACTTTGAAATTGTAGTGATTTCGATAGGCTACCGAGAGACGCAAGCTACCCATTGTCGTTTTAATGGGTGAAAAGCTTTTCTGTGTCATGTGAGAACCTTGAAGATGTTGAGGAGGAATAATGGGTTTCGATAAGCCAATGCGGCCCCTTGAGCTGATAGGCAGTTTCCCGTCGATGAACCGATTGCATAGAGCCACATTCTTGTATAACGGCTTTGATACTAACTTTCTGAGTCGGAAAGCCGGTAAGATCCGAGTAATGGTGTAAATCATTCGAAGAAGCACAATCGCTTGTTTGTATATGAGAGGAAGCTCATCAGTACCCAATTCTAGCGTTTCTGTTTGATCAAACTCAAGAAGCCATCTTTCGATCACAACTTCCTGTTTTTTTGATTTTCCTTCAGCAACGGTCCACAATTTTCCATGCTCATTCTCAAGCATTACGATCTCCCTAGCATTCAAATGTCGCAAATCCAAGTAAGTCTCAATTATCATTGGGGGTAAAACATTGGTCTCTGCCTGGGCCTTCCAAGCCTTCAACTCTGATCGGAGCCATTCATCGGACAGATTAGCGATATGAAGGTTGAACCATTTGTTGATTTTCGAGCCTGAAACTTTATCTGTAGTGGGGGGCGGAGAATCCAGAACAGATCTTGATTGGATAATGATTTGCAGAGTCTTGGTGAAGAAGTTTTGAAATACCTGTAAGATTTTTCCATTCTGCTTCTGTGCTGATTGGGTGCTATGTTCAGACATTGTGGCAATAATCTATCACACAGATAGCCACAGCAAATATCACAGTATAAGGGAGTTGAGACCAACGATCAATTGAGTTTTAAGCCGTTAGGTAACCCGAAGTAGGGTTTTCTTGGTCTGATTCTGAACTTCTTTCAATATTACCTTGTTGGTGGCTGAATGTGTATATCGTCACGTCTATTGAGATAAAGCTCCACAGTTCCCGGGTCAAGAGGAAAGCGAACAGAATTGAGAACTTTCTCTCGAATAATAAAGAGTAGGGATCAAGTGGCCAAAGGAGAAACTTCCCGTAAACTCTAGTATTCTTCTTTTTTTTTGTTATCTCTGAGCGTTAGGAGGTAAAGTGTGTGTGTGAATTCCAGCCAAGCGATATGACTTACATGTCCCGGTACGGCATATAAACGAAAGCAAATCCACAATCATGATTTAGCCGCCAAAAATTGCAGCGGGTCCTCGTGCTACGTTTCTATTCGATTCAATCGATCTATTAAATGGGATGGCTCACCATGCTTGTTATTAGCTATAAGCCTTTTGATGCCTTTCACTAGCGGGTGACCCTAACATTACGGAGAGCTGTTCTCGCGCGATAAGTTACGCAACACAACCATCTGGTAGTCATGACTAGTCACAAGATCTCCAGACAAAAAAACAAAACTAGTGATCATGTTGCTAACGAGGCCAAAGCCTGTTGGTTGTCTCCACAAATCAAAAGAGCTCTTTGAATCTCTCTTCTGCTTCCCTTAGCCACAAAAGCGTCCGATACTTCCTGCGCGGCACGTTTCGAGTCTGATAACAAACCGCTAGATAACGCCATGCGGGAATTGATATTCTTCCACACATTAAAATCACTCGGAAACATAAGCGCAAACCTTTGCCAGACTTTAGCGTCCTTATCTGCCCAGATTTTACCCGAAAGCTCGTTCAACATCATCGGAACCAAACGGAATGAATCATCGATAAGATCCGCGAGTCCGAGTGATTCAAGCTCCTCCTTAATTGGGACAAAGTAGTCCTCCAAATTTTCCACGATGGAAATAGCTCCCAATGTGAGAACAACCATCAAAGACGAACCATGCTCTTCTATGTATCCAAATAGTTGGTCCAATGCCGCTTGTTTTGTGTCTGGGGTGTTGTGTGCGTATAGCACTTGGGCAATTAAGGTGATAACACGGTGAGACAGATTATGTTCAGCGAGAATAACCTGAAGCTCCTCAAGTGCTTCATTGAATTGTTCGTTGAAAAAAAATGATAATCCGATAACAATGCGTGACGAAAGAAGAGCTTCGGTCACTTCCTTGGTAATCTCTTCCTCGGCAAGGCAATCCACAGTGAACTGAGCACAATCAACCGCCTTTTCATAAGCTTCCAAACCCAAGTATACTCGGGCCAACAGTGTCTTTGCCTTTGCAAACTCAAGAAGAACCTCGATGCTCTCGGTACTCTCATATTTCTTTTCGAGCAAATGACAAAGAGTCTCTCCCACTTTGACGCTAGTCCCATAATTACGACAACGTTCACTCAACAAGAGGGCGAGTTTCAATCCTTCCTCATCCTCTGGTCTGAATTTCAAGAAATTCTGGATAGCAAAATTGGCAATACTGAATTCTTGGGCGGCCTCAACATCTCTTGCATCTTTTGAATTACCAATTCTCTTGTTCACAATTGACATCGCGTAGTACAACTGTGACAACGGAGATCTTCCATTAGAAATAATGTACGCATGTGTGGTAAGTCTCGAGGCCGTGTCTTCATCTCCGATCATATCAGCGGCCAATGCGTTACCTAACCAAGAGATAGACTGATCTGGAGCTAGTGAGGTTGCTTTTTCGAATGTTTCTCGAGCCAATTCCACATCTCCGTATCTCAAATAGAAAGCAGCTAGATTAGTCCACACACTTACATCTCTGGAGTCCAAAACACTTGCTTTAATAAAGCAATGTTGAGCAATTTGTGGTTTAGACGATGCGTACGCATTACCTAATGCCACCCAGTACTGAGAATTGCCTGGTTCTAGACGAAGAGATTCCTTAAACGCCTCAATTGATTTTTCTCTGTAAATCTGTTTCCGTTCTAAATCATGAATGAAAAAGTTTAAGAATGCACGCCCCAAATTAAACAGAGAAGATGATCTCAAAAGCTTGTTAGTCTTTTTAGGCAACACGGCGATTGCAGCCTTAGCAGCAATGATAGCCAACATGTTCACGGCATTAGAATAATCCCCATCGTTGAAGAGATCAGACGCAATTTTGCAATTGTTTATCTCATCTTCAATGTCAGGAATGAGATCCAATATTTCCTTCACGGTGTTGATAGGAAATTTTTGAATGCCTTGCTGCACACGCGTCGCCATATCTAAACATTCACTCAAGGATTTCCATAAAGCTTGAGAAGATGTGTTGATTTTTGCAGCTTCTGCAATGTACTCGATGGCCTTATTGTTGACTTCGACAGTTCTCTTCGTGAAGCCTCCCAGCAATAACTGCGATCCATAGTGGATGGATTGTTCGTAAATGGCATTTAAAATGCATTCTTCTCCCGGTGCTAACTCTAAGGCTTCTTTGAGAACTTCAAGACCGCTCACAAAATCGCCGATCAGACAAACAGATAATCCCAACATGTATAAATTCGGCCAGGAATCAGGGGAAATTGAAATGGTGTGTTGAAAAACTTTGATTGCAGCCTCAATCCTACCACAATTGAAGTATGCCTCACCGAGACCAGTCCAGCATTCTGCGTCCATTGCCTTCATTCGCAATGCTGTCTGAAACCATTTAATGGCCTCCGCGTCATCCTGCTTGTTGAGTGCAGAGCAACCTAGCACTCTGTAAGGCCAAGACTTATCCGTATCTTCATACAACTGGCTGGACAATATTCTCCTACTTTTCTCAGAAGTAACAACCCGTTGACAAATGACTTCAGTAATATCCCATTCTTTCTTTTCTGCAAAATCAGATGCGAGATACTTTGCAGCATCAATTTCAGATACATCGAGCTCGAATGCCTTGTAAAAGCATTTTTGGGCCCTCGCTTCATTGCGGTAATAATCTTTGTATAAAATTCCCAACAATGTGTAAGAAGGGGCGTAAGTTGAATGGTCTTTAAGTGATTGTATGAGATGATCATATGCAATCTTGAGGCTTTCATCAGAGGGTGAATCCTCTAGCAAGTAACTTTTGGCAATCCTTGCCCTGATTGCAGCTCTCATTTCCATTTGGTTGTAAGAAGTTCCTCTTACACTCTCCAATGCTCTCTGCAAATATTCTCTACCTTGACCAAAGTTCTTCATCAATACTTGGCACCAGCCAGCCTCCTTGAGGGCTGATGGATCATCAGGATAAGCTTTGATGACTTTCGACAAAATACTGTCAGCTGACTCTAAGTCTCTTTTCTCCAAGAGGATTAATCCTTTGCCAATCAAAGCCTGCTTATTTTCTGGACCATCTTGAAGGATTTTGTCATATAATTGAAGCGCTCTATTGAAATTCTTGGGAGCTTCATAATATGTGTACACTGTTGCAAGCAGACATAAGATATCCTCCTTGGTATTAGTCAAATCAATTCCATATGTTCTTTGCAAGTCGGCAAGATGATGGATGGCAGCAGTACACTTTTCAGATCCCACTTGGTATTCACTCAAGTGTATGTAGAAGCTGCAAATAATACGATCCGCTAGCATTGAATTTGAACATTTTGAATAACCCTCTGCCATCAGATCAAGGATCTCGCTCGGTGTAAGTGAAGCTTGAGTAAGGTTATTATCCTCTTCGAGATTACCCAACTCTGACTCTTCATTTTTTGAAGTTTCATTTAAGTTAGATTCAAGAGGTTTTTCATCGATAGATGCGAGCTTTGTCTTATCAAATGGGGACATATCGCTCATCAGATAAGCAAAAAGCAAAATACTCAACCCTTCATTCCTAAATTTCTTAATAAATTTGACCACGGTGGTTTCGTCTAAGTCGGCCAAATTCTTGGGATCTTCTAGATCAAAGTAAAGGGTCCAGGCAAACAAGTCGTCTGACTCAATAAGAACCATGTCAGCCGCCATCTCCTTAATTTCACTCAAAAGAGTATTCTTCTCGGGAATGACACGTAAGAGTTCGTACTTGTACTTAAGAAACTCTTTCTCGTAGTGTCTTCTAAGTTGATCGTCGTTAGAATAGTCCAAAAACTTCGCATACAACTCAGAAAGGTTGAACTGTTTTCTCACTAACCATTCAGTCTCATTCAATTGTGCCTTTTGTTGGGCATTAAGAATACGTGGTAACCGAAGTTTTTCCTTTGCCAAGGTAGTTCTGACTTCCTTGGCTTCCTTGTCTTTGATGAGTGTGATGAGCTTTTTCAATGTTTCTTCAGGTTTTCCCATTTCGCCATCTAGCAAATCCCCTAACTCGGTCCCAGGAAGAATAGAGCGGAGAAACATTTCATGAAGCTCCTCATTAGCGTGATACTTATGAGCATTCAAAAAATTATACGCTTCTTTGACAGCTTCTGCAATGCCAACATTTTGGTTTATCAACACTTTAATGTATTGGGTGAAGACTCGAAAGAATTGGGGAAAATCATCTTGGCATCTTGCAACTTGATAAAATCCTTTCCATCCAATCAATGTGTGAGGTTCAATTGCCGTTGCTTTAGTAAAGGCTTTGCTTGCTTTGTCCAATTTGTTTAGGAGCTGGTAGGATTTTCCCTCGAAGATATGAGCATAGTAATTGTTTGGTTCCGCCAGAAGTACTTCTTTAACATAATCTAATGCCAGGTCTGGATCATTATTTTCTAGCGCTTTTTTTGCCGCTTTAAGCAGTTTCATCGACATGGCGTAAGTTGGCAGTGAGATCTCGCGTTCATTCGCTGTGTTCTTCTTCTAAGGTTGGGTCACGTGGTAGTATCGTGCACAGGTGAAGAATGAATTTAGTGGTTCACCACAATTGGCGAATCAACAGCTTTGAGTGATGAGTAAGATTAAGGTAAATAAACGTGGTGATATTCTTAGCTGTGGCCGATGGACATCTTGCTTGCAGTTATTCTTCAAACACGCAGCCATTGCATTCAACGCGTATAAAATCATGGATGCAAATGGCAGAAGAGAACAAAAAAAAACGAAGAGAGTTTTGAAAACATCCAGCACTTTACTAACTAACTCTCTACTCAGTCTCTGTCTTGATAATGCTCCAGGCAAAATAATGGTTGCCCTATAAACCGAAAATCTCGCTGGTAATTTGATCACGTGCAGCGTATTCTCATCACCTCAAATTTATTCCAAACGAAGAAGGACCTGAAACGTCAACTGTCTTGATCTTCCCCTCCATCCCAAATGACTTCCTCATTGACGGATGCTGCCAAGACGCAGTCGCCGCTCTCTTATTTGTATACTACAGTGGCTATGAATCATTTGGGGGAGACTTCTTCAATAATCATCTCCACTTTGATCTCCTATGGTCGTTTGACAGCGAAGGACATTAGTTCCAAGAGCAAACTCAGTCTCAAACAGGTGAAAACAGCGTTGGTGTCCTTGATCCAACTAAACTGTGTCCAGTACTGGAGTGAAAACTCTCTGAAATCAGTGTTCTACACTTTCAATGAGACTGGAGTTCTCACGCTTTTACACGCTGGAGATGTGATTGCTCGTATCAAGATGCTATACGGAGAAAAGTCCGCGGAGCTAGTTCAAAACATCATCGAAAACGGTAACCTTACCGTGAAGGATTTCGTGTCTTCTTTGTCCGATGAACAAGCCAAGTATGACAACATGGCAATCCTTGTTAAGCTTTACAACGATGGCTGGCTTCGCAGATTGCAGATTTTTGACTATCAACCTTTGGAGGATTTGTGGAATAAATTGTACCAAGAGACCTTGAAGAACACTCCCCGTTCGGCGACTACAAGTGAAGTGAAAAGACTTGCAGAAGCGACGGAAAAAACCAAACTCAAGATCAACGATCTTTTTGCGTCGGGCAATGAATCAAAAGATGTCTTTGTTGTTGAGTCGGGCATCCATCAGCTCAAATCCACAGTCACACTTGGTTTCAATTTGTCTAGGTTCGAAAAATTCTTGAGAAGTCGTGCTTTAACTGACATGGCCAAATCAAGATTGGGGCTTTTGACAGGGACAATTTACGAAAAGTGCTGCTCTTTGGTCGAGCAGAAATCTTCAGATTTGCGTCACCGTTACCAACGTATCTCAGGTTTGATCACGAATCCTGAAGAAGAGCGTATGTTTTTAAGTTCTGTGGAAAATGCATTGATTGATAGCAAAATGACCGTTTTTTCTATTAGGGATTTGATCAGAGTGTTGCCTGATAATTTGGACTTGAGAAATTCCATCTTGACGCAAAATTTCTTGAAGCCTGCCAAGAGAATGAACATGAACGGTTCGGATCAACCCACGAAAAAAGTCAAGCTCGAAGATGGCAGTGAAGCACCTGGCTTCTTCGAGCCAGAAATGGGAAACAATGTTGATTTCAGCAGAAACGAAGACGAAAACTCCTCTTCTCTTACATTGGTAGCTGAGCACTTGAACCTCTTGCGTTCTAATACTGTACCATTTTTATTCGAAGTCGCTCCTGGCTCATATACTATTCCATTCCTTCAGCTCTCCAAATTTATCAAGCTGTTCCATTACGAAGCTCTTCTCAAAACTACTATGGGCAACAATGCATTCCGCATTTTTAAATGCATTAAGGATATGAAGTTAGTTGATGAAAAGGCCATTTCGAACCTGGTGTTGTTGAAAGAGCGTACTGTCAAAAACGAATTGTATCATTTGATCAACATGAATGTCATTGAAATTCAAGAAATCCCTAGAAGTGCTGACCGAGCTGCATCAAAAACATTTTATCTTTTTCGTCATAAGGACGCTTCCCTGTACCGCTATTTGAGTCTTGCATTGGCGTTCAATATGGGCGAAATATTGACTAATGTCGTTCAGTTCAAGGCCGAACACAAAATTTTGCTAGAAAAGTGTGAGAGAGAGGATGTTAAGGGCCAAGAAGAGGAATTATTACTAGAATCCGAGTTGAAAACTCTTCGCGATTTGCAACTCCGAGAAATTAGTAACATTGGTCGTTTTAACCGTATCAAATGGCTCTTTACCGTCTTCAGCTCGTTGTAAAGTATCATCTCGTCGCATCAATATATATTTAATAATAAAATGAAACTATAATTGACGAAATAAAGCAAGATGAATCAGCTCAAATATTTTTCTTGTTTTTTTCTTTTTTTTTTTTACTATCTTTTTTTCATTTGCATTGCTTCATGTACTTTTTTTTTTTTTCCTAAATCAGTTCATGAGTTTTGCACACAGCCCGTTTTTACTTTACCCCAGGCAGCAAAATGTCTCGCGCGAGAGTCCGACATCGCTACTGTCTTGTTTAGGCTGTGAAATTTTCGACCGAAAACTAGTGTGCAATTTTTCTCGCCTGAATGGCACAGCTAGGAATAAAGACCGCTAAATTTGAGCCAGATTATAGTCAGAGCTTCGATGGGAAGCAAAAGAAAACGGTTTGTATGCAATGCTCTTAGACTGGTCCATCTCGCAAAACGGTTCGGGGTGCATACGCAAAAACCTTCGGTGCTGGCGCGCGGCAGAATGGTTGGTAGGTGCATGCGTAAAAATTGGATGCTAGTGCGCGGCTAAACAAATCGCCAACCCCTACGCTTCTACTCTTACACATGTGCACTTATACATGGCTGATGATAACATTTTATAATTTGATATTTCATGGTCGAAAACGAGGATACAATAAAGCAATAGCGGTCGGAGAGCGCATTCAATTAATTATGAGACGCATATTAGGACCTTGCTTAGAAATAGCAAATCGCTACCCTCTAGTGGTCGGCGTCTTGACCTGGATTACAGGTGTGGTAGTCCAAGATCTTGAATACCTTCCAGATACCGAATGCGATGGCACCACCCAACAATGGTCCGACCCAGTAGATCCAGTGGTAGTTAGGGAAAGATCTGGCTGCGATACATGGACCGAAACTTCTAGCAGGGTTCAAACCAGCACCAGTGTAGTACACGGAAATCAAGTGTCCCAAGAACAAAGCAATACCAATGACAAATGGGGCCATGAAAGTAGCTTTAGCCTTCTCAACAGCCATGAACAACACAGCCAAACACAAAAGACAGGTGGCAAAAGCCTCAATGAAGACACCTCTAGATTTGGAGCATCCGCCACCCAAACCATTAGTGAAAGCAATAGGACCTGGAGTCATGGCAGAAGCAGCACCAGCAGCAGCCATACCGGCAATCATCTGGGCAGCGAACATAACGGCACCTCTGATAGGAGGAACGGCACCAGCCAAAACCAAAGTGAAAGTAACGGCTGGGTTCAAGTTACCACCAGAGATTCTGAAGAACATGAAAACAGGCACCATGACACCGAAACCGAAACCAATGGAGATCATGATCAATTGGCCAGGATCGGAACCCTCGCCAGCGGCGGGAATGTTAGGGTCTTGGTTGGCAATTTGCGCAATGACAAAGGCAGTCCACAAGAACACAAAAGTACCAAAGAACTCACCCAAAAAGGCAATGATGTGGTTTTTCATTGGAGAAGCAACGGCCGCAGCCACAGCAAACTCCTCTTGTACGGGCTCAATCTGTTGTGCTTCAACGTCAGCAGTCATTTTATACGTTTGTCTTAGTAGTATTGAAAAAATAAAAAACCGTTTGAATTACAACGGGAGGTTTTTATAGTAGGCCGCTGGGCGCGTGCAGGGCTGAGATGTGGATGAATTAGGACCTTTTCGTTTACATTTGGAAGTTTTACTCCTGCAATTCTAATACCGACATGACTATGGTACAGGTTGTACATGTAGAGTCTGCAGCTCTGGCTTTCTGTTTGTGTGCCTTTCCGTAAAATTCATCCGTCCTTAATTGCCAACAGTGCTCCATTAATTTAGTTTTCTCCCTAATTAACCTTGTAGAAACATCAACAGGTGGGCCAGTGCAATGCCCGCGTCATCTTCTTTTTTTATTTCCCGCCCCCAACGACGTTGAGGATCTAGATTGCACCGCGGCATGCACGCACTTTACATGCAAAGCTACCTCCTAGAATTGAGCCCGGTCTTAAGTGGAACAAGCTCGTATTTGCTTACTATTTCACCATTCCAGAGCAACTTACATAGACATAGTTAAGTTTTGCTGACGACAAATGCTCACTCAAATGTTTTTACAATGGCAGCGGCGCTACTGTTCCCGTAAGGTGACATGCGCGAGAGAAAAGTTTTTTCCTCAGCTCACATAACCTTTTGTACTTGTTCTCTTGCAGCGAGGCTGTGATCGAGATGTCGACAATAATAGCGGCTGAGAATACCCGGATAATAACAGCAACAACATCCTCGTTACCAAGAGCAAGCATAACGTATAGATGAACTCATCCGAGATTTTCACCCTAAGTGTGAGCATGGGCTAACCACAAAGCGACTTCCCACATGCATGTTCATTGGCGCACTCCGAGGGGGACACACATAACTATGCGCTGGTTCGCAGTTTTACTAGGCCCGCAAAACGCGAACTGACAAGCTCTAGATTAATTCTCAAACTATTCTCTAAAATTAGAATTCGTTTCACTTCATATTTTGACGTAGATGAAATCTGCAGAAACGACAAACACCCGTGAATGCTTGGGGATGGAAAGAAATTAGTAAGCATTGTGTAGGAATGCCAATACACAGGAAGGGATACTTCTACAAGGCACTTTCGTTGCCAGGTGCGGCTTCCCATCCGGGTAAAAAAGAATACAGGGCTCAACAAATGCAAGAGAAGTGTCGTAACGTAAAAAAAGAAAGCGCCGCTGCTGGCTGAATTCGGACAAGGATATATTCTTTCATGAACGTTATAGTCCCTGGGGTGTGTGCCTCTTGACAACACACGTCACGCAATTGGTGTTGAAGTTGTTGCTTACTGGTGAAAAAATATTGTACTCGGCGTATACATCTTCTGTCTCAGTTCGTAGAGAGGTCGTGAATGTGTAAGATTTATCTTGCCTTCTGAGGGTTTCGTAATCTTTCACTTTTACTCTGAACATGTTAATTCTGCCTAAGTTATGATTGCTGTTGTGTCAACGTTATGCCCGGAATTTTCGGCACCTTGCTATGGAGGAGATTGAGGTCCCATGAGGCGGGGAGTTATATGCCGGAGGTATGATGCAGCCAGCACATCATTTGGGACACAATGAAACGGAACAGCGAACCACAGACATAACCCCCAGAGCCTGATCTGTACGTGTACAGCAAGAATTGGGGTGACGCTTAAATGAACAAGGTAATACCTAATTAGGAAGCAGTAATGTGTCCCAATAAGCCTATTTATAGGACATAGACTATAGCAAATGGTTGTGTCACCGGAGGAGCTCGAGATACCATACGAGATAGAACAAGTAGATTAGGAATCATTTGTCCCAAGGACCTGTTCGTCTGGAAGAAGATACTTCTCCCTACTCAAATCTGAACGATCACTAACACTATGAAGTCACCATTACTGGCAAGTTTGCTCTCTTGACACCAATTTTAGTCTGTGATAAAACCGAACTTAATTGACAGGCGTCATAATTTGTTATTCGGTATAACCCCAATTGGCTGTCATGTAGTAGCTATCGCTTGCTGTTTCATCCGATGATACTCCGCGCACAGGTGTTACCGGATTGTGTTTTGCTGGAAATACCTACACACCAATGATGAAAGACAATTTTAGTGGAAAACGGTTATGCATAATTGAATAAGACTCAAATGAACGTAGACTAAATCTAGACCCATAGAGTGAAATTGTATGACGTTGTTAAAAAAACACACATTATCATTTGCCATTAGTCACGTGCAGTGCATTATAATGTTTGTGGTTCTCCTCATACTCTACGTCAAAGCTGTACTCGTCTGCCAATGCCTGTAAATAATTTTCCTTCTACCCCAAAGAAAAAGCCAAAAAGGGACAGTTCTACGCCAGATACGCTGAACATTTCTATTCTACCGAATGCGAGCGTTATCAATGTCCCGACTTTCGATGATGCTTCTCTTGTGTCATGGATTGATAGTTTGAAGCTGCGAGTTACAGAAACATTATCCAAGCAACAGTTAGAGTTGAAAAATTTCCGCGAGGAGTCTAACAAAGATTCACTTAGAGCTAAATACCGGCATGAGATTGTCCTGGATGAATTTGATCGTTTGCATGAAATTATTAAGTTGAATGAGCAAGGAACTGATACAGAATCAGAACCGACACAGTTAATTTCAGGTGATAAAACTGATACTCCATACGTGGAAAGCATTCCTCCAGTAAGCACCCTGGAACTGAAACCTTCACCTGTCCACCCAAACGACGACTCAGACTTAATTGAAATCTTATCGAGTTCTGAACCCGATCTTGAGAAAGCAAACGATAACACCGAGCTGGAAGGGGATGATATTGAAGAATACGAATCAGACTCATACAATGCAATCCATTATCTGGATAATCAAGGCTCTGATGTTGGCGATGATGATAATACCTACGAAAATGCCCCGTCTATGACTCTCGAAGAACAAGTCGAATGGCAATCAAATAATGTTGACGACGAGATACTTAGTCCTCAGGAGGACGTAGTCGAGGCAATCGAAAATTCTGTCAGCGATTATGATGATTCAAATCTTGAAATTGAAGATGATGAGAGCGAAGATCGCAATATGATTGATTCTGATAATGGACGTGGTGAATATGTCCATAAGAGCGATGGTGATAATTTCCATCAAATTTTCGACGGAGATCAGCAGGATGGGACAGAAGACTTTGATACGGGTGTTGCTATAAATCACCTCAACTATCAGCCACTAACTCATTCAAATAGGCAGATCAGCCAACGGCCAAAGTTATCTGATGCTGGTACAATGGGAATATCATATGCAGAATACAACGCAGAGTATGAAGAGCGATCCGCAAGTGATATTTCGTCTGGAGGTTCCCATGACATGTCCAATGATATTGATCCAGAGCTAGAACAAGAAATGCACCATCTCGAGCAATCGATTCATGAGAACGTCAGCGATGCTCATGAGGAGTCATATTATGCTGGAGATCAAGAGCATTCATTTGCGAACCTTCATAGATATTCCGACGAAGACAATGATGCAGATACATCGATACAATCGGAAGCAGAAGTCGAAAGCGAAAATGTGATCGAACAAATTCATAAAGCGCAAAATGATGATGATGATGCGATCATCATTCTTTCGAGTGATGATGAGGGAAGCACTTCGCGATCCCAACATGAAACAAATGACATTGATGATAACTTAGAGGCGAGCGAAGAGAGTGGAGAAGAGAGTGGAGAGAGTGGAGAAGAGAGTGGAGAAGAGAGTGGAGAAGAGAAATCTGAGCTTGAAATTGATCCGGCTCTATTCGATTCGGGTCTCGCTAGTAATGCAGATGCCCATAAGTACACTGAGCAAACGTCACGAGTGAGTGAACAGGTTAAAGAACATGCGTCAGGATCGCCGCAATATTTGACTCGAGTCAAAGAACCGAATGTTCTCTCGGAAACAACTTTATTCGCTAATATAGCTCAGGGGGCACTTGATGTGGATCCGTTTCAACTGGGCGTACAATCATCCGTCTATCTGGCAGATGTTGAATCTGACTCAGTTCTATCTGACGATAATGCAGAACGAGTGCAGTCGCCTGAATTGGTTTTCAAATCATCTGCCGAACCTCAAGATGAGGGTATATCTCTATCTTCAAACTTATATGACGGTATGGAGGTTATTATGAGTGACGGATTACTTTCTGATGCAGACACCGACGGAGGTCAAGTGCATGAGGAGACATGGCCAATACCAGTTCCAAATTTAAAATCACCAGTATTTAAAACGGTTGAGAAAGAACCGCTTGAAGTGACTTTAAAGAAACTTGAGCAAACGGAGCATAGGTTTAAAATTAAGTTGCAGGCTGTGCAAGATCTCAGAAATGAACTTGGGGTATCTAATGAAGCGCTGGAATCGCAAAATCCACAGGATGGATTTGCTGAAGAGACAATTTACTACGACGCTCAGCACGTCGAAGAAGATTTGATGAAAAGCTTACTGGCTGTTGCACAAGAATTGTCAAACTCAGCAAGTGAAAAGAATGCTGCTCGGCCTACTAGTGAATTTACAACTGCTGAGCATGAAGCAGCTGAGTCATTAGCACGGGAAATTCAAGAAAATTTCACTGACCTATCTGCCATTTCTGGATCTGTCTTGGGTCAACCTGAGAGCAAACCGGTTGACGTCGATTTAGAACAGTTTGTTGAAGCAACAGATTTGACCCCCGCAGAAATTGCTACGGATGATTCACATGAAAGAAATGACAATAAGGAAATCTCTGACTCCATCCTCGCTGAGAATATTGATCAACCCGAAAGATCAACAGAAGATGTCTTCTTTGATACTGTTGATTTTGAGGTTGACCCAAGGGGTGTTGCTTCTCTGCGAGAGTCGGTGTCTAATGAACACAGCCCCCATGGGTCACAAGGACTTGAAGCCACTGCTGACGTCGAATCTGTCGTTCAGAAAGATACCGAAGACAAGTATGAAAATACTGTTGGCTCTATAGTTGAGCTTCAAGAAAACATAGTGGATGTTAAGCGAAATGAAAGTATTGGTACAGAGGAGAGCTATACTATGGGCTCACATCTCCCTGATCCCTACGATCAGGCCCAAAGCGGTTCATTAGTGAGCTCAGCGGACGATACTTCTATGTCGAGCCCGGGCATTTCCTCACAAGAATTGCCTGATGCGCTGGATGAGACAAAATCGGCAGATCACGAAGATGCCGTTTCATCTCTGTCCTCAGAAGATCAATTTTACGATTTAGACAACATCCCGCTGTCTGATGATCTGTATGGTGGCCATGAGATGATACGCAAGAAATTCAACAAAGTCAAAGAGAGTTTCATTGATTCTGCAGTTAAACGTGATGTTAATTCTGTGGATGTGGACAGTACTGAACTCAACTTTGAATTTGTTCAATCTGAGGAGACACGCCTGGAATTGAAATTTCAAGAGTCATCGCAGGATACAAGTGTATCTAGTCAAAGTAACATCACGGTTATTGAACCAGTCTTCAAAGAAGAAGTTGTCAAGTTTCTCTCCTCTGAGGTGGTCGTTGCTTCAGAATCACTTTTCCCCTCTTCTGTCGAAGAGCCTCTTGACTCTGCTATGCTGAACGAATCTCTTAGCGCTTCCATCTCGGTCATGGTTGAGCCTTCTATCGAATTTGCGGACGATGCTATACAAGCTGACATAAGGAGTCCCACTGATATCGTTGAACCTGAAGATAATGTTGAAGAAATTGTGACTGAAACATTTGAAGAGACAGATTCCGTTCTTCATCCTACATTTGTCCAAGAAATTGAATCAATGCGAGGCACTCCTGTTTCGAAAGAAAATCTCAGTAATGGATTTGAGTTGGAAGAGATGATTGAGCCAGTCGGAGAACAAGGTCAGGTATCAAATAAGCGAGGCATTGAAGAAATGGAGTCCTCTTCGCCTTTTAAGAAACTAAAGAAATCATTGAATTCTTTCAGGCCTCTACGGTGGATATTATCTAACACTCGGAAAACATCAATTCCTGTTCCTCGCCTTGATGAAATTGATTCAGAGTCTGAAGGCTCGGATGTATCTGAAATTGATCAAGAATCTTTTAATGGTGAGGATGAATATGTGGCTCAAAGTAATCATTCTATTGAAATTAATGTTGAAGATGCAGATGACATTCTGTCCGAAGATTCAAGCTTTGTCCATACTTCGAATCAAGAACCTGATAAGGAAGGTACCATTGCAAGTTCTTCCGACTCGGAAGACTTGCTTCCTCTGAATTCGGCAATTGATGAGACTAATAATCAGGGGCCCATTTCATTTGCATACCCTGATTCTAAGGATGTACATATTGATGATTCATCTTTAGTTTCTTCCACGTCAGATTCGTCTGCTTTTGCAGATGCGGAAGATAGCTCGAGGGTTGAAGCTTCGTCTCAACTAGTTGAGAAACTGGTTGAAATTTTAAATGAAGGGAATATAGGAAAGGGGGACGACGCGACTTCACAAGTCATCGCTGATATTAAAGATACCATTGTGGATGCAGATGAAATCAAGAATCTGCAGGTTGATTCCAATCCTGAGACAAGCGAGCTTTCGAGTTCCACTTCCTCTTCACCAAATCAAGAATCATTTGATTCCTTTGTCGTTGACGATGAAAGTATTGATCCAAATGAGGAATCTACCACCTCAGGAATGCCTCAATTTAATATTATTGCTCCACTGACCGAATCGTTGAACAAACAAAAATTCACAATTCTTTCAGACCGTTGCGAATCTTCTTTAAGTATCAATGAAGATGAAAATGACGAATTACACGAGAGCAGAGAAGTTACAATTAACACTGATTTCAATCAAATTCCTCAAAATGATCATTTTGAGGAAAATGATGGTTCTGTGGCCGAGGTTCTTGAGGATCGCATGTCGGGAAAAATGGGAAGTCTTCTTGATTTAATGAAAGAAAAGGCGGATGCTGTCATCGAGAAGAAGGAAAGTTCTGCACTTTCGAAAAACAGGACTGAGCTCGCAAATTCGCCTTCACACCCAGAAACTGTGACGTGTTCTTTGGAATCAAAGGAGGGAGTTGCAAATGTCGACACTGACGTCTCCGGCAAAATTGAGATACAAGAAAAACAGGAAGATCGAGATGAAAAGCACTCTGTTAGTTTTGAAGATTCCAAAGAACCCCGTTCGAGACGAAAATTCTCTCATTCCAAATCAGGCAGAGGAAAAAAAATTGTCTTGGGCCTAGAAATTTCTGAAGATGTGACTCCTCCCCCACCAAGACGCACGCTTCGGAGTCAGACGAAGCACGATGGTGTGGGCAGTACAGCCGATATTCCTGAAAAAGATCAAGGGGAACATGGCCCCGAAAACAAGTCCATTGTGCCATTAAAACATGAATTAAGTTCTGCAGAAACTGAAGGTCAACCATTGCCTATTACTATTGCAAAGCGAGGCTCTTCTAATCAAAAGCAGAGCAGTCGTCTAGCTACCTCACCGATATCTCCGGTTGATGGCCTGAGAACTTCCAGCGGTAAGTGGGTGCTTGATCTGAACGACCACCCAGCGTTAAGGACCAGATCAAGGTCCCCAATAAAAAGGACGATACAACAGCTTTCCTCGGATATTGACGAGGAGCCTTTCAAGCGCAGGAAGAGAGTCAGTAGGAGAGGAAGCAAAAGCACCGAACAGGAAAATGAAAACGACGGAGAACCCAGAGGCAGAACCAGAGAGCGATAAAATAAATAGGTCTATAATGCGTATATACAGTGGTATCTGAATCTAAATAATGTACTCAACGAGAGACGCCTCAAGGTTAAGCGGATGCTTCTCTAGATGAAATGTTTCATGCTGAACTCATACACGCCAAAGAACACCATATTAACGAAGAACGATCTGGTCATCGATATCCCTAGGCCCCGGTACATTCCCCTAGTTAGTTTCAATTTTCGAGTTTTCGCAGGCAAGGGATCCAAACCTTGATCTTTCCTCATAATGTTGGTAACCATATCCTTTTGAATGAGTGATTTTGTGGTGTCGATTGGGAAGACAACCGCCCAGCACGTGAATCCCGACATCCCGCCGGCGAGAAGAATAGAAAATGGAGAAGAGGTTGACAGGTCTTTATTGATGAGTTTATTGGTGGCCCATTTGAATGATTCATAGACGGCAAAATAAACACCGGAACCGAATATGTCCCTCACCAAATGGTAGCGATAACCCGAGTATAATCCCAACACACCTTCATACTTCAAGATTTTGCCTGATGTTTCCCGAATGGAAAGCTTGATAGGAGTAGATTGCTTCGCGTCTGTTTTGAATGGCCGTTGCGCCAATAGGGCAATTTGCGAGTAAAGCTTGCAAAACTCAAAAGGACATGCAATTAAGGAAACGCCACCGCCAGCTGCAGCTCCAGCCATGAAACACACAGGGAAATTTCTGATAAGTGTGTGTGTCCCTGGCTCATCTACTGAGTCCTTCCAGCCATATAGAAAATGATAACAATAGGGTTTGACGTTTGTGAAGATGGATACACTAAGAGATCTGACAAATGAGGTGGACAAAAGAGGAGCGGCGATCCCTCGGTAAAATCCTTTAATGCCTTCTGCCCTGAAGGTCTTCACCACACAATCCCAGCCAGAGGTGAAGTTTTTGTATGTCTGCATTCTGGTTTTGACTGTGTCAAACGGGAAACCGATCGTTGTGCTCATCACCGAGGTGGCGTAAGCCAATACGGTGGATCTGTACGGCAGCAAAGATTCAGGGAAGATTTTGATGGCATTTGATCTATCAATTTCTCCAGTAATGGCAGGAATGCCTGCAAAACGCTTATCTCCCATTTCCCGAGAATGGTATTCGATCTGGACGCAAAAGTTTGAACAGAGTGCATCGGCCAGATAAGGTCCTGTACGTATCCCGATCGTGGGTCACTAATATGGCACGTGTTGGTCAGCAATAGATTTATGCCAAAAAGGGGAAATTGAAGTACACGGTAGATGATCTGGTCCAAAATGTAGATAATTATCCTGAAGGTGAACTTTGATCTGGCTATTCCGTTTACTTTGTTTTTCGATAATTGCAGGTTTCTATAGTGATCGAAGGATGCGAATGCGCGAGGAAAATAGAAAAGAAGGTTTTAGTGGGACGCCCGGAGATGAGTAACAATCCGAAAAGGATGAAACAATTTTATTCCAAAAAGCGGGAAATGCAAACTATACAAGCTCAATTCAAGCCAGACCTTGCTGTGACCCATTATCCAATCCCATAATTGGTTGATCGTGTAAATATAGACCCTGCTCATATGTTGATTCCTGTATACATCGCGTACATTTGAGGCAGTGTCAACATCAGCCATTGAGTATTCTACCAAGACAGTATGAATTTCTTGCGTCGAAGACGGAATAACATAGACGATGATTCAGCGGAAGAACCATCTTCCCGAATCCAAAAGTCAAGGAAGCCCCCAAATACTGCATTCAGACAGCAGAGATTGAAGGCATGGCAGCCTATTCTCACCCCAAAGACTGTGATTCCATTCCTCTTTTTGCTAGCCGCCATTTTCGCTCCGTTGGGGGTGGCCATCATCTACTACACTTACAATGTGGAAAAATTACAGATCGACTACTCTAATTGTGCAGATTTGGCAGGCGAATCCTACGATAACGTCCCATCCAAGTATACCAGCTGGCACTTCCGCCACAAAAACAGCGATCCAGACTTTCAATGGAAAGTCGTTAATGGAACAGACAGTGATGGAGACTTAACGCAAACTTGTTACGTAAAGTTCAACTTGCCTCGTGATTTGGATCCCCCAATTTACTTGTACTACAGACTCACGAACTTTTATCAAAACCATAGAAAATACGTGCAATCTGTTGATCTTGACCAATTGGCAGGCAAAGCCCTATCGGTTGACGATTTAACCACAGACTGCAAACCTTTGCGGCTGATTACGGACGGTTCAACTGAGAAGCCTATTTACCCATGTGGTTTGATTGCCAACTCGTTCTTCAATGATACCTTCAGCAGCCCAGTGTTACTTAATTCGAACACAGGAAGCGACAATGAAACTTATACCTTGTCTGAGTCCGGAATTTCCTGGTCTTCTGACAGAAAGCACAAATTCAAGAAGACTTCGTACGACCCCTCGGACATTGTCCCTCCCCCAAACTGGGCAAAGACGTATCCAGATGGATACAACCTGACGAACCTTCCGGATTTGTCTCAGATGGAGCATTTACAAAACTGGATGAGAACCGCAGGCTTGCCTACTTTTTTCAAATTGTACCTGAAGAACACCACCGAGACATTTTCTCTGGGCACATATGAGATCCAGATCGGGTTGAACTTTCCTGTTTCTATTTTCGGAGGCACCAAGTCTATGGTGATCACTACCAACTCCATATTTGGCGGCAGAAACATGTCATTGGGAATTATCTACTTCATTGTTGCCGTGGTTTGTCTAGTTTGTGCTATTGGCTTTTTCCTGCAGCACTTGCTCAAGCCTAGAAGAATTGGAGACCACAACTTCTTGCAGGACGGTGGAGCTGATGTGTCTCAAACTACCCACTTCCGAGAACAACTTTAAACAAACTGAAACAAAAACTGTCATTGTGGGAGGGGGGACGCGGATTATGCCAGCATTCTATTCGTACTCAATAAATTACGTTAACAAGTAAGTGCGCAGACCACCACAGATAAAGTGTGCGCGTACACTCAAGGTCGTGCTCAGATCAAAACATCTACACAAGTTCTCACTTCCATGTTAATTTGATGAAAAACAGGACCGGTTCGACCAGTGACCATCATCGGAATAATATATCATCGCCTTTTCTCTAGAACGTTGAAAAAAGGCTTTCAGTGCAGAGCACAATTTATATTGGTATATTTTTATTCTTGATCCGATTCCGTTAGTCCATATTTTCCCCTTTCTGCAGAATGAATATCAATCCCCATCTCCAGTACTTGCAACAGCAGCAATCCGTGGCAAACCAAAATGGCCAGTCGCCACAGTTGTCATCTATGCAGATGCAACAGCAACGCAATTTGCAACAGCAGCGTCAGCAGTTACTCAACCAACACCTCCAACAACAACCCCAACAGCAGCAGCAGCAGCAGCAGCAACAACAACCACTTCTTCCACAACAGCAATCGCAACAACAGCAACAACAAGCTCAGGTTTCAAATGTGAACCCATTATTGGCCGCTCTCAATGGAGGGCTAAATGCACAGGGAGGAAATGGTATGAGCTCCGCCGCAAACGTGTCGAACATGAACTTTAACCAGAACTCCAACCCGTTGTTACAATTACAATTGCAGCAGTTACAGCAGCAGCAGAACCAGCAGCAAAATCAACAACAAAACCAACAACAGAACCAGCAGCCAAATCAACAGCAACAGGCACAGCATCTGCAGCAACAGGCACAAGGTCCTCAAAGAGCGTATCTGAGTCAAATAAATATGCCGTTGCAGCAACAACAGCAAACCCCAATCATCAAAGAGGTGTGGAACTTTAACTTAGAGCATGAGTTCAACGCATTGAGATCCTTCATCAACGATAAAACCGCAACTGTATTTGTCTCGATCCACCAGGAGATTCCGGGAATTGTTGCCAGACCTGTTGGTACATTCAAGTCTTCTTCTGACTACCACTTCCAAACCTTAAGATCGAACGCCGACTTGTTGAACCTCATCCAGTTATCGTTGTGTGCCGTTAAGATTAGAAATAACGAGATAAGTAACTCTGTCATTTGGCAGTTTAACTTCGCTTACGATTTGGCCGAGGAAATGTTCAACGAAGAACATTTGTCGATGTTATCGCAAACTTCGCAAATTAACTTTGCGTCTCATATGAGCCGTGGAATTCCTCATTTCGCGTTTGCAGAGCTAATGATAGAGAGTGGCTTGCTATTGGATTCATCCATCAACTGGTTGAGTTATCATTCTGGCTATGATTTGGGTTTTCTTGTGAGCTTATTGACTAACGATATTTTGCCCAACGACGAGAAGGAATTCTTCTGGTGGTCTTCCAAATACTTTCCCAACTTTTTCGACTTGAAACATATCGGTACCCAAATTTTGTCCTCCGGGTCGGGCGGAAAAGGTGGCCCGAATGCGTCAAATAATGTGGCAAACGATAAGGATGCTCTAGGACCATCGGGCGCGACAGGTGCTGCTGGTGATTTGAACAAGAGTCTTATCTCCAACAACAAACCATCGGTTGAGTACCTTGCGGAAGAGTTGCACTTGTTGCCAATCTCGCCGATGGTTCGCCAGTACTTTGCATCCTCACTCGGACAATTTGCAAACCACCAACATCAGCAAATGACGTCAACATTACATGCTTACTTGTTGATGGAATGCTTTAAGGAGTTACTTAGGCAAGCCAACTTTGACTTTTCTATCTTTGAAAAGTTCAAGGGTTACTTATGGGGCCTAGGTGATACATTTGAGAAAAGCGTGCAACCAACTGAAGATTTAAAGGGTGCTGGCAATTCCATAAAGCAGCAGTGGTAGGATATCCTTTTGATCTATTTACAGACAGCTTACATAACGAATATAACAAATACGACCCATCCGTCCATTTAATGCAGATATCTAATGTACACAAAATAGAAATGTAACTTTCTGAGAAAGCAATTCTTTCTATAACCATTATTCCTTCTTAGCCTCGACCTCTTCTTCCTTCTCCTCTTCAGATTCCTCAGCAGAAGAATCAACCTTTAATCTCTTAGCACTTTCACGTGCTTCCTTCTCCGCCTCTCTTTCTGCTCTCTTTCTCTTGTGCTCAGCCTTTTTATCCTCACCAGTTCTTACCTCCTCATCCTTAGGAGGCTGAACAAACCAAGGAATCTTACCTCTGTTGAAGTCATTCAACACCTGTTTAGCAACAGCACATTCATCTGGCTCACCACCTTTCAACAATCTTCCTTGTTTTCTAGCGATAAGCTCAATGAATTCGGTGCTGGCTTGCTCCAACAAAGAAGGGTCTTCTTCATAATTGCTCCAACCCTTGATCTCGTATGTTCTTTCCAAATGCTTACGCTCACATTTCTGGAGCATATCTGGGATATATTGTTCAGGATTAGACACATGCTCAACTCTGACAACACCTCTAAACAAAATGTCGGACTCCGAGTCTCTATTGCTTGGAGGAACGATACCGGGACAATCAATTAAGAAAATTCTCTTCATCAAGGTGATATATTGCCAAACCTTAGTCTCACCGGGGATAGGAGCAACTGTACACACCTTCTTTTGACGCAAAGTGTTGATAATAGAGGACTTACCAGTATTAGGGTATCCAATGAAACCGACAGAAATTTGCTTTCTGTCAGAATGCAAAGTAGAGAATTGACGCAACAATTGAATCAAAGAACCCTTTCCGAAAGAGTTAGTGATGGACGCATGAAATGCGAGTGTTGGATAAGACTTAGATAAGTGCTTAACCCAAGCAGCCTGATTTGTTAGTAATGATAAAGAAACCCGAGTGGAGGAAGTATTTGGAATATCCTAAAGGATGAAGAAATGAATAAAAAAGAAAGAGGAAAAGATGTCGGCTTCTAGACTACGGACAGGCTCAAACGTAGAAAATGATGAACATTTTCCGAGCAAGTCCAACTCAATAAGATTCCGATACTACCCTGGGGTACCAATAAAGACTATTGGAAAGTGTGGACAAAACTCAAGTCAAAACGACAAGAGTACTGCTAATCAAAACAATCAGCAGGTCCACGGGCGGATAGCATTTTTCTTCCAAAGACGTAACAGGCAACAATGTAGATATGCGACGTAAAATCGAATGCCACCCTGACAAAAGGCTTTGGGTCCAAAAACAAGAAAAAAGAAAAATGTAGAAAACAGAGAAAAAAAAAATCCAAATGAAATCTCCACTCCAAACAAAAAATAAAACCACATACCGCAACCCAAGTAGGAACCAAGTCACACTTGTTCAAAACATAAATCAAATGTTTGTGAGCACACTCTTCCCTCATGTACTTTTCAACGGATTCACATCGAGTTCCCAAGGGATTTCTCGCATCTAAAACGTGAATGACGACATCCGAAGAGTCAATGACTTTATATAATTCGTTCCAAATTCTCTTTGACTGACCCTTGTGGAAAATAGCCTCTTTAGCTTCTTGAGTAAATTCATCCTTGTCCAAGAAAGAACCCCCCATCAAACCAAGAGTAGCGTCCAATTCCTGCTTCTCCTGGTAAGTTTGAGAGTCCATCTCGGTCATGGAGGCCAATTCTTCCAAAGAAGAAGCCGCTTGCGTTCTTGGCTTCTTTCTCTGTTGCTTAGGGCCAAAAGCATGCTCATAAGATTCTGTTTCAACTATTCTCGCAGTTGGAGATTCCGTCAGATCCTTCTCGTCTAAAAGAGACATTGGCAACTTATTTCTTCTCAACAAGACAGAATAAGTGTCATGCTTCTTGTCACCCATGGCTTCTCTGAAATGAGTCAAGGCATCTTGAGCGATAACTCTAGTATTACCAAACCACTTTCTGTTGGGATCAACACGAGCAATTGGGGCATCTGTGCTCTGCAACGAGGCAGCTTGCACGATTTCTCCCTTCGCGTTTCTCACCGCACGGCCAGTTTTGTACATCTGCAAACGCTTGATTTTCTTTGCATCCTTGTAGAAATTCTCACCTTTGACACGGATGTTGCCGTCCTTGGTATCACCTTCACGAGCTCTTCTCAGCTTTTCTTTCTTTTGCGTTCCCATTGCTGCTGACACGAGAAGAAGAGAAAGAAAAAAATTCAAAAATTCCAACCGGAGATGCGATGCGCATTGGGGTCACGTGAATACAGCTTTTGGTGAGAGTCTCGCACTGCTATGTGCGACACTCTCAGTCATGCAGGTTGCGGCCGGCCCTCCGTTCGTGGCTTAGCTGAACACACTAGTGCTCTTTTCTATCGCAATGTCTGGCTCCGATTTGCTGCCCTTGATTGCATCACTATCAACCACACAAGAACATTTTCTCAAGAAATTCTTGTTGGAGGAGCAATTAAAGCATGAGCTTCACTTCTTATCTAAACCGCAATGTTTAGGTTACTTGGGTCCACCGTTCAAGGGCTCAGCTACGGGCAAAACCCAGCTTCCGCTACTACGATACTTTTACTCTGAATTCATCAGAAGCTTCCCGCTCATTGCAAGCAATCCGGAAAAAGACCAGATTGAGTTTTGGAGAGACACTGTTCAGCCGTTCGTGGAGAGTTTCAACTCGAAGCACGTTTCCGAAGGCATTGAACGAGCAGAACAAGTTACAAAACGTCACCAGGTTAACCGCAAATTGCTCTCGGGCCTATTGCTCTTTTACAACTCCATGATCATTAGTCCTCGCGATCCAATCTACTTGGCGTCGGAACATCTTAAACTGTCTGACCAAGGAAAGCTCCCCAAGATAAGTAAGGGACCACTGAAGGGGAAGATCAGCTTACAAGATTATCAGAGACTTCGCTCCCTTGATGACTATCTGAAAATGGCGTTTGTAAACGACCTCCATTTGAATGTTATAGCGGTCATCCCCCAAACAGAGGAGGATTCCCAACACCGCCACAGGGGCTGGGGTATGAATGCTATCCAGTTGCTCACTTTATCCCGCCAAAAGCCGGAAAAACTGCATTATAGATTTGTTATTCACGTTGTGAAACGGACAGATTCCCACGGCTCATCTGAATACAAATCACACTTCATAAGCAAGAGCTACCTGCAGTTTAAGCAATTGGAACACATGTTAAGGAAACTGTTTCCTTTTGTCATGAAAAATGATATAAGCCCCCTTCCAAAGAAGTTCAAGCGTGATAATGGTGTTCAGATGGCTGCCTCAGACGGATTATCTGCAACGTCTAGCCACCAGAACCAAGAACATCCCCAAGAAACAAAATTCCATAGAGAGAAACTTCGATTGGCATTAAGAGGTTATCTCACCACTTTGTGCGGAAAACCTGAGATCGCACATTGTGGTGTTTTCACGAGTTTCCTTGATGACAATAGCAAGTTTGCAACCTTGTCATTAGATGAACAAAAAGATTACGAGCAAAGAATGTACTTGGAAAAGAAGCGTTTGGAAACGCAAGAGCAATTTCAAGAAAATACTGCCAAGGTCATTTATACGTTGGCTCAAGACTTTGAGAAATTCAAGGCGAAATTGATTGACGAGCCTGATCTGATCTCGAAATTGTTCAAAGAACTTGAATTCTGCGATAAAAGGGAAGAGATGTCCCCCGTTCTTCGCTCATTTGTGGATTGGTCCAAACTTGAAGTAGCTGCCACAATTTATCAGGTGTTTCTTACTCAGGATAACTCGAACGAATGGCTTTCCAAATGCAGAAAGTTCCATGCAATGTTTCCCTACAATGTCTGCTATGGTATTTTGAAGTATACTAACCCTGTTAACATAATGGCTCGATTAATGGATCTATTGTTAATGGAGATGCCTTCTTTTTCATTTAGAGGGGAGGGAAAGCGCTCACACAGTTTACTTTCAATGGCATTCATCATGTTGTTGGATGAAGATTTAGATGGTTATGATAAGGAGAGAACAAAGTTGCTTGATTCGAGCCCTCTAAACGACCCAAACTTTAAGTTTGTGATTGACCGCATAAACAACTACGTATATGACCTCAATGACGAGACGCAGGAGGAATTGAAGGAGGAGTCAAAAATAGAAGGGAAAAATTTACTCATTCACATTCTCTATTCGGCGAAAGTTTCCCCACCGATTACAGAAGAGAATCTCGTTCACCTAGCGACAATTGACAAAGCTTATCGCGCTTATCAGAAACTCGAAGAGCATAAGGATGTATCTGAAACACAAACCTACGTGAACATACGCCAGTTGTGGCAATTAGAAACGAGGACGAAGGACAAAAATATCATGAAGAAAATGTGGCAAGAGCCAGAGTTGACTCGCTTGATCAAGAAAATACTTTCATTATTCTTCAACCCTATGATGTCAGTTATGAAAAAATGTGACATACACCTCGTCTTTCGAGATTGGCAAGCCTTTATGAGCGATTTGATGGAGGAGTTATCCGCGTTAGACCAAGGTGAAATGTACTTTTCCAGTCCCGTGGAAATGTTCGGACGTTTTAAAGCCCTTTTAGATAAACATGAACCTAGTCTATGGAGATTCTTGCATAATCTATATGTTAAGGATGACGAAAAGATATTTCTTAGAATCATTGGCTGGATTGAGCATTTTCTAGAAGTTTTAAGAATGAAAAACAGAGATCCAGCACGTGTCACGCTCGACATTGGCGCTTTCAAGGCAGAATCACCAATCGATGAGAAAAAGTTTGTTGAAGAGCTTGACGGAAAGATCGCCTTAATTCTTCAAAAGCGAAAATTACTCAAGGATCTCTTGGCGGATTCAGCCGAAGGGATGACTAAATCCAAAATTTACAATAATGGCGAACATTGCTCTGACACAATAGTTGATACTGATCTACTTCTGCTGCAAGAGCGCCTTCCTAATAGCGACATAACGCTCTCGCGTGAAGAGAACAACGGCTGGATTCTGAGCCAAGAAGCCATAGACAATGAGTGGAAACGGCTCAATGAAAACGTTGTGAACATGAACACTGCAGATATTGGACTCTCAATAGAGGATGTTGAAGAGTTCAACTTGTTCACAGAACACGATAACAAGGTCGGCCGTGTTTTTAATGACGGCGGAGATGCAAAACAATCCACCGGACTCAAGAGAGTTGCCCTCTTGGAAAAACGTGAGAAGCAATTTTCATTGGTAGAGTTGTTCAAGTTACGAGACCTGATGCACAACGCGCTATGTGCTATTTTGTGACCTGCATAGTGATGCATGATTGGGGGTAACTTTTGGGGTTACAATATCCATTCATCTCTCTAGTGCGAGCGCCATCTCTAATGCAGCAGTTACGCTGTAAGATAGCGCACGCAACGGACAATAACGAGATAGATTGTAGTAAAAATGTACATTATAAGGGGCACATTAATATCCGTAGTTTACTTAAAACTCTTCACAGTTTATTATTTTATCCTCATCGAGTCTCGGTGACAACACACTAAGCCTCTTTTCGGGCTGTGTACTGACCACTGACTCAGTGTCAGACCGAAGAGGAATGTCGTCGTGTGTACCTGAGCATTCTCGGGACGCAATAGGCATCACGCATATCGGACTGTACCTTGAACTATAGAAAGATGTGCGACCTGTATGGGAAATTTCTCTCTTCTGGATTCAAATCATCAGATCATCAAGATAAAAGCCTCGACTAGTATACATCAACCCCGAAAAAGAAAAGTTTTCTTTTTTCACTTTTTCTGTTACGTCGATGGATGCGTAGAGTCGTACCAAAACTAGCTGTTGAACTGTATCTTTCGATGATTATCTGCATTCGATATGTCGGATGTGTGTAGCATTTTGCATTTCGCATGATTTTTCTCGCTTCCGCACAGTCCTTGCTCCGCCAGTATACAATGGTAAAATAACCTTGCTGAAGACTATCAGGTATTGTGGTCGGTATCCTCGTATTATTAAGCACCATCTTGAAAAATATAAATCTAACAGGGAGGAATGGTGTTAGCTTCTCCGCAAGACAATGCAAACTGCATCAAAAGAGACTTGATCCAAAGGGGAAATCGAGCACAATCATGCAGGCTGCGCCATGCGCCAAATAAAGGATGGGTCGGTTCCTGAAAACTATTTCGATGTATATTCTGTGAAAATCGTCTCTTCGTTATTCCCTACTGGAAAATCACGCTCTTTTGCAACTTCGTTTTGTTGCTCTAATCTGAATATGCATGTTGTTTTGAAAACATTGCTAGCGTCCAAGCGATTGATTTTTTTATCGTTGGCGACCGTTGTCATCATCAA
Organism: Clavispora vitiphila; assembly: GCA_030557995.1. Lineage (NCBI taxonomy): Eukaryota > Fungi > Ascomycota > Pichiomycetes > Serinales > Metschnikowiaceae > Clavispora > Clavispora vitiphila. The sequence goes on from JANIJR010000009.1 coordinate 189,776, forward strand.
CCTAATTCTCATCGCCTGTTACCAGTTTGAAGGCGTTATTAACGAGGCTTCATCTCTTTTTAAAATCGACACAAACAGACGTATCATTTCGTTATTGTTGAATGAGGTGGAGACAAATAAGACGAGATTTTGGTTAACAAACACCGAATTACAGCATCTTGATGTCAAAATTCCCCTTTCAGACATTCTTCCTTCTGATGATGACAAGCAGCACTTATACTGGGACCCTCGGTTTACCATGGCTGCTTACCTAAATGAGTTGTCCCATATCAAGGAAACGGACAACACTCCAGAGCTACCATTTCATTGGGCAGATTGGATCGATTTGACCCCCTTGAACAATAAGATGGCTCAACTTAATGATCCATATCAGCTTACTTGTCGGAGATTAAGGAAGAAAATTAGGACTTATCCTAACACTGATTATTTCTGCAAGGAAAATGAAAATCTCTCCGATGAGGAGGTTTTTGAAAGTGGTTTTCTTTCAAAGGCTCACATGCCAGCGGCTGTCATTTTCGGTCATTGTAAACACGAGCATCCTTCTTTCAATGATGTTCGAGTTTTCATGGCGAAATCATATGCCTTGACTAACCTTCCAAAACCATATAAGGTAATTATATTGAACAGAAACAACCAAAGAGGTGTTTTCGAGTTCGCGGTGGATCAAAAAAGAAGTCCACAGCAGCGGTTGCTATACAGTGGCTTGACACAAAATCTCATCGGAAACTCGACAGTAACTGAGGTTGAAGGAGTGTCGATGTTATCTTTCAATCACAAAGAATTTTTCAACACGTTAACAGAAAAAATTTCTCCTCGTGTATTAGCCCCCGAGGAAGACATTCATTCATTGAATGACATCGTTACTGCCAAGTCTGGCATGAAAATTTTATCCCTAGACAAGAAAATGTTTGCAAACCCGTTGGATGAGACAAAAAAAATAATCGAGGAGTATCAAACAAAGGCAAACAGATCCATATTTGAAGAAAACTTCTTAGCTGGGTTTAAAGAATGCCAGTTATATGACGGAGGAAATGAACCAACTTATTTCAAAATGTCTGTGCTCGATGTAAGGGAACGGGCAAACTACAAAAATGATTGGGGTTGGCATTATGATTGGCGGTTTTTCTCGGACTTGTTGTTTTTCAATAAGAATGGTTGGACTGATGGGGAACATACGGAGAGAACCAACATTATTTTAGAAAGATTGTTGCGTTCCTGGAACCGCTTTGCAGAAGAAAAGGGGATAATCTCATGGATTATGCACGGTCCATTACTCTCTTGGTATTGGGACGGACTCATGTTTCCATATGACCATGACATAGATATTCAAATGCCAGTTTCGGAACTCATCAGATTGAGCAAGGATTATAATCAAACGTTGGTTGTCGAGAATCCAGAGGAGGGCTATGGAAAGTTTTTAATTGACATTGGCTCATACATCCATAATAGGGATATTTCAACTACTGGAAACCATATTGATGGTCGGTTCATTGACGTGGATTCCGGTATCTATATTGACATCACAGGCCTTTCGAAGTCCTCAGCCAAACTTCCAGATGCGTACAGGAAGGCTGGAACCATCGAAAAGGACGAAAATGACGCGGATGCAGAAGTCTACAACGACCGGAGAAAACATTTCTATACCATCGATATGATTCAACCTCTTCGTTACTCTATGATGGATGGTGTACCACTTTTCGTTCCAAACAAGATCGAGCAAAGCCTTAAGTTTGAGTATTCATCTGGGTTGGACAAATACGAATACGACGGTTGGATATTTGTTCCCATGCTTCAGTTATGGATAAAAACGCACGAATTGATGGGTATTTTGAGCGACGAGGAGAAGATGAAGGATGGGAAGGAAGACCTCGAAAAAATCGTGGAGTCTGTGAAGTCCATGTCAGAGGAATCTGTGGTTAATTTACTCAAGACCAACGATAACATTTTGAGAGAATATTACCTTACAAAAGACCTTTCAGAATGGCATCTGAAGGAGAAGAGTATCCTTTTTGACGAAGGTGGAGACGATATGGAGGCTGTCATTAACGACGTTGAGTTGAGATCGGCCTATGAAAATTTGATTTCAGAAGTGTCCTGGAAGCCACCCTTAAGAATGTGCCTATACGAGTATGAATATTTTGAACGGACTGCTCACACAGCGAACTAGAATTTCCAATCTTCGAATGTGATTGTTTTGGTTGAAAGTGGTCGGTCAGTGGCTGGTTCCATTATAGAACTTTTCAGATTAGGACTAAAAGGGTAGCTAGAAAAATAGCAGGTAGCACGGTTATAGTCCATTGAAAAGAGACAATAAACGCTTTCTCCATCTGATTCGAGCAAATCACATAGGTGGTAAGTCCCACTTTAATGACCGAGCATTTACGTCGCGGAAATTTCTATCCGATCAATCCAATTTACTTCTTTTCTGCCGGAACCGCACGCGAACTACCGTTGCATTACATGCAGTCAGACGATATTGCACTGTAACCGAATATCAAGTCCTACATGTGACTCGGAAAAAGTCGCTTTCACGGTGCTTTTTCTGGTTATGTGCCGGGGAGTACTCCTTTAACCGGGTATCTGTGTTCTGGAAGTTGAGCCACTTTTCTTCTACATAATCAGCTATCCTACTTGACTTCTGCGATATAGGAGATCCCTCCTTCCTTACTTTGTACTCTTTGATTATACATACCTGATGTCAGCTACTACATCAGTTTTGAAAAATCGTCAGTTGAAAAAGACTTCCGAGGAACATAATGTTTCTGGACAATGCACCGAAGGACTCTTGATCGAGAAACTTGACGTTTTTTTGGCAAGAATTGAACATCGTTTGGAACAGTTTGAAAAGTACTTTCAGCTTGTGGGCTCCGGTGCAAATGAAAGAAACACCGAAACCAATGCAGGAGATAAAGGCACAATGCAATCATCTTCCCGCCGGGGAAGTATAACTTCAGTCCCTTCCTTGAAAGACATTTCGATAACACATATGAACCAGGTCTACGAACAATTACGGAGCGTAAAAGACCACGTTCTTAAAATGTCAGTCACCAACTTGGAGTATTTATATAAGACATTGGACGAGAAGTACAATGACTTGTTCAACGCTGACGGTGATTCTCTGATAATTTTTGAACAATATCCCAGCAAGGAAGTTCTTTCCGGCAACATAATTGATACCATTCTGTTTTTTGAACAAAAATTGTCCGATATCGACCAATTCATCACAAGTAAGACCACGCTGGCAACGGACAACTATGATCAAGACTCCAAATTCAACCGTTTCCGCTTTTTCAATTTCAACAAGGCCTTGACAACTGCCGAGGAAAAATATTTGCATTATTATCAGCTCCCATTGAGTTGGAGAGAGAACAGGTACATTATCCATGGTTACAGATTCACTCTAAAACACAAGGACATGCTCAAGTCAATGTTCCATTTCAACCACAATGAAACAGCAAATATCTGGACACACATCATTGGAACAGTTTGTATCCTATATCTCGGCTTCGTTCACTTTCCCTCGACTGAGGTTTATGCCAAAAACACGTGGAAAGACAACTTAGTGATGTACACGTTCTTGGCATCGGCAGTTGAATGTTTAGTGAGCTCGGTTCTTTGGCACACTTACTCTTGCTTTGCACATATCAGGATCCGTAGTCGGTTTGCTTGTTTTGATTACACTGGAATCACGGTGTTGATTACATGCTCAGTTATTTCCGCGGCTTACTGTGCATTATACGAGCACCCCAAATTACTCACAGCATTTGTCTGTCTTTCTATTCTTGCTGGATTGGGAGGTTTTGTCTTCAACTGGTCACCCCATTTTGATAAGCCTGAGTGTCGGCCATACCGAATTGTATTCTTTGTTTGCCTAGCATTGTTGGGTGGAACAACGTTTTTGTGCAAGTGGAGGTACGAAGGATTCATGGTAGCTTTATACTTCTATCTTCCCCTTGTATACAACTCGTTTGTGTGGTATTGGGCTGGAGTTGTGTTTTATGGAGGATTGATTCCTGAACGGTGGAGATACGATATCATTATCAACGAAGACGGCATTTGCAGACACACCCATTCTCCCACTGATATCTTGACCGGTCACGTTGAGGATTGTGGTGAAGAAGAGATGGAAGAGATGCAACAAGAAATGAAAGATATGGAACATGAGATTGAAGAAACCACATTCCCCAACGTGCATGATGTGGATGCGGCAAAGAAGCATATGGCTTATGATGTTGTGGACGAGGAAGAAAAATACAAAGATATTCTTGCAAAGCACTTCCCACCGGAACCGGTGAAGACACCTTACCATCGCGACTTTATGTCTTTATGGTGGGTTGATTACATCATGTCTAGTCACAATATTTGGCATGTCTGCGTTGTTTTAGGCGTTGCCGGTCATTACTTTAGTGTTTTGAGAATGTTCACATGCGCCCGAGACGCGATTGACCCGGTATATTAAGTTAAATAGTAAGTAAAATTCATGCGTGGTTCGCATTGGCGGCGGCAAAAAACAAATGTTTTGCCTAGAATAATTCCGGGGACGTCTGAGGCCATGCACCTACCCCACTTTAAATGCCAAAAGCCCACATGCCCCGTTGCTGGCTGCACAGCCACAGCTAGGTGAAGATAATATACTTTGCTGAACTCTAATCATATTCACCTGTACATTCTCAAGTCCAGAATTGTTTTAATTCCAAGGCGATTTCGGATATTTCAGCCTCGTGCGGTGGGGAAAATCTCTTTCAAGAAATAGTGGGCTGCTTACGTCATTTTGCAGTGGTAACAAAGCATATGAGCCATGAGCAACGCCGTGCCGAAGTTGAGCGCGGTTAAAGTTACTACCAAAAATTGCAATTCAGCGTGAGCTAACAGTGCAGGCTACGAGTACCAGGTATAGCTGGTATCATTGGATGCGGCCGATTGTCCTGGTCTCTAAATTGCAAATTTCAAACGTTGCCTAATGGATTTCGGCAACCTTGATGACATCTGAATGAACCCGCCTCTATCTGTATATAAGTTGCAGCTACACGCGTATGCAGTATTAGGGCCTGGCTCCTAACAAAATGCCTTCGAATTTTGAAGTACAGCATAACAATCTAAAATATACAGAATGACCTGTGTGCGCGTGCATAAAAGTATGTTTGTGCAGAACTAATTGCTATTTGTAGAGCGGAAAGGCTGCCCTATTCTGCACATACTGTATGTCTGGCCGGGGTCTAACGTAATGTTGCTTCTAATATATGCTTGTGGTGGGAAATGGTCATCGCGTATGTGACGGGGTGAATATACCCTGTCTGTGGTATATAAGGACCGCATCCGGCCCTCCCCCTTGCCGAAGTATCGACAATGAAGGATTTATTTCATAGAACGAGCAGTTTTGGCCTCACTGGCAGAAGCTTGAGAGTCGCCGTGACTGTTATCGCCACCACTGGATTTTCTCTTTTCGGTTATGACCAGGGTCTTATGTCCGGTTTGATTACCGGTACTCAATTCAACGAGGAGTTCCCTGCTACTTCCAGCACAAGTCTTGATGGCCGCCATGTGAACAAGCAGCATGCCACTGTTGTGCAAGGTGCCGTCACCTCTTGTTACGAGCTAGGCTGTTTCTTTGGTGCTTTGTTTGCGCTTTTCCGCGGAGAACGTATCGGAAGAAAGCCTATGATTATCATGGGTTCCATCATTATCATCATTGGTACAATTATATCTGTCACTGCTTTCAAAGATAGCTGGGGTTTGGGTCAATTTGTGGTTGGAAGAGTTATCACAGGAATTGGTAATGGTTTGAACACTGCCACCATTCCTGTTTGGCAATCGGAAATGTCCAGAGCTGAGAACAGAGGTAGATTGGTCAACTTAGAAGGTTCTGTTGTCGCCGTGGGTACTTTTGTTGCTTACTGGTTGGACTTCGGACTCTCGTACGTCGACAACACCGTTCAGTGGAGATTCCCAGTTGCGTTCCAAATTTTCTTTGCTCTCATTTTGTTCTTTGGTATCGTCAACTTGCCAGAATCCCCTAGATGGTTGATCTCGCAAGACCGCAAACAAGAGGCTATGGAGGTTTTGAGTAAGTTGAATGGCTTGCCAATTGATGATGACCAGGTGTACGCTGAGGTCACTGTCATTGAAGATGCTGTTAACAGATTTGCCAGATCTCAAGTTGGCTTCCGCGATATCTTTTCTGGTGGAAAGACTCAACATTTCCAGAGAATGCTTATTGGATCTTCTACTCAATTTTTCCAACAATTCACTGGTTGTAACGCAGCCATTTACTATTCCACTGTTTTGTTTGAGACCACGATTTTCAACGGTAAGAGAAGATTGTCTTTGGTTCTTGGAGGTGTTTTCTCGACCGTTTACGCCCTTTCTACTATCCCATCGTTCTTCTTGGTTGATACCTTGGGTAGAAGAAACCTTTTCTTGATTGGTGCTACTGGCCAAGGTGTGTCCTTTTTGATTTCGTTTGCTTGTTTGGTTCACCCAACCGCGCAAAACGCCAAAGGTGCCGCTGTTGGTATTTTCTTGTTTATTTCCTTCTTTGGCTTTACCATTTTGCCTTTGCCATGGATTTACCCACCTGAGATCAACCCATTGAGAACCAGAACTGTTGCAAGTGCCATTTCCACTTGTACCAACTGGATCACCAACTTCGGTGTTGTTATGTTTACCCCAATCTTCATGGACAAGTCCGCGTGGGGTGCTTACTTGTTCTTCTCTGTGTTGAACTTCTTATTTGTGCCTGTGATCTTCTTCTTTTACCCTGAGACAGCTGGCAGATCTTTGGAGGAGATTGACATTATTTTTGCCAAGGCACACGTTGAGGGCCGCCAACCATGGAGAGTTGCTGCTACTATGCCTAAGCTTAATTATAAGCAAGTTGAGGAACAAGGTACTCAACTCGGTCTTTACGACGGCGACTTTGAAAAGGAGGGCTTTGAGGTTAAGGAGGATGTCTCATCTACCGCCTCTGACGAAAGACCAAATGAGGGTGTTTTGGCCCAAGTTTAATAATTTATTCCTATGTAAGATATATTAGATGTTGAATGACGACATGAGTCTCACCTGTAGAATACGCGAGGTGCTGCAGTGCAACCAGAAAAGTTTTTTTTCTTCTGATTCTCATGCAGTCGCAAGGGTTTGGTGTGCGTTTGTTCGCCACCACTTCATAAGTAGAAATCTCTGGCGTACGGTGGAAGCAGGTACGGACAGAAGTCAATATATCACGGACACATATCGACAGAAACCGATTGGTGTGGAAGCTGATGAAGTTGCAAGCGCGCAAGTTGAAACACGGAAGTGACACAGCAATAAACACTCCACGTAGGTGCGCTAAACTCCCGTGCAGCTGCCCGGTACTCCCACGACCGGCTAACTCCGAGAGTCGAGTGATTGGTCTGCATACTAAGACTCCTCTTCCACATTTTAAGCACCGCAGCGTATCTAAACGGTCGACGGAGACAGTGGCGCCTGTAGATCTTGGGCAGAATCAGCACGGGAGTAGCTCTCAGCCATCTCAGTGACCAAAAGAAAAAAAATAACCCTTTGCGTCATGTTTTCGCTCTAAAACAGCTTCTCCTTGTGGCGGAGATTACACACGAGTATGACGAAGGGTCTTGGACATCACCGCGTTCGGCATATAGTCTCATTTTCATCTACAGACAAAATCCATCACGTCCCCGCTTTTCGTCACCGATCTCCCTTACTACCCCTAGACCCCGTTCTCTACCTCGCAAACCTTTTAAGCTAGCTTTTCCGCTTTTACTTCCCGTCTCTGCCTCCAGTGAATCGCGACGTCTTCAACAGCCACTTATGGAGGTGCACGTGAATCGTCCCATCGGGATTTCTGATTCCCCCACACTCGATGCGCCTTTGGGCCTGGATAAGGCTGGGAGAAAATCCCAAGAGATGAAGGTGTTGGCCAACGGAAATGTGATGAAGCTTCAGAAATCCCGCCAGCGCCGCATTCTCAGCTGCATCCACTGCCACTCCAAGAAAATCAAGTGCTCGCGTGTCCAGCCAGTTTGTGACAACTGCCAAAAGGTTGGCATCGAGTGCAAATACTTTTCCAACAAGCGCATGAGCCGCGGCGGTCGCAGAAGGTCTGCCACTGCTCAAAACCCGCCCAAAAGGACCGACTCCATCACGTCGGAACTGCCGGTGAAGACGGAGAATCATTCTCTGGATCCCCATGAGTCGTCGTCTGCCACCGACTACTCGGAGATGCATCGCATGCCATCTTTGGACTCTGACAAGTTAATGTCACCGGATGAGAAGCTCGACCCAGTCTCGTATTCTCAAGATCCCTCGCTTGACTTCATGGGAATGGCTGCCAAGGTGAAAGAACTTTCTCCAACCGCTAGAGGCAATTTTTCGTCTCTCGAATCCGCCAGTATTTCCTCCCTGAGTGTTCTTCAGGCTCCAGTCCCGAACTCTGTGAGCAACAACATGACGAATAACTTTTTCAACACAAATTACGCCAGTAACAACAAGCAAAAATCGGCGCCTTGTGATGATCTATATTCGTTCAATATGAGCTCTTTCACCTTCACCTCAGCCCATGCTCCATCTTTTGCATCCCCCTCAGTAAAGGGGGCTCTTTCTAGCCATGGGAATCTAGGGAAGATTGAGACGGTAGTAGAGTCTATTCCCAGCGACATGTCTGCAACTTTTCTGGAATCCAAATCAACGACAAGCACCAATGAAGGACTGAAACCTAACAACAAGTGTCAGACGACCAACTTCGTTGATGGACCACGCAGGGCGCCGCCCGTGATGGGCAACTTACCACCAAAAGTTTCAAGTGTCACTACATTCGGACAAGCTGGCGACATCTCTGATACCGAAGCATCGTCTTTAAATAACCCAGGTTTAAAAAACTCTTTGACTGCTTTTCCGTCTAATCCGGCCACTACCATGAACTACTTATACGGCACAAACACCCACTATGAAAGCCTGAGCTTGCTTTCGGATCTCATTGATCATTTACCTAGCTCGCGAGAACGTTCTTTAGAATTACTAGACCGCTATCTGAACTCCGTGCATATACTCTTTCCTGTTATGGTGAATTTACATGAATTTATAAAAGAGCACGACAGGTTCTGGGATAAATTTGATCCTCAAAAGACCCACTCATCATCCACTCCTGAATACGTTGACGATTTCAATTTATTGCAATTCTATACGCTCTACTTTCCCATTCTCTACGCTTCGACGATTTCTGAGTTTGAAGAGTATGACAATTTATTGTTAAATCAAGATGTGAACAAGTACTTGAAAGGATTTAATAGAATCTGCCAGTACTACAATTATCCACATGGTCTTAAGTCCATCCCACTTCTTTTGGGTAATGTTATTATTCAATCTACCAGTCCCAACCCATCGACGATGGAAATGTCTCAAATCATAAGATATGCAAAATTTTTGCAATTACACAAAGATCCAGCCACGCATTTGAAGATTACTGACTGGAAAATTGTGCGTTTTAGAAGAATGTTATGGTGGGTAATTTTCGGCCTCGATGCTTTGAGTAGTCATAATTTTTGTCTACCCCCTGTTTGCAGGTATGAGGATGTTGACGTTGAACTACCCGATGCTGAAGATCCTATTTTCGACAGCTCGGGTCACTTGACTCACAAACAGTTAAATGTCACAATCCTTTCCATGACTATTAAATTCAAATATGATCGCATTTTAAGTGACTTGGTCAATCAATTGCATAATGCTCTTTCGCTGAACATAACGGAAGAAGAAATCCAAAGGATCAAGTCGATGATTATCGATCTCTTTCACTATATTCACAAATCTATCTTGAAGATGAACGAATTCTTTCAGATAAACCCTCCTAGCACTGTTCAAGAAATGAATTTGCTCAACTTTGTCAAGAATCACTCTTGGAGTTATGTTGATCGTTCTATGATGCTTCTTCATAAAAAGATTCTTCTTAATGATCCGAAAGGTTCGAAGAAATCTTTTGAAAGAGAATCTAATGTTCTTGCAATGTCTTTCAGGAAGGATAGGAATGGGTGCTTGGCTCTAAGTGAGTATGAAGATACTTTTGGAAGATTGCAAGAGAACAATATTATTGCAAATTTTGACAATTTGCCCCTCTCGCAATTGAGATTCAATCAGCATGAGTTGTTCACGTACGAGAATATGGACAACAATTTGATCCCATCTATTCTACACAATTTGAATGATTTTTTGAAGTATAATGATTTCATAAAATTTGGCAAATTCAACTGGTTTATCAAAAGGACCATCCCCTTGGATTCCATAATCTTGTTGTTTATTATTATTTCTGTCAAGTTTAAGTACAATTTCATGACTTTAAATGAGTTGGTGATATACGTCAACTTGATCAATAAGTCTCTCTACATTTTGAACAGAAAGTACTTCAAGAATGAAAAGTACAAAAGAATGCTCTCGTTGACAAACTGTACTTGGGAGTTTATTTTAAAAAAATTTAACGTTGTGAGAGTCATGAATGCTATAAATCACAAAAAGGGGACCAAAATTGAATGTTTCGATTTTCAAGTGAATGGGTACATGAATATGAGTGAGTTATTCGATGTTATGGATGTCCCGCAGCCTGCTTTGATCCATAATGGTGAGAATATAGGCATTGCCAAGACCGATGTTAGTGGATCGTCGTTCGGGGACTCTTCGAATAAGTGGAAGTCCGAATTGGGTTTAAATGATGATAAATTAAGCCAGACATTATTCTTCAATGTGCTTCTGCATCTAAACGAGAAACAAAGTGAAGCAGACTTACAAGGACAAAAGCTCGAGTTACTTCAGCTCAACGAGAAGATTTATTATGACTTACGAAACAACTTTGTTGACATTATTGACTATTGTACATTTTACTCATCATTGGAGAATGTACTTCATGAATTAATGGATTATATCAATAGTGGGTCACAAAGTAATTTGGTGAAAAATTAAAACTAAATGATGATAACTGAGAAGTACTGGTTACTTTGATATTTGAACTCGTCAACATTAGTGCACACAAGATTTCAAGAGTAAATAGATTCTTAAAAGCATTATTCTGTTAAAGTCAAACAGATGTATATTACTAATAAAAGCCTAGAAGGTGCGACCTTTCGCACATCTGATAAGTTGGCATATTTACTAAATCTAGCAATTGCAACACTTGAAACTCAAACTTCATTATACTCTAGTTACGCGAATATGGCCACCTAAACATGAGTATGGAGAAGATAAACAGCGTCCAAGTTCAGCAATAAAAGCAATCTTACTATTTTTTTTTTCTGACATTCTCTAGCATCTAGTTTTAGGAGCAGAGCTTGCAGTCACTAGATCCAGAAGTGGATTCGGTGATATCCACACCAAATCCGGAATCGATTTCACCAGAGATAACAGCGGAGCCAGATCCCGAAGAGCTGGATGATCCCGAAGATCCCGAGTTAGAGGATCCGGACCCAGAAGAGCCAGAACCAGAGGATCCAGAACCAGAGGATCCAGAACCAGAGGATCCATGAGAGGAGCTGGAACCAGTGTGTTCAGATGAGCCAGAGTCAGGGGATCCGGAGGAGCCAGAGTCAGGGGATCCAGAAGAGCCAGAGTCAGAGGATCCAGAAGAGCCAGAGTCAGGGGATCCAGAAGAGCCAGAGTCAGAGGATCCAGAAGAGCCAGAGTCAGAGGATCCAGAAGAGCCAGAGTCAGAGGATCCAGAAGAGCCAGAGTCAGAGGATCCAGAAGAGCCAGAGTCAGAGGATCCAGAAGAGCCAGAGTCAGAGGATCCAGAAGAGCCAGAGTCAGAGGATCCAGAAGAGCCAGAACAGCTGCAGTCCCAGCAGTATTGGTTGAAGTCGGCGTTCGAGGTAGCAATTCCCAGCAAAACGCCATTTTTCTTGAAACTCAAGAATCTCTTGTCTTGATGAGCCCCAAGTTTTTCGCTTGCAAGGAATTCAGGAACATCGTCTCTCTTGTGAGAAAGCTGGCTGGAGCTAGTGATCGCAGAACACTTGCTGGTATCAGCTTGGTTCTTGTAGGAAAACTCAGTTGGAAACACTTGTCTCCAAGCAGAAGACGTGTCATGCAATTTCACATCGAGAGATAAACCGCTTGGCAAGCAGCATTTGCCGTTAGAAATAGTTGGTTTAACAATAATTGGGGTACTCCATTGACACCAGTTTTCAATGTTGGTGGTCAGGCCCAGAACCAATGGGAAGTCCTTGGTACCTGTACCAGTGATCGAGATTTCGTTCACGTATTGGGTTGGAACAATACCAATTACCGCAGCCTCCAGATGCATTTGGAAGTTCAAAACAACCTCGTACAACTCGCTGGAGTATCTAGTCACCTGGGAAACAGAAATGTCAGCATCAGGGTATTGGCCGCTGGTACTTCCACCGCCGCCACTAACACTAACTTCGCTGCTCTCGCCACTTTCGGTACTTTCGCTACTGCCAGAAGAGGAGTGGCTTCCGCCGTGTCTCTTGCTAACAGAAACTTCAGCACCGCACTGGTATATAACTTCAATGGAACACTCGCCGCTGACCTCAATGGAGCCACCAGATGAAGAGGAGCCACCGCAACTTCCAGAAGAGCAAGTAGTGCCACCCGATGCCGAACCTGAACCGGAAGCAGATCCAGATCCCGAAGCGGAACCGGATGCAGATCCTCCACCGATAAGACTGCTGAGTATTTGCTTCTTGACATCAATAATGCAGCCCACAAGTGCAAACAAAGGTCCAAGAGTAGCATTTACCGGAACAATTGCGAGCACAAGCACCGCGTACCATGTATAGATTGAGTTTGTTCTCATGATTTAGTTGTTGAGTTCACAGATAGAATTGACCGATTGACTCTAATTTATATTGAAGTCGAGGAAAGCAACATTCCCTGAGAATCCCTCATTTTCAGTCGTATTCCATTATAAATTGTAATTTTCTTGCATTTAGTTGTTGTCAAGAAGCAAAAAGGAATTACTAACAAAGCAAATGGGCACTTGAAACATCTACTTCTGAATTCTTTCACCGTCTTTGATTCCACTGTACGGCCTGCAGCCAACAAAGAAGCTGCTGCAGGTGGAAATGCGGCTGCTAGTATGCGCGACCGGCGTTACGACACACAGAAGCACGAACGAAAATCTAAAGCGTGAAAGAACACCTTTGATGCATGATGGTACTAATTACAATATCTAAGATTATTACGTCTTTAACGATGTTTTGCGAAATGCTAAAATCACTCACTAAAAAAGTGCCCAGTTTTTTCATTGATGGGTAGAGCAATTTTAAATGCTCGTCTCGGGTAAAATAATTTTAGAACATTGTTCCAAGCACAATCGGTTATGTGAGTTCATTATATTTTATGGAGATATTAGTTATCTTGTTCATTTTTAACTCATCCTCGTCACTTACTGTGGGTTCAACCACATCGGGACACCCGGTAGATCCTCCTCAAGACCATACAAAGAAATTGTCTGACAATTCCACTTTGTAACGAATTTCGTCAAGAGCGCAGTAGATTGTTCTCTTTTCGTTTCCAGAAATGGTATTTATAGTTTTTTCTCTTACAGACTTCGTATAATTCAAGTTATAATGAGTATACCATGAGGTAATATGGCCAGGCTGATAGCTCAACCGAAAACCCCATGACTATTATGCACACCGACTTCTCGATTGATTTCTAAACCCTAGTTTATCTCCAAACTTTGCTCAAGTGAAATCTATTTTTTTTTTTTTTACGGGGGGAGGGGAGGCGGGAGCAAATGTTTGTAAACGGTGATGGTAGTTTGACTAGATTAAGAAATCAACAGAGTGATTCTCATTAATGGTGTTCCTGGCAGGACCTTACATACGTTTACTACATGGGTGTGCGATCACAGAATATTAAGCACATCGACACTTTTTTCTCATTTAATTTTCAACCTGATTCATTTTCCAGAATTCAATGTCGTTAAATTAACCCGATTTTACCTCTTCCCTATTCAATGTCTTATTACGTAACATTTCAATTACCCCCACCCATTTCCGTGGTCTCACTCTTTATATTCAGTCCTCGATATTTTCTCTCTTACGTTTTGAACGCGTTTTATTTCACGGCAAAAATTGATTTGATCATGTTGGCGAAACTTGGCAGCAAATTTGTTTGACTTGACTGAACTATCTGGTGCATTTTCAATTTCAATAATGGTTGTATAGTGTAGTGGTTATCACTTTCGGTTTTGATCCGAACAACCCCGGTTCGAATCCGGGTACGACCTAATTTTTTTAAACAGTTTAATTTCTTGAACTTTGAACAATAGCTAACGCTTAATCAATGATTCACTCCGGTATTCTATATTGTTGTGCATTTAAATATTTTTACTCTTCATTTCTAAACTTGGGTGGGGTTAATGGCTCATAATTTGTGTTGTAGACGTTGTCGGAAGGCACATCTCTGGCGTGAATATTGCGCAAGTCTAAATGTTGGGGACCAAGATCACTGAGCTTTGAAACTCCCAACAATTTCATGTCGACGCGCATTTCCTCCTTCAACAATTGAATGGCTCTCCGTACGCCTTCTTCTCCGTACGCAGCATTGGCGTATAAAAATACTCTTCCCAACCCGACGCCTTTTGCACCCAACGCGAGGCACTTGAGTACATCCGAACCACGTCTCACGCCACCATCAATGTAGATCTCGATTTTATCGTCTAACCCTTTTTCTTTCAAAACTGGCATTGCCTCCGCTAAAACCTCAATGGGTGCCCTGGAGAAGTCGAGCTGTCGGCCACCATGATTGGATAAAACAGCCGCTTTAACACCTTTTTCCGCAGCTAATACCAAATCCTCGACGCATTGTACTCCCTTAATAGCCACTGGCACAGGAGTTTCCGACTGAATTTTTTCGATGTCTTTCCACGTTACAGATTGATCTGCGCCAAACTTGACGGCGGCTGAAAGGTCACTTGCGCCATCATCGTCGCCATCAAGAGACGCAGATTGCAGTATCTCGGCCCGTAGTTTCATATCCTTTTCTCGGCGGCCAAACTCTGCAGAGTCCACTGTGACGAAAATACTTTTCAACCCTAATTCTTTCACCGCATTCACGGCGTTGGTACTATCATCTTCATTGGCCAAGTACAACTGAAGCCACTGAGTTTGGCCATCAATTGCTTCTGCGACAATGTCCTTTAGCGGGTAGGACGCACTGTGTGAAATCATTTGTATGATACCTTCCTTGCCGCATCCTCTTGCGATAGAAAGTTCTCCATCAGGGTGGCCCAATTTAGCTTGTGCAGTTGCGGAGCAGTATATTGGAGCTTCACATGGCACACCGAGCATGTCTGTGGTCATGTCGATCTCTTCTAAATCGACAAGAACCCTGGGCTTAAAAAATATTCTACCAAACGCATTGTGATTTTCGCGCAATGATATTTCATCTTCTGCTCCGCCGGAGTAGTAGGTCCAAGCGGTGCGAGATAGTATCAATTTTGCAATATGCTCAAAGTCGGAGGTTCGAAAAACCTCTGAGAGCGGTGGAATATTTTTTCTGTATTCCTCGGCATCACTATCATCAACTTCAGTGATATCTTTGGCTACTTCCATTTCCCCCAACAATGGCCCCAAGCATTCTTCTTCTTTCAAGTACTTGGCAATGAAATCAGGCGCATGGAACTTGTTGAAAATAGCCAGCGCGTTTTTTCCTGCATATTTGCGTATAATATCGGCTCCTCCGGGGTGTCTCTCGAGAAACTCGGTTAGGTCGTACACCTTTCCGTTGATCACTACCCAAATGCCGTTTTCAACAGAATTGTGCTTCCTTACTTCTTCTGCTGGTACACCCTTTAGTTGTGTTTCTAATTCGGCAATTCGGTTATAGAAAGCAAAAGAAGAACCAATCGCACATCCAACGAATACCCACGTGAAACTTCTAGAGCGCTTCTGCTGATATGCATGGCTCAGCAATAGTCTCCTTCCATGACCGAGTCTCCAATTGCGGAGGATTTGCGTAGCTCTTAAATTGTCGCGGGCAAATCTTATCATGATTAATCATTCAACATAAATTTCGCTTCGGGAAGACTCCCTTCTATTTATTGCAAATGTGGTGGGTTATTGCGTAATCAATAGCAACAAAGTTTGAAATGATTACATAATATCGCATATACAGTTGTAAACAATAGAAAAACAGCACATAGCACTTGACACATGTCAACTTACTTATGGCTGCCTCCATGAATAAAAGTACCTAGGGAAGTATCAGTCCACGACTATGACATCTACTGGAGAAGACTGGCTCTCTTTGGGTGGAACCGGCGGTCCGCTTTCATTTTCTTTTTTTTCCTGACACATTTTCGATGCAGAACGTGCATCTCCTTTATGCAGTGGACTGTCTGGAATAATCTTAGCTGTGATTGGAGATGATGTCGCAGTAGGGCCACTATCAATGTAGGAACTCAACCTCTTTTTATTTGGTGACGTTGATCGCTTGAGTTTATAGCCTGTTGCTTTTTCTGGAGATCCGCCTTTGCTTTTCACGGGAGTAGATGGAGGGGGTGTTCATGGACGAACATCACCTTGCACGCCATTCAAACTGTTATCTTCCTCTGGGTTTGGGATCCCCTTAACCGAAGCCTTGGTCACCGCCCGTTTCATCTTATTCTGAAGTCTTGTTTTAGACGCATCAGCACCGGATGTGACTCGAGATTCTCTGCCGGAAGCTGAACCTTTAGCACTCGTACCTGAAGTCTTTTTCGAACTGCCAGTACCAGGCTTGTTTGAGTTGCGTCTTCTCAATTCTCCAAAAATTGTATCTTTGTTAGAGAATAAATCCATAATGAATGATTTTTGGGTTGCTTCGACCACGGCAGCAGATGTTTGGATATTTTTACCATCTGACCCATTAAATCCTCTTTTTGGCCTTAATACTAGCGTTCCAAACTCGTTAACAAGACGAGTGCGAAGAGAATTTCCCAACTCTTCGTCGGCTGCAGCAATAATATTTACAAGACGGTTGAGATGAGTCAATATAGCGTCAAGCGTAGCTAAACTGCATACCGGTAATTCCAGCAAAGTGTTCTGTAATCCAGTGAGTCTTGATTTGTTCACTGATTCGTCTTTGGTATCAACTGGGTAGTTATTGTATAACGTCATGATCAAGTCAAAATAGCTGTGAGGCACAATGGAATCTGGCAATTCCATAAAATACAACTTGAGAACATTGGTAACAAGCTTTGGCTCGACTTTTTTTAATATCTCTTGAATTTCTGTAACATCTGTTAATTCATTCAACTGAAATCTTAGTTCATGGATACTAGACAAATGCACAGGCTCCGTCCACAAGTTTACTCTCTCGGAATCATCTTTCAATTCAGGGTACATGTTGTCCAAGCAAGAAAGGGTTGCCTGGATGATAGAAGGAACAGCTTTTCTGTCCAATCTTGTTTTCACATTTAGGTCAACTCCAAATGTCTGTTTGATGTTAGAGTTGTAATAGTTATCATACAAAGTGACACGAGGTTCGAATTTGCCAGTAGCATAATTCTCAATCAAGAGTTTCAAATCGCTCAGAGGATGAATGGTTTCCTCTACAACGAAAAGTTCGTCGGATGCACTTTTAAGAGCTGCCCATTTGTTTGAGAAGATTGATAAAAAGTCAAATGTGACTTTCTTTAGAGCTCTCAACCGGTCGAGCTCGCACTTTTCCATAAATGTCATATGGTCCATGACAATTTCTTCAAATTCGCATCTTATTTTATCCAATTGCTTTGTGGTTTCAAAATAAGAGACATCCAACATTTCAACTTGCTTAAGGAGCTTAGGGTATTGGCTCTTATCGTTGAAATCAACTGATGAGACACCAATGGCTTGCTTGACATCTTCAAAGTAGTTTGTAAGCAGGGCAGTTCTTGCGGTCGATGCTGCGGCTGAACTAGAGGCAGCAGTTCTGGTTTGGTCGAGGTCTACCAATTTGGTGAACTCAAAAGCTGTTGGTTTCCACTGGTAAAGAAATTGGGAGGAGTTGATAAAGTTCTTACTTGCGTTCATTGATCCAATCAATCGAATAAAGTTGTGTTCTATCAAATCTTGACCAAACGCCTCCGCCTTGGCGATGTTTCCCTTGTATTCAGGCATGTTATCTGACAACCATTGAGTTATCTCGCTTCCACTAGAGACATTGTGGTATTTCCCGAGAATCGGGACTTTATGCGTTCTTAATTCAATGTTGCTGATGATATCACCCAACAATTTCCGGGCGTTTTTATGGTCGTAAACGGCACCGGCAAAAGTGTAGGTATTTTCGTTCAAATCAGTTTCAGTTTCGCTTGGATTGTCATTGTCAACACTGTTTTCAAAGCTGTTATCTTCGTCTTGAGGGATCAGCTCGAGCTCTTCGTCTGTGTAGCGAGATCTGAACTCTTCCAACATTCTGCACTTGTTGAAGTACTTTGTTTGCAACTTCTCTAGGTTGGCCTTGCTGGTCTTATACTGCTTAAACTTCTCTTCGATGGTTACCTCAGAGTAGTTGATTCTCAGTTCATGCTCTTTGCACCATTTCAGGAAGGGCTCCAAAACCAATTCTTGGATTCCTTCAGCCACTTCAATGTGATATTTTCCCTGGCGGGAAAAATTCTCATTCATTTTTGCGTAGGCATTCTTTATGGTTGAAGCATAGTCATCGTCTGTGTGGCGTTTGCTCAATGGCTTGACTTGGAGGGGTAAATTCTCTAACAGAACCCCATATTGGAGTTCCGCATCCATGCGCTTGTTAAATAATCTGATGTAGTCTTCATTCTCCTTGACGCCTTCGAAAAGAAGATCGAAGAGCACTTCGTGGCCCAGGTGATAATCTTGGGTCCAGAACCGCTCCGCAAATGACATTGAAAGGGTTCGAACTTGCTGGTAGAAGTAGGTTGGATTCTGGTTTCCAGCTCACGCGGGTCTATTATTGTTTCGGCAAGGAATGTGCAGGATACTCAGCTAGTTGAGGAGCCAAGGCATACCGGAGGCGAAGATGGAAAGACTATTCGGATTGACGAGCTCGCATGGTGGAATTTCCACAAATTTTCTTATTTTTGCATCAATTAATGCAACAATCTTTGTTTTCGCCCGTGACTCTGGATGACATAACTTGGCTCACGTGCTTTCCCGCCTCAGCCACTGCAACCGTTTGGGTGCAGGTTCACGCGCTGGTGCGAACATGTCAATTACCTCCTGGATTTTCTACATTATCTGGATTCTTGACAACCGTTGACAAAACAAGAAAAATGGCTGAAGAGTTACCAGAATGTCCATCCACGCCTTCGTTGCGGCAAGAACTGGATAGCTTCTCCGGTTGGATGACGCCGGAATCTACAGGGCCGACGCAACCATCGAAAATCCGGCGGACTGAAATCACTCCAGCGACACCTCAAAAATCGCTCCTTAGTCCAAAAACTGCCACAAAACTGGCTAAACATGGCCTCGACCATTTCTTGATCGATTCACATCTGCATTCGAAGTTTCTTCCCACTCCACTGACCGTGGGGTCGGGTCGGAAGCCAAAACAGACATTTGGTCTTGCAGCGCCATCTACGCGATCAAAATCATTGACAGCCAGTCTTCAAGCGCTAGCAGATGGCGATACAGAAATTAGCTGTCAGAACTTTTTTGGAAATACTCCATCTGTTACTGAAGAGACAAGCCCTAAGGGACTACTATTCAACGACTCTGTGCTGTTTCCTCAGGCTGGTCCCACCACACCCCCAACGTATAACGAACCTTCGCTAACCAGCTTTTCCGATAGTGATGACGACATCCAAATTGTCAAAGTGTCGGACTTGGCTAAAATTCCCAGGAAGAAGCTAAAAAACCCATTTGTCGAAGAACCCGCCTCGCCACATTTCCTTCGCCCGGAGAAACACAACTTGGATCTATCTACGCAAATGGAAATGGTGAACAATCGAACTGGCGAGCGGCGCATAGAAAAATTGACTGCAGAACAACAACGATTCAAGCCGAGGAAACTTGACTTTACGCTGGACGTGAAGAACCCGGTTAGAGTGAACTATAACGTTACAAACAAATACATTGGCTCTAGCATCGGCAAGAGCTTCATTATGGGCGAGCCCCAAGCCAAGTCGTCTCCGGGATTTAATATTTTCGACGACGGTGAGGATGCTTCTTAATTTTACCGCTTAGAATAATATCCCTAATATATTTTTTATTTTCCCACTTATTCCCTGTACTTCTTGATGTTGTCCCATCCAAGAGAGTTTGCATTGGGGAGTTTGACTAACTCTATTTGGTTCAATACCTCCGGGTTGGTTTTGTCAGGGTATGTGGTAGCGTATCTTATCGGCCTGCTAAGCGCATGACTGGCATCGCCATCTTCGCCCCGAAGTTCAACAGGTAACTTGTTCATAATCTCACGGTGTTGGTTAGGCATTGTGAAGCGTAGAGTAACATCTGGGCTTAGCAAATTCATCAATTCGGCTGTTGGTTTGATTTGGATCATAGATTCTTCCTGTGCTTTTGCCTGCTCCTCAAGAAGCTGGTTCTTTCTCTTCTCCCGTGCTTCTGCTTGTTGGATCAGATATAATTTTTCATAATCCGTCGATTTGAATTTAAAAAAGCAATCCCATGTATCTGAAGACACTTCTCTGTATGAGTTAACCAACAAGTTGAACAACACCACATTGTGAAGCATTTCCAAGTTGGTGAAGTCCTCGGTGAATCTTCTTTGGCGTTCTAAAACAATTTCCACATTGTCGTCCGAGAAAAACCGGTGAACAAGCCCCTTTATTGGTCTAGCCGAACGGTCTTTCAACGTTTTAGTAACTCTGTTTGCTGGAACATGCGTTATGTTGTTGCTTTTTGGGGTGGTTTCCGGTGTAAATCTGCGAATGCGATTGATACGATTGACCAAGGCTGCATCCTTATAGTTACCCGATCCAGGACCTCTGTAACTCTTGAAATAATAATATTTGGAATGGTATGCGTCTTGGTCACTGCTGTAAAGAAGCTGTTGAAGCAGCTTCGACATTTTGCTGCTATCGGAGAACTTCAACTTCAATGACGAGAGGTGAGCTCTTTGCGGATTGAACATGGCATTCTGCTGCGCTGCACTCATCTGTCCATTGGTGACGAAATAATTTGGCACTTTGCATAAGGTGCCCACATTGAACTCTGGAATTAGGCCACAACCAGGAAGAATATTTTCAGCGGGGTCGAGAAGATTTGGATCAACATTTCCCACATTTCTTTTCTGTCTCCCCAACGGCTTCTTGTTCGAAACCGCATTAGCAAGCTCGTGTTTTTCTGGTTCACCAGCCGCCAACTTGGTGTAGTTATTAGACGCAAAGAGAAGCTCCCTCTCTTGTGCACTAATGCTATTGCCAAACACCCGTCTGTATGTTCCTTCATGCTTGTAGACCTGAAGTTTTGTATGAGGGTTAGGGCAAAGAAAGGTTCCGTATTCCAAAGGTGTCAGTGATTCCACGGCTCCATATTGGGGAAAAACCTGTGACACCGTGATCAAATCTTCTTCGGCATTCTGAAGTACAGGAAGCTTGATTGTCTCGGGAACAGTCTCCCTATCATCCACTCCACCACATAATGCCTCCTTGTTGCGAACAACCAGGTAAATAAATGCCAACTCCAAGTAGAACAATTGCATATTGGCCTCTGTTTCAGTAATAAGATCCTCTTGCAATAGCATCTTATTCAACGCGTCGTCAGAGATCTTCAAAAAATCTTGCTTCTGCACTCCTGATTTGCTGATTATTTTAGACAAGACATGATATGATGACGGAAAATTCCATAACATGGCCAAATCTCTCACCAAAATGTACTCCGTACCACCGTAAACAAATACAGGTAGTTTAAATTCAGCAGAAGACGGGATCGCTTCATTATCAGGAGCTTGCATGACAACTTCAGCTCTGATTCGAGAGTAACCGTGCATAGGAGGGAACTTCGCGGCTCTTTTTACTTCTAGTGTCATGTTGCAGTTGTTGCTAGAGTTGGTGTGTGAGGCTGTCATTTGGGGTAGCTCGTGGAGGTACTGATGTTTGTTGTCTTCCGTATCCGTAAACATTTCCATCATAGCAGGTAAGGGATATTTTTATAGATGTAAAGGTAAAGAGTGACTTGCCACATATTCATAATTTTATTAATCTATCTCTGCCATACTGTTTAGCAGTTTTCAAAGGTGCCGAAAAACCGAACCAGGTTGAGTTAAGGGGAGAGGTGCTGCACGTGACAGTTGAAGTAAGTTTCTTGTGGAAAGTTTATTGTGGAGAGCAGGCTTAACGAGAATTGCGAATAGGTAACCTGAAAGAAATACTCTGCTTCGAATTTTTGTTTACCTCGGGATTACATTATTTCATGGGACCAATCTAAGGTTTTCTGTTCAAGGCTATACCCGGTTCTATTTATGTGCAGTATGTGATCACCCTAATCGCCCAGTGACCAAATTCCTGATCTCACAATAAAACTATTCACACTATTGGCTCCGCAGAGAACACAAAAAACGGACATTGGAAATATGGGTTTGTCATTTTCAAAGTTATTCGCCGGTCTCTTCGGCCACAAGGAAATGAGAATTTTGATGGTCGGATTGGATGCTGCTGGTAAAACCACCATTTTGTACAAGTTGAAACTAGGAGAAATTGTCACTACCATTCCTACCATCGGTTTCAACGTCGAGACCGTGGAGTACAAGAACATTTCGTTCACTGTTTGGGATGTAGGTGGACAAGACAAGATTAGACCTTTGTGGAGATACTACTTCCAAAACACCCAAGGTATCATTTTCGTTGTTGACTCCAACGACAGAGATCGTATTGCCGAGGCCAGAGAAGAATTGCAGCAAATGCTCAACGAAG
Source organism: Clavispora vitiphila (assembly GCA_030557995.1). Taxonomy (NCBI): domain Eukaryota; kingdom Fungi; phylum Ascomycota; class Pichiomycetes; order Serinales; family Metschnikowiaceae; genus Clavispora; species Clavispora vitiphila. Next base: position 212,592 of record JANIJR010000009.1, read on the forward strand.
ACGAGTTGAGAGACGCGTTGTTGCTTGTGTTTGCCAACAAGCAAGATTTGCCAAACGCTATGAACGCGGCGGAAATCACGGAGAAGTTGGGTTTACATTCCATCAGACAGCGGCCATGGTACATTCAATCTACATGCGCTACTTCTGGCGATGGTTTGTACGAAGGTTTGGAGTGGTTGTCTACCAACTTGAAGAATGCTTAATTCGAAGTAGTAAATTGTCAAATGTCATGCCCAGATAAATATTGATTGTAGGCGTATCCAATTTCAAAGTATGTGAGGCGAGATGGCGGACTTGTCGAGATTTCTACGTGTGACTTATATAACCAGATTTGAAATTGTGTAAGTAAACTCCTAGAAGAAGGTGTGACACGGGACGGCTACTGCCGGTCTTAAAGGTGGAGCTTCCACCCCTCGTTTACATAACCTAAGGGCCCTCAGTCAGCCCACTACCGGCAAAACAACTCGTTCTTTGTTCGTGAAGTTGCTCTACTCAAAAAAGGAAAAAATCGTGATCGAGGCTGATAGGAGCCCCATATACCCAACAAAACCAACCACACTTTGTGGAAGGCTCAATTCCGCGTGGAGTAATTGTGGGGCCAAGCGCGGCCTCGGTCCAAAAGCAATCTCCACATGAAGTATATCCTGCGCACCGGCATCAACCTTTACTATATAACGTGATAATGCCGATACGCACCATTGAGCCCCAGGAAAAATGTCCGAAAGTTCAGAATTTTTTTACGAAGTGAGAGGAAAGGTGGCCATCATCACCTTGAACTTGGCCCGCAAGTTGAATGCCTTAAATGGTGGCCAATACCTTGAATTGGCCAAGTTGGTGGCTAAAGCCGATGCAGAGGAGACCACAATAGCCACCATCATTCAATCCACCGGCAGATATTTCAGTGCGGGAGCAAATATCCAGGACCTCAGCAAGATGAAGTTGGAAGACCCGGCCGAGTTATTTTCTCACGATTTTTGGTTCAAAAATTTTGTTGGCAGAAACGCCTACCTTGTTGATTTGTTCCACAATCACAAGAAAGTGTTGGTGGCCGCACTCAATGGCCCGGTAATTGGTTTGTCTGCAGCATTGACCGCATTGTGTGACTTGGTATACTGTATTGACGAAAGCAAGGTGTTCATGTTGACACCATTCTCGAACTTGGGATTGGTTGCGGAGGGCTCCAGTTCTGCCACGTTGTTCCTCCGTTTGGGGTGGTCCAAGTCGGCCGAGGCTTTGCTTCTCTCAAAGCCTATTCCTGGTGAGGATTTAAACAAATTGGGATTCTTCAACAAGGTGTACACTGGTCAGGGCCTCACTCCTGAGCAGTTTAACGAGGAGGTGTTCAAGGAGGTGTCGGGAAAATTGGCTGGTTTGTACGAGCCTTCTATTTTCCACAACAAAGATCTTCTCAGAGCGAACAGAGACCAATTCGTCAACAGTGCCAACTCCAAGGAGTTGATTATGGGTTTCAACAAGTGGATCCAAGGCATTCCTCAACAGAGGTTCTTGCAGTTGTCCAACAAGGAAATCAAGCACAAATTGTAAGTTAGAATAGGCTTTGTCACTTTCAATATAATTCCATGTATTCAATTTGCAAATTGTAGCTTTGTGGTTCGCATTTACTGCTTTGGGTGGGTATCAGCCTGTGTCGCAGTGCGTGGTGATAGTGTTCGCAGGCCGTATAACCCAGAGCATCAACACGATTCCTTTACCGCAACATGTCATACAACCTACCCTGTCCGAGTCTAATAGGGTTGTTTTTCGTTGTTTCGAACCACAATGGCCCGAATTTTGTCTTCCACTATCCGCCAGAATTGTCTGATGCCACCTTGCACTCTGCGGGAGCAGAGGAGTCTGATGAAGATTTCAATGACGAGGATTTCGACGACGAGGACTTTGATTACGATGATTTGACCAAAGAGAAGGAACTGGCAAATTTCTGGGATGCCAATCATCTGGATTACTATTTGGGAACTAAACAGGACATATTTTCTTTTCTTGACGCCCGAAATCGTGCAAATCAACAGGGAAGCGTCCAATCGCTTGATCAGGTGAAGACTCAGCTGAAAGTATCATCGTCTCCAAAATCTTTGGGCCTAGCCCCATCCACTTCTCCACAAACAGACTCAAATTCAGCGAAGGCCTCTAGTCTATCTCCAGATGGAGCTCGATCGAAACGAATTTTGGGGTTCGAACCGGAACACTTGTGTGAAATGCTTTGTCCTTCAAAAGACTTATGTAACCAAAGATTTGAGGTGATTCTAGAGAAAGTGGTATTCCTAGGTTTGCCTATTCACGTTCTTGGTAATGGCTCATGGAGCTCAAAAAGACTAAGGCCGAAAGCGAAAAGTCAGAAGAACGAGCCTCAGGAGGCAACTAACTCTGATGATAGCGATTTAAAGAGCTCCATGAATATGTTCCATGTTGTTTTTGTAATGAATCCCCTGGATATCGAACGTGATTATCGGATTGATGAAATGTTCTACTATATCACATCTAAGATTTCTTTAGTGTTACGATCCGAGCAACTGAAGCACGAGTACGTTTCAAATCAAGTTCGTGAGATATCAAGGTTAAAGGAAGAATGGCGAAGCGATCCGGAGCTATCCTCTCAATCTTCCTTATCTGACTATTTGACATGCCGTTCGTCCTTGTGCAAGGTTATGGCAGACTGCTACGAAGCCATATCGAAGTGTCGTATTGCTAATCTAACAATCAATAACAAGCTAAGATCGTTTCAAATTCCACTTAAATTGGAATTCCGCTCTTTGCCCGAACTGAGTGTGCCATATATTCCGGGTTCTTACTTGTCCTCAGCACTCAATCGATTTGGGAAAACCGGCTTGGTCGGAGTGGGTGAGACCACCAGATATGGAGCAAACAATTTCATTAATTCCATGCTTGGGGGAAAGAACGCAGACGGTGATGAAAATGGGGATGATGATGATGAGTATAGTGGTGACGATGACAAATCTACCGTTGATGAGGTTATCTACTTTTCCTTGCTTCTTTTAGACGACCCTGAAACCATTATACGAGATATGAAAATAGAGCTGCAATCTGGGCTTTCTACGTTTTTAAGACTGATTAAACCTACGGAATCACTTTTGAAGGTTGCTGATAGACTTCATGACACGAACTCCACTCTCAGTATGGGTGAAGTCAAACTGTTTGCACTCCACCTTATGTACTGGAGAAAGGCTCGCATAATTCCTCCATTAAATACGAGGTCAATTTACATCGTATCTCCAATGGCCCCGCTTATGACTAACCTACAACCAGATATTGCCAGGTTCAAGCGAGATTTTCCAGCTGCGCCATCTCTACCCCTGTTTTTAAAATTGCTTTCTACCCGATCAAAGAAACCTCGTCAATTTGCTTCGATTATCCCCTCGCGAGATCACAAAGATACTTATTTGATGGCACTTGCGTGGCTTATCAGATTTGGTTATGTGACACAGTTGCATACATATCTCTGGTTTAAGGTTACTCGAAAGATCAAAATGAGAGTGGAAGAAGATATGGAGTTCGAATTAGGTAAGGGAACCAAGCGCAATAAGGAAACAGAATATAAGGAGATGCTGGTCACTGATAACAAAGTAAATCTTCCTGTTGATAATTCATCAAAGAAAATGGAACCAAAATTTCAAAAGTCACTGGAATCAATTGATGAGGAGATCGAAAAAATGCAAAAAAGTTTCGAATCAGCTGGGAAGACCCCAAAAATTGTCTTGGAAGAAGATGAAGAAACTATCTTAGTAGATCCAGGACGCGCTTCGAGTATTGAGAGACGCTGGATCAACAAGATTATTCATGACGAATGTAAGTTGTCGCAAGAGCTTACGTCGATATTTTTTAAGGTATTGAAGTACATGAACGGAAAAAATTCTCTCGAACTTTTATTATTGAAGGAGAACATTTCAAGAACAGAATTAAGAAAGCTACTCGTTGCTATTGAGGATCATATTATTTCTGTACGGCACTGGTGATATCAAAAAGTTTATAATGTATTATTATACGGTTTATGCAAAATTATCTTCCTGTGTAGCTTCTAATTCATTTCCTTCCAATTCAGTGAAGTTGCTGAAATGAAGAGGGCGATGGGATGGATGGTAGAAAGGCAATGGGACATCGACTTTCAAGTCATATGCTCCATTCACATCCCATACTGGTCCAATAAAAGAGTAGTTCCAAATATCATCATCAGGAACTAAAAATGTTCCCAGGATTCTATCAGATAAGATCAATTGATCCTTTTTGCTGAAATTAGGGCTAAACCCTTGAGGCGCATTAGAGATCATATCCTTGTTTGTTGAACCCCACGTGTATCCTTCTTCGTTAAGGTCAAAAGCAGCCAACGTCACAGATCCCGGAGTGAAAGAAACCGTCATTGTCACTAGATTCTTTTTCCAGACGCCATCATTAGCTTTGTAAAAGTTGGCTATGGTAGTGACGTCAACCGGACTTAACATATTCAAATCATGGTTTTGAGTATGGATCCAACCCAAAAGCTCCATTTTCAGCAATAGCTCATTATCTGCATTGTTGAATATTTTAGTTGGAAATTGAATAGAATGTGAATTTCCAAGTTGTGGGACCAATGCTAACGCTCTCACTTCCTTTATCTGGGAGTTATCGTCAGGAGACGCTCCATAAATGAAGGCTCCAATCTGTGTTCTTGTATCGGAAATTTGAACAAACTTCTTCAACAAGTTCTGAGGCATAATATACGTATAACTATCATCGTCCACGAAATCTTCTGATGATACAAATATATTTTTCGTACGCAAATGCAAATTATTAGCTGCAATTGCGCGGTTCCTCCATTCGTTTTTGGAGCTGAAGTTCAGCTGTTCATAATTTGTAGTTGTGATAGTTGTGATTTCTTCACCATGAACGTTATGCGTCGTGGTCTTTAATGCCGTAAGTTGCAGTTCTGCGTTCGCAACTTCGCTCTCTTCCTTCTTACCACTTTCAATATCAGAAATCTGTTGTCGTTTCGCTGAAGGGGCTCTGACTTCTTGTCCGAGAATCAAATCCCTGATTTCAGACTGAGTCAAGGACTGAACATTGACATTGTTCTTTTTGGCGTAATCATTCAAAATCAAATCTCTGAGCTGAGTTTCAACGTCAATCCATTGTTCGTCCGTCAAACTTGGCCAAATATGATGACTTTGAGTAATCACGCTTGAGTCTGGACGAAGTATCATATTCGTCCTCTCTTGACTAATTCCCAATGCTCTGAGTATCAAAATGACCCTAGAGAACGCTGTGTATGAAGAAATGCTACTCAACCAGTCATCATAAAAGTTGAAAAGCATCATTTGTGGTTCACCTGCCTTCAATACAACATCACCAAGCTTATCAATCTTCAAAGCTGAGGCGAAAGGCAAGTGGAGCTCCGAGGAGCGAATTGAAATGTTTGGAAAATCCAACATATGCACTTCGAGAGGATCGATGACACCTTTTCTTGTAGCAATCAACTGTTTTGGTTGTTCCTCACGTGGGAGAGACCGCACTAATGCAGCAACCTCCTCTGCAGTTTTCCACTTTGCTAACTGACCCAAACGTTTCTGGCCAGCCCACACCAGTGTGTGGATAATTTTCAAGAAAAGTTGACCGGTTTTGGGGTTCAAGATAAACACAGCTCCATTGATTGGCTTTGTCGTCAAGTTACCTTCGAATGTTCTGTGAACAGTGACTCTGTACACGTTGGTGTCGTCGATAAATAACTGAGTCTCATTATTGAACAATTCTGCGTAATTGGAAGAATTCAATAAAGCAACTTGAGGTTGTGACTGGTACAATTGAAGTCCCTTTCTTATTCTCTCACGAAGAACGTATAATGCTGGGTTTGCTTTCATGATCTCCTTCATTGCATTCTGCATCAAAGGCTTGAATCCACTAAACCAATTTCCGTAAACATCATACGTGTTGTAAGCAAGATCAACACCCACCATAGCTCCTGTTGGGGAGGGATATGCGCTCACGCTATCAGTGGTGTAGTCCAAGAATTTTGCTCTGGTGTATCTGGAAATATCATGAGAATCATAATCACCATATCTCAACTGAACATCAATCCAGTATTTCGTTGCAGTAGCACTGTCTAGTGAATCATTTTTATCATTTAAAAGCGAGGGTCTAGAGACATTCCACTTGTATGTGCTTGTCAAAACAATATCAGCACATGATGAATTCATTTTGTATGATTTTCTGGGATGGATTGCCTGTTTTTCCACAGAATCAATGTGTAATACTTCAAGTTCTTTATCCATAACCTGGCATATATCTTGAACCAAACTTTCATGAATTTTTTGCCACAAGTGAGCTCTGAAGATTTGAATAAGAGAAATCTTCAATGTGGGAATCTTACCATGAAGAAAAATGCCAGTCAAGTCGAGCTGGACCAAGAAACCAACATAGACATTAGCTCTGTTGATCGTAGGTGACCACCAGAGAGTAAAACGACGGTTGGGGATCTGACTCAAACCAGATCTTTGAGCGTTCGTCAACTTTTTGAATTTCAACGAGTCTTCGAAGCCAGACGCTTTCTCCCAAAACAATCCCTCCCAGGAATCGAATCCTGTACCTTTGAAGAGTGTATGCTCTAAAATGGTTTCTATTCCACCCAAGGCCTGGATAACATCAGTTCTGTACGCGGACAAATTCCATAATTTTCCGTCATGATGGTTGCTGGTCCACCAGAACGGATTGAAGCGAGGTAAACTAAATTGTTTGAACTCTCTTCTGATTCTATGGCCCTTGTCATATGCCAACGTTTGTCTGTCCTTTTGGAACAAAGTACTGATCCTTGGAAGACCTCTGTCCCAACTACTCTCCATATCTTCAAAAGTGAGACGACGGTTTTGCTCGGCAGCCTCCTGGCGTTTGATTGCATACTCCGCCCATACTCTTTGGGAATCCAAAAACTCATTTTCCCAAGTAGTGATATATCTGAAGATAGTTGGGATCAATCTTTCTTCTTTGTGAGTCATTCCGGCCCTGAAATGTGTTATGCCTGTGTCGGTCTGCTTTGACCACTTCAAATCCGAGGTAGGAATCAAAATATGAGACGCACTAAGCATTCCTAAACCTCCTAATTCTTTTGGTGTATAAAATACAGCAGGGGGGAAGCGAGAGGGCATCTTGGAGTTGAGGCCCATCTTTACTCTATTTTGTATCTTTGTTTCACATTTAACCAAGATGTCGAGTAAAGATTCTGTGGCAACTATGGCCTCTCGGTAATATGCAAATAGGGAAATCAATGCTGTATTCCATTTCGCAGCTACCTTTGTAAATGTAGCAGACCCAGAGGACATCAATATCTGTCTAATTCTGTTTTGAAATTTGTCAACTTCTTCTTTAGAGACTTGAAGATATGCCTTTGCTGTTCTTTCCTTCGTTGCTTGATTCACGAGGTCCCATACTCCTTCTTGTGATGAATTATCTTCAGAGACCCGACATTTTGGTAAGATCCGGACTTCAAAGCCGCACATAGAGAACAAAAGATTTGGATTTTCAGGAGAGTAAACCGATGCATAAGTGTTTTCCCATTCCATCTTAGTGATAGAACTTGGAACTCTTCCGGCAATTTCCCAAAATGTTGCCTTACCCAAGTTCACATCGGACCTCATAAGCCTCATTCGTGAATCTTTTGGCCAGCACCTGTGGTTATTATATCCAACAACGTTTTCAAAATTAGGGTCTGGGTTTTCGGTCAAAAAGTCTTGGACCAAATCATCTGCTTCTTCTCTGTCAAAACGGAAGAGCATGTATATCTTGTCGAGATATCTGCAATATAATCTTATTGGGTTTGACTTTTCTGTTGCTGCGTCCTTAAACTGAAGGAATGAGTTAGGTTGTTGAACTGGTCCAGCTAATTCAGTAGCACGGTCTAAGCCCAAGATTAATAAATCAATGGCCAAGCAGTAGTATTGGTAAACAAAGGAGCTGAATTGGAGACCACGAATTAAGCCAAACTGATTCACGTGGTTCATATCTTTGTATGAAAGTGAAACATTGTTTTTGGATGTGATATAGTCAGCAATATTTGGATCTGCGATCAACCGAAGAAGTCTGTTGAGCATCGTGAAATCGATGTTTTCTGCAACTGAACTCAAAGAGGTTTGAAGCATAACATTTGATTCACCCTTTGATGTACTCCAAACATTCTCTAAATTGTTGATACCTTGGCACCATTTGTATACGAGTAATGGTGGAATTTCATCGTCAGATGGCTTTACCCAATTAGGGAAAAGTTGACGTTTCTCGGCCTCGTACCACAAGTATTGATCCAAATAAGCATCGGTTATCTTTTCGAGCGGATCAATCGCATATGTAGGAACAAGGTGATCATAATGGTCCATCATCTCTAACCCGACCTCCTTGAAAATTCTTTGGGTGAGCAAATACTTTTTGATTCTAGCCAAGCACTCGTTGGGGTTATCATATGCTTGTTCGATCAATGCTAATTCCTCCCTCTGTGCGGAATTCAATCTTGCATTCGCATTGTAGCTTTCTTTCAAATTTTCAAGCGCTAGTACCAAAAGCTTGGTGTCATGTTTATATGAAATTGGTGGGAATGGGATCGGGTTAAATTTTCTGCTTTCAAGCCAATGAACCATCGTCTGGAAAACGACAACTGCCTGGTCAGGAGACACATAAGGTCCATTTTTAGCAAAGTCATTTTGACGCTCTTGAACGTTTTTAATCCAAAGTCTGGTGAGTCTTCCCAAATTCTTTTTCACAACTGTCTTCTCAACTGTGGCTCCACGTCTAATTCTCTCACGATTGTAATGAGCAATCGATATCCATCCATCAGCTTTCGCCTTGATGTAATGGTCGATAATATTTTCGATCGGCTTTGGCAAACCAGGAACCTTCCAAGGAATATTTGCCTTCCAACATCTCCAAGCTTCACTCAAATGCTGTAAAATTAGAGCCGATTTGCTTTCCTTCAATCCATCGGGTATCATATCCAAGATATCGTGCATCACTTGAGCACGTAACTCGAGATCATAGTAAGAATCAATCCGCTGCTTGGTGATAGTCTTCACAACGTCATTGCTTCTTCTGCCTTCAAATTGTCTGGCCAAAAGGTTTCCCAACCATCTCTCTAATAGTGGGATCAAACCCCTTATAAAAGATAGCCACACTCTCCAAGCGGGTTGCCAAAATCCACAACCAGGTCCTTTTCCGATTTTAATGTTAAAATTGGAGTATACAACATGCTTGAGATCCTTACATGCCCGAATCTGGTGCATGACCTTGTACTTGTAACGGTAAAGACCAGTAAGTTGGCCCAAATGATTGAGAATGTAGTAGATACCATCAGCTAACTGATAAGCATCAATGTTTCCGAGCCGAAATTGCACATGAGAATCAACCACGATCTTAATGATTCTCAAGAGTTCCCTTATCATGTGGAAGGCATTACCGAATCTAGACTTCTTTCTCTCTTTGGTGGATAATGTTTTCGTAGGCTTCAAGTTAAAGTTGTAGTCAAGATGAAGATATGTCAAGCCACGTTTATGGAGTAAAAGATTGAGCATATTATGACCTTGCCGGCAGACTTGTAAACCCGCTTCAACCCAATCTATGGTGGTCAGCTGGAAATACTTGGTTGCTCTCAAGCTCTTGAGTAGGTTTACTTTCTTTTGATTAGCCATTTTGGATCCGCTTTTAGATCCTGGTGGGTTCTTGAGCTCGTTCAAGACGTGATTCTTCAAAAGCTTTTGATAAGAAACCCTGACCTTGACTGCAGAATCTGGGGGTGGTCTCTCCTTGTACCATGATTTTACAAGAGCCACATCTTGTGCTCTAACATTCTTCCCGGAGCGACGGTTAAAAGGGTATGGTGCCCACCAAAGGTCCAAAGCTGATTTTGTATTTTCGTGGTCCATAGACAATTCTTCTCCTTCTCTGTCAGTTGCCATAAGGGGCGAGATGATGGCGTTGATTTCATCAAGAGCAAAATCTAAGAGCTTTGATTCAGCAGCAGACGCCGAGAACTTATGTGGAATAATTGGGTTGTATTGCTCACTGAATGAGAATGCAGGAGTGTCCAGATCCACCAGGTCCTCGGAATTACGTACATAGTTTTGGATAGGATCATGGTACCAGCATGGATGGAGATTTTTTGCGAATGAATTGTACAAATGAGGATAAGCAATTCTGTACTCTGTTCTGACTGGAATGCGGAAAATGATACGGTCCAATGAATTGAACTCAGTGTAGTCCTCCTTCTCTCTATCGATTTTATAGAGAGGCTCAAATCTGGGTCCTCCAGGGACCACTAAATTCAAGCTTTTAGCAGTGAAGAACGCCTCTCTGTTGAACAAAAAATAGTAGTTTGGATCTGTCACATGAGGAAGCAAAGGCTGAGCCAATCTATAAAGCGTGGCCATGGTTGCCACATCCAAATTCCAGCTTTTGTAAGACTCTCCGTTGACAACCGCGCGGTCATCAATTAGTGGTTTATCGTCAAAGAGCCAGTCTAGCAGTGCATATTGAGAATCGGATTCCAAATCAAGCTGGATAGGCTCTGGAGCGTCAACATCTTCCAAGTTTTCCATCCAGTCCAAGGGAGGTTCTTCATCATCAAAAGGAGGAAATCTCATACGTTTGAAATGCTTGCGGTCCCTCTTTTCCCTACGCATCATTATCCACATAGATGCCCACTGTGCGGTGTAAACGGGCTCAATGACACGGGGAATCTCATTCACAAAAGTGATGGCACCTGTCACATGGTAAAGTACTTTCACTTCCCTCGTAGACTCCCACGGCTGAGGCATGTTTTCGAGAAGCTTTAATATGGCATGGGGCATGTACTTGAGAGAGCCCAAGTGTGCTCTCTTGTCCGACGCAACCTTATTAGAAGAAAGATCTCCATGGTTGATCATAATCTTCCGTAAATGCTCCGGGGGCAATTCTGATTTGGTAGGCTTGACTAAGCCGCCATTCTGGCCGCTCTTCCGCTGCTTTACCGCAGAATCACGGAAACGCAGTTTCTGGGTCTGGAGCCAGTTTGCTTTGCGCAAATCAAGCTCTTCGCTCGTCAAAATGCCATTTTTCAGGATTTTGGCAATTTTGGCAGAAGAAGGGAGCCTTGGATGCGCGGGTGGTGGAGGAGGAGCGACTCTCACAGGAAATGAATGCTTTGGTCTTGCCGGAGCATTGGAATTAGAAGGAGGAGGCGGGGGTGGTGGCAATCTTTTTCCCTCTGCATGATGCCTCTTAGGAGGGGGCGGGGGTGGCGGTAGCTTTGGAGCCATGTTGGGAAGTATTTCTTGAAAAGAGGTAGACCAAGTTGATGCTCATCATAACTCACTGTATGGTGCACGGGTGCGGTGTGCAGTCTACCAGAAAGGTCGAGTTGATACCCAGTACAAGATTTGTCGGCGCTATTTTGGGTAACTTTGACGGGGGTTGTTTTATCGAAATTTTATAATTATTTTACGTTTGGACGTGTGGTTTTAGTTTCCTCGTGATAATGTTTTCAATTTCTTGGTGTTTTTTTGCAGTTGTATTTTTGTAGAGAGTTGTGCTTTTCTTAAAAAATCGTAAAGCTACTGCAGCTGTACCCGTTTATGAACACAACCAACAGAACAAAACAAAACAAAACAAAAATGAATAGACCCCGAAAGAACTCTACCATGGTATCAAGTTGTACCAGAACATTCTTTTCAGTACCCCCTTTTCGCTGGAGTAGCATAAGTCTGATACGATCATGTCCTACATGGTGCACAAGAGTAAGACCGCGTTGTCACTTACACTATTATTAATTGCTCTTCCTCGATGGATTCGGCTAACTCGACAGGCTGGAAGCAGTTAACGGAGGAGCTGAGTGTGACAGAGTATCCTTTTCTTTGGCTCTTCAGCCTTCTTTGCAATGCAATTGAAGAGCGGAGCCAGAAGGCTATTGTCGAAGGGATTGCTATAGATCGGTTCGGAGCTCTAGTGACGTACTCATGTTCTTCGTACGGAATTGCAACGCTAATGGTAGCTGTGATCTTAAACCGCACTGCTGTACTTGCGTCCACACACAGACTGAGAGGCGGCCATGGACAAGGCGGATACCGACGGTCTAAATTCAAGAGCGACTTGTCCAAATCAATTGTCATCACTTGCTTGCGGTTTGGGGCAATTGGCTTATTGGTAATACAGGTAAAGAACATCTTGACGGCGCTATGGGTGCTTCAAAAAACGATGGATCCCTCCAAGTTGTCCCGTCTTACTATGATGTTACCTTCTACATTTGAATACCGCCCCGAAGACCACGTATCAGCGTCCATGGGTATGCCTCGGAATGAGGTTAGGTTTGGACCCACTTCGGCAATGCTCTGGCCTGTTTTTGGCAGCTTGTGCTTCTCACTTTTTGTGGAGACGTTCTGCTCCTCAATCAATGGTGACAAACCTTACTTGGGCGGTGGCGCCACACTCTTTGATCTTTCCATCGGCATCCACGAGGCCAGCTCGAGCATTTTTAGGTTTGAGGGTAGAAGTGTTGCCAAAAGACCGTCAGAGAAAATCTTGATATTATGTCTATTTCTGCTTGTGGATCATATTATCAACCACAATGGATCAATGTTGAACAGAAATCAATATCGTTTGATCCCCTCGACTATTACCAGCCTCTTGTTTGTGTGGTACTTTGCATCCTTTGTATTTTCAAGGTCAGCGGAGCTTCTTGAATTTCCAGTTTTCTTATCCCTAGTGTACTTGGCTCTCATCCTTGTTATGACAGTCTCAACCGTATGCCTAGCCATTTTTTTGTTGGCAGTATTGGCAAAATCCTCAAGTCTCCAGGAGCTCAACTACGCTAGCTATTTCTGGAACTCCGAGGACGAAACCGACTTCTTCTCCAAGCATTTGAATGTGTCACTTTCGCAAGATTTCTACACTGCAATGATGAATATTGGATTATTTGCCGTATCACTGGCAGGCAAGTCGAGCTATATTAAAGAATACAACGCCATTTTTCATGGTTCAGATACATGGTTGGAAGACAGTTTATGGACCAAAATCCAGTCCCAATTTCGTATAACCACTCTTTCGAACAAGTCGACATTAGTGAGGGACGGACGAGTTTTGGAATATTTGAAGGCGAATGGAATGACAGGATACTCTAACATGGTGAATGAACCATCTGCCCGTCTAGTGAACGGGACAAGCAAAAATGTCGACGAAACAGAAAGGATACCAGTCATCAAGTTGAGATTTGAATATCTCAAGGCTACAACCGTGCGTTTCTTTCAGCTTCTTTATTCGTTGGTCATTAAGTTCTTTTTGTGCCATTATATCCCTAAGGTTTACAGAAAGCTTCTTAATGGCGAAAGCGAGCAAATTAATGGGCATCCACAAGAAGAGTTCGAGTTACAACGAAGTATGGCGCCAGAATTTCTTCAATCCGTAATGAAGCAACCAACGCTTTCAAAAAAAGAAGTTTTAGGCTTCAGCTTGGACAACATGTCCGAGGATTATTTGGCCGAGAACTACGCTATAATACTTCGCGACAAGGAATTAGCAGACATGGATGCATCCCCTGATTTCCACCTTGATACGGACCTGGAACTTGAGTCTGAATACGAGTCAGAGGTGGAGCTGATCAACAACTCACAAGCACGTATAACTAGGGGACAAGAATACGTCACACCGGGCCAAACTGCGACCAATGTTTTGAGTGAGATATTGACACCAGAGAGCATGGATGAATTTCTCCGGGAAGAAAACATTGACATTTTACGTAAGCATCTACACTACGATTTTGCAGAACTGGGAATTTTGACGAGGTCGCGCTACAATAGCATCGTTCCACCCAGGAATATTCGAGATGAACCCACCAAGCTTCTAGACCTTTTACTCTCCAAACGAAAAGCATCGGCCCAAAAGAAGGTGAACATTGATGGCGATGATGATGACGATGATATTGATCCTCGTTTTGCGTGCGTCGTCTGCCAAGTCTCACCAAGAGAAGTCATTACCTGGCCCTGTAAATGTTTTAGTATCTGCGAAGGTTGCCGGCTCAGCTTAGTATCGAAAGGGATGGAAGGGTGCGTTACGTGCAGACGCGACGTCGAAGGAATTTCCAGGGTATACATCCCATAAAGAAAATAAACTATGTACTACAAACAAATAGTCATTAGAGTTATGAAATTTTCAAGTTGCGTATTAGTTGATTCATGCGAGCACTTCGGAGTTATGCGCGTCCCCAATAGGGGCTAGGGGTCACGTGGAGAAGATCAGCACGACAAGAAAAAAATACGCCTAAGGAAAACCCGAACATCTTCACCGTGTTTTCTCAAACATTGCCCATACTCTCCTCGGTATCTTTTGAAGCATACTCCAGAAGACCATAAATTAATTTACCATATGTCCCACCCAGTGTCAAACTCGATACCACAAAATGCAGAATTGCTCAAGACATCAATTGTCCAGCAAATTGGCTACTACTTCAGTCTTCTAGACAACGTGCCTGGTGGTCTGATTATCTTGCGATACCTCAAGTCGTCATACAAGGATGACCCTATTCGGTCTCTTTTCGAATTCTCGTTGTTCGTATTTGCTTTGCACTATTTCTTGTCCTCCAAGAAGAAGGAGAACAAGTCGGAATTAGTCAAGTTTTCAAAGCGGGAAATCGATGATCTTGTAGAGGAATGGTCTCCTGAACCTATTGTCGAAGAAGTGACGGACTTGGAGCGTTGGAAATTGAAAGAATACCACGTTGAGGGGCAAAATTCCGCACATATCAGGATCGTCGATCGCCCAGAACTAGGAGTTGTGGCAAACTTCTCCAGTCTTGACTTTCTTAACTTGAACTCAGACCAAAGACTAAAGGATGCTGCCAAGGATGTAATTTCAAGCGCTGGTGTCGGTGCTTGTGGTCCACCAAACTTTTACGGTACACAAGACTATCATGTTAGACTAGAGGAAGATTTGTCCCGGTTTTTGGGCACAGAGCAAGCCATTTTATATGGACAAGACTTTGTCACAGCAGGATCCGTAATTCCCGCCTTTTTGAAAAGAGGCGACTTGGCTGTGGTGGATTCAGGTGTGAGTTTGGCTATCCAGAAGGCAATCATTGTCAGTAGATGTGATGTTGAATGGTATGACCACAATGACATGGAGCATCTTGAGCAGATTCTTGCCGAATTGAAGCCAATGTTAAGCAAACAAAAGCCATTGAGAAGAAGATTTATTATTACAGAGGGTTTATTTTCCTACTCTGGAGATATCGTTGACTTGCCTGCTATTGTCGCTTTGAAGAACAAGTACAAGTACAGATTGTTTTTGGACGAGTCCTTATCCATTGGTACTCTTGGAGCATACGGTAGAGGCGTTACTGAACATTTTGGAATTTCTAGAGATGAAGTCGCAATTACCATTGGTTCATTGGCAAATTCCTTTGCTTCTTCGGGCGGCTTCTGCGCCGGTGTGAGACCAATGATTCATCACCAAAGAATCAACTCGAATGCATACGTTTTCAGTGCATCGTTGCCTCCATACTCAGCCCAGGTCGTTTCGCGTACGATTGAATTGATAACTGACAATTCTACACCCGATGGACAGTCAGCCATTATTGCAGACTTTCGCCAAAAAGTTGATTTTGCGTACAGCAAATTGACTAATGCATTTAAGGCTTCTAAGTATTTAGAAGTCAAATCCGTGCCAAGTTGCCCTATTATTCATTTAGGGCTCACTTCGGAATTGAAAACGGTGTTAGATTTGCCTAGCATGTACGGAAACACGGTCTTGTTGGCGACTGGAAAGCCTTCGAGAAAGTTAAACCCTTTTAATCACCACTACAATATCGAATGCTATCTTTTGCAGAAAGTGATCGACGAATTTCTTGAGAGACACCATGCTCTCATCAACAGAACAAGAATAATCTTAGAGCAAGAATCATTGCCTGTCAATGGCCCAAGTTTATTAATCCATGTTAATGCCGGTTTATCTATTGAAGAAATTGACACCAACTTGTCAATTTTACCACACATTGTCGAAAGAATCTTTTCAACACTTAAATCTCCAGCTGATCTCGTCACGTTGGAGGCTGGGTTGGCTTCTCTCTAGCGCATTTACGTTGAACGAATTCTACAGAACGATTAATATTCACTAATTCCATTCATATCTTATTACACACTAATTAATTAACCTTGACATACGACTCCTTGCTTCTTTAGCTATTGCTCGTGCCTCTTCAACGTCATGAGCATTGCTCAAATTAAATTCCTTTGCCAATTCGTAAGATTCTTCATAATGACCACTCTCTAGGGCCGAGCGAGCCAACCATAATCTGGCCTTTGATGTTTCATCAGTTACACCCCATTCTGACTCTTGGTCAAAACACAACCGCATGTACTTATATGCCTCTTTCAGCCGGTTCAACTTCTTTGAAATGGAAGCTAGTTTGTAGCATATGTGAGGCTCAACACTGACGAACCCATCTGCTATATCGTCAGTCATCTTATTTTGACTATCTATGGCTAAAGCCTTCTCGAATGATTGAATTGCCTCTTCTAGTTTGTCAATTTTCTCGTAACAGTTACCAATTGCCTGCCACATACGTTTATCCATGGGTTGTAGATTTGTTGCTCTTTGGTAGTAATACAAGGCGTACAAATGCATATCCAACACCTCATAAGCCTGACCCAAACCATACCAAGCTCTGAAATCCTTGCTGTTGATGTCAACTGCTCTTCGATAGGACTCGATTGCAGCATGAGAATTCTTGAGCTCCACGAACTCGTGCCCCATGAGTGTCCAAGCACTAAGGCAGTTTTTATTTAGCGTCAACGCACGTTTAAAGTACATGATAGACTTGTCATGTTCGCCCTTCATGGAGTGGTAGTTTGCCACAATGCAACAAGTTTCTGACCGGAACTTGTCAATCTGAGAAGAAAACTGCGCGAGGAAAGAAAGTTTCGACTTTTTCTCCATCACGTACAACATGTTGGAGTAGGTATCTAAATCGTCGAGGCGCATTGGGTCATGGGCTAGGATGTCGTCAAATAAAGACTCGGCAAGGTAGTAGTCCAATGCATGGTACGCCACCAAGAACTTTTGCACCCGGAGAAACATGAACCCGGGGAGGATCTCCGTCAACGCGGCATGCTGATCGTAGAACGTGTCCAGCCGCTGGTAGAACTCTTGCAAGAGCACAAGCTCAAAGATGCGAAACATGACAGTGGCGGCAAACTGCGGGTGCGATGCCTTGGCCTGGTCCACGAAGTCGTGGGCCTCTTCGTACTTGGAGAACGTGGCCATTAACTCCTGCCAGCAGCTCCAATTGTAAGGGAACAAGTTCAACGACTGGAAAAAGCTGGCTTGCGCTAACTGGGTCTTTTTCTTTTTCGCGTAGATGAGTCCGACAAGGTAGTGGAGAAATGCGTTGGGTTTGCCGCCTTTTTGGTGGAACAATTCCGCCTCGCTCACAATGGTGCTCAACCTGCCGTTGAACGAGTCAACAAGATCCCGCAGTGTTGATTCGGCGTCGGTGCTTTTGCTCATCCCGCCCAACTCGCGCGCGGGCTGCTCCGGACTGAAGTTGACCAGGCCGCCGGTATCTTCGGTGGCCCGCTTGTCTATGCTGATGTATATGGAGTAGAGCCGGAGGAAAAGCGCATTGCCGCCAGTGCAATTGCGCAACGTGTACGCAGCGCGATCAAACTCCTTACAGTTGAAGTAGTTGCGGGCAAGCATGAAGTCCAACTGGTCGTGTTTGTCTTCTTCTTCCACCACTATCGGAGGGTAGTCAAACGGTTCGGACGAAGGAGCCAACCCAGCAAGCGCTTCGGTGCACCACTTGGCGGCATGGACTAGATTGAGATTCGAGAGCACCACCGATGCATGGTAGAGATCCAGACGCAATTGGTCGCCCATTATGAAACGTGGAGAATAGATGGAGAAGAGTAGGCGGAGGTGGTGAACACATCCGTGCACCTGCGACTTTGGTGCTAGGTGCAACTCTCATCCACCATCACCACAAAAATACACCATATGGTTAAGGACAGTACAGACGCGCAGACGTTGCGTCAGTTGGTGGAACGGGCAAAGGGCACCACAGAGTCGGTATCGGCTCTTCTTGACATTGCCCGGCGTCGCAGCGGTGGAGAACCGGTTTCGTCCACCCAACTCCACAAGGTGAAGAAGCAGGCGCTCTTGGATTCGTTCACGGTAAAGAAACTTCACAGAGACCACAAGGAGTGGGAAAACGCCAAGCGGGCGTACTTTATTGACCATGAGATCAAGGCCTACAACCGCAAATATGCGGAGATCTCGCGGCTACACTCGGGGAACAACACGCTTGAGACCACCTACGCCGAGCTCCGAAAGTCGATCCGGTTTGCGCAGTTCCATTTCTCTATCCAGACGCTCGAGCAGTACGAGGAGGGTAAGTATCTCCAGCGACTTGACAAGGACGCTGCCGGCAACTACCCCCGTAAAGTCCACGTGGGACAGCTATTCTCGCTTGAGAGACAGTCGCAGCTACCTCCGCCAGACTTTGCCGAATTCAACCGGCTCGTGAACTTGGAGTTTCGGCTCCGAATGCGCATGCAGATCAAGTACGAGGTGTTGCTTCGAGTGAAGTCGCACTTGACTCGCAAGAACAGCCAATGGTCGTCGCGCGATTCGGCGTTGAACCAGTTTTTGACCCAGGACTTGGCGAAGATGATTTCGGAGGTGGATAAGATCAAGACAAGCGAGTACGAAGATTTGAAGTACTATGAGGATGACTATGACATGGAACGTGAAAGTGACGTAGAAGCACAGGAAGAGGAGCAGGAACAGGAGCATGAAGAGGAGCAGGAACAGGAGCATGAAGAGGAACAGGAGCAGGAACATGAAGAGGAGCAGGAAAAGGAGCATGAAGAGGAGCGGGAACAGGAACAGGAACAGGAACAGGAACAGGAGCAGGAACAGGATGAGGGCCAGTATGAGGCCGAGACAGAGGATGGGGTGCCTGAATTAAAAAATGACGCAGAAGGTGAGGAGGAAGTAGTGGCGTCGGCCACAGAGACACCAGCGGCCGAGACGCCGGATGGCCAATTGGATGAAGAGCCAACCGAACCATTCGCAGAAAAACACGAGCCAGAAGACCCAAGCGGAGAACACATGGAACTCGACTAACTACGCTATACTAATAAATAATATACCCGTTACTATCCAGTAATATACACTTAAGACGATTTTGCGTCGGCCGCTTCAGCGGGCGCGGCTTCGACGTCTCCGCTCAAAATGTACTTGAAGACTTGGGCCGGGCTGTCACCCAAAGATGATCTGTAGTTGGCAATTCTTATGAGCTGGTAGCCCGCAACACCACCGAGGAAGAAGTTGACACTCGCCAACAAGTAGTTCTTTGGCTTGATGACGAAGCCGGCCCATCTGGTCCAGATGGCACCGGTACAGAACAATGCAATCTGCTGGGTACCCGAAATCTTCTCCACCGGTCTTTGAGTGTCGTTGAAACCGGCAATCACTAAACTCCACTTGAACACCGGAGCCCAAAAGTGGACAGTGCGAGGGCCGGTTTCGGAATTGAGAAAGCGTTGGAATTTCGAGGCTTGTTGTGCAGTGGCGGCCATTGTGGGAATGAGAATGGGATGTAGATTTAGAAATACAGTGTAGCTTTTTTTTCCTGGAACCTCTGTGTAGGCTCGGGTGGGTCGCACCCATTTTTGGTCTTGATTATTAGTGCTGCGCACAAAGGCGGGGGAACCGGGATCGGAGGTAATGATGGGTCGATGGCATGTTGTCGGCAACTTCGGTTCTTATTTTTATTTAATTTTCTCTGATTCTTCTCAAAGACACATTTTCTCTGCCAAAACACTACAGTCCACCCGGATTGCTCTGTTGTCTACCTAAACGCATCTGTGGAGAAGGCGGGGAAACGTTCTCGGAGTTGCGCGATCGAATATGCCTTCACGCCTATGGCTCAGTGCGGCCGGCCCGTGTCGCACCCTAACTACACTGGCTTGACTATATGGAGAACTGTTGTATATTGCCTCATATATACGAACCTTGTTTGCACAAGTTGTAGAAGATAGAGTCCTTCTTCTGTAGCAAGTTGGCGGGCGTATCAAACTCAGCCACTTGACCGTGATCGAGTGCCAAAATCCGGTCGCTGTCCATAACCGTATCAAGGCGATGGGCAATCGTGATAATTGTCTTGTCCTTGAATTCCTTGCGGATGATGGTCTGGACGATTTTATCCGTTTGGATATCCACTGCGGCCGTAGCCTCGTCGAGAATCAAGATTTTGGATGGACTGAGAAGCGTGCGGCCCAAACAAATTAGTTGCTTCTGGCCCGCGGAAAAATTGCTTCCGCTTTCGCTGACCTTGGATTCCAAACCAAGCCCTCCGTCAATACTCTCAACAAATTCCTTGAGCCGGCAAAGCTCAAGCGCGCGCCAAAGCTCGTCCTCGGTGTGTTCACCAAACGGATCCAAGTTCTGGCGGATTGTGCCTTCAAACATGTGCGCATCTTGCGGGATGATACTCAAGTTGTGGCGGAGATCGAAAAGCTTCAATTGCGAAATATCAAGCCCGTCGATGGTGATAGCGCCCTCTTCCGCATGAAGCATTCGGAAAATTGCTAATACCAAACTGCTCTTTCCTGCTCCAGTGCGACCAACCACACCAACCTTCTCTCCCGATTTGATTGCAACAGAGATATCTTTCAACACGTAGCTCAAGTTTGGAGCATAGCGGGTCGAAAAGTTCTTCAACTCAACCTCCCCCTGGCGGGGCCAGTGATGAGGTAATTCAAGAAACTGTGCATTCTCATCTTCCTCCATTGGGAGTTCACAATACTCAAAGCAACGCTCCACGGATACAATGTTGGCCTCCACTTCAGCTGACATACGGACCATCATCCTCATCGATGATGTGATTTGCAACGCATAACTCATCACGAAACCGACCATACTTGCACTGACAGGTTTCCGACTAGTGGCAGCATAGATGAGCATCGTCGAGGAAGTCCAGATAACCATCGAACCAATAAATTGCAACCGGACGGATAACCACCGATTAATGGAACGCAACATATACAAGCTCTTCAAATTGAAGTCCACATTCGCATTGTTGATGTATGAGAAACGTTCTTCTTGTCTGTATGCTCTGATGCTCTCCACCCCCGTTAAACTCTCTTGAAAATGCGCAAAAATAGGAGACCGGGAAAGGGAAACCAAGCGCTTGAGCTCACGTTGCACGCTAATGTAATACTTCTGGTAGTAGCCGTAAACAAAAGTTAAAGTAAAAGCAACCACAAGAAAAGATGGAAGAGCCGTACCCACAACCACGAAAGTCATTAATGTCTTCAATAGCATCGCGGTGAACCCATTGAATGAGCGAGGGAGAGCGTCGTCCACTTTGTTGATGTCGTTACTGAATCTGTTCATAATTCGACCCACCGGAGTGCGTTCGAAGAAGCTCATTGGTACCTTCATAAGTCTGACAGCCATTCGTTCATGGACAACACGACCTCCACGAATACCCAAATGAACCCAAAAAATAACGCCTTTGGCCAAATTTAAAATACTGGTACCAAAACCGAAGAGGGAATAAATCGCAATATACTTGAACGCATCACTATTATTACCAATCAATTCGTTTCTGTCGGCCCATTTCTTCAAAGAATAGTTACTTAGAACAGATAGCAACGTAGCAGTAATATTCACAACCACCCAAACACCTGTCCAAGCCAAGGAGCAAGCTTGAATATACTGCCAATACACCTTCCATTTGACTTTGCCCTTAGCAGAAATTTCAGCAGTAGGACGCGTCCGCTTGGAAAGATTCTTTCTGAAAGGATCCCAGTCAAATGTTGCAACACTGGCTCTTCTCTCGGATGTGGTTGACAGCGTAGGGGATGTTTCTGGTAAAGCCTCATTGCTGTCTTCAGGATAACTAGAAGTTCTTCCAACTTTTCCAGATTCGTTCAAGAGTTGATTTAAGTTTGGGAGGTTCAATCCGCTTGAAGCATCCGCGAAGGTTCCCGCTTCTGCTATCGTACCGTTTTCAAATAGATAGATTTTGTTGGCCCTTTCGAGAACACCAATATTATTGGTGGCAAGAATAATGGTTTTGCCCGCAAGTAATCCCGATCCAGACAACACATTGGAAATTATACTTTTTCCAACATGGCTGTCAACAGCACTCAAAATATCATCCAAGAGATAGACATCAGCTCTGGCATAAACGGCCCGGGCAAGAGAAAGACGCGCTTTTTGTCCGCCAGATAATGTTATACCCTTTTCACCAACTTGTGTAGCATCACCATCTGGAAGTACTTTAAGGTCTGGCAAAAGCTGGCAAGCCTCTACCGTTTTATTATAGTACTCTTCATCGTACCGGAAGCCAAAAAGGATATTTTCTCTAACAGAAGCGTTCATAATCCACGGATTTTGGGAGCAGAATGCCATGGATCCACCAATGTGTATAGGGCTAGGCTTGACAAATGGATCATTTGCGTGGATTGCATCAAGTTGGCCAATAATGGACGACAAGAGGGATGATTTTCCAGAACCAACCTTACCAACTATGCAGACAAAATCTCCCTTATTGGCCTCAATATTAATGTCCTTGAGAGCATATTTCAATGTCGGGAATTCCATATCTTCACGAATCACTTCCCCTTGTTGAGGTGGTTTATTCCATAGGAAAGAAACCAGTTCCATCTTCAAGCCTTTACCTTGATCGTGCGTTGAAATGGATAATAATTCATCATCCACCTCATCTTCGTTCAAAAAGTCACAGATACGTCCTAAAGCCACATCGGCTTCCGTCATGTAGTTGATTAATGCAGGTAACGAGAGAATAGGCCTTGAAAGTATGTCGAGCAAACTGAGAGCAGGGAACACAATATCGGGAGTCAATGGAGTATTGTCAAATATCAGGAATGCACTGAGAGTAACCATAGTGATCAAAAATGGCAAAGAAGTCCAAATTAAATTACCTGCCTGATTGATAACCCTGATTTTTTTTAAGTTTTTGAGTTCCTGATTATTTCTCACTTCTAATAACTTTTTGAGCATTGGTATTTCCCAAGAATATAGCTTGAGCGATTTCATAGAGACGAGAATTTCATTTGTAATGCTGTTACGATGGTCCTTAATCTTCATTTGAACCTTGTTTAATTTTTTCAGATAGCGAACAATCATGGTGTTGATAGGGACAATAGCCAATATTGTCACCACTCCTGCAAGGGAGGACACTCCCAATAATTTCCAAAGCGAATATAAGCAAACAAACAATTCAGTGGGAGCGACAATCAAAGTTCCAATCTCTTGTGCGCAAGTTTGAACCCGTACGGTGTCAATAGTGATCATGTTTATGATATCCCCAGTAGTCCGACGGGACCGGGAGCTGTTTGACAAGCGCATGCTTTTCTCAAAAATAAGAGAAGTGAGAGAAGAACGGGAGCCCAACCCCACTTCGAGCACTCTCAACATGTACTGATTGCTCATAGCCGTCTGAATAATTGTGACAAAAAACATACCCGCAGATATTAATGCACCCTTCAAAGCTGGATTTTCGTCTGGATTGCGGACTCTATCGCCGATGAAGAGAATAAGGAATCTCAAGAGCTGAGGCTGCGCAAATCCCAACAACGAATCGCCTGTTTCATAAAAAATACAAGCCAACGATGAAGAGCCAAAAGCGAAAATGAGAGAAAATATGAGACGGGCCTTCGTCTTCTTTTTGGTGGGATCATCCCAGAATCGGCGCAACTTTCGCGCATTGACTTCGGTAGTAAAGCCATTTATACGGGGCAAGTCGTCGGCATCTAATGTTTGGTTTTTGAAAGAGTTCGTGATCATCGAGTTCATCCACAGAAACGTGAGCTTGTCGATGATATTAGGTTCATCAAGCAAGTGTGTCAACAATTCGGACGAGCGATAATGCAATGAGAGTTGATATGACGGTTTCCATGAAGAGTATTCCAATAAGAAAATCAAAACTGAAAGGGCAAAAGCGAGCAATTCTAACGTAGGTGCAGCCGTGTGAAGCAAGACCGGCCACACGGTATAAGTATCTTGGAAATAGAGAGCGATTTCAATAATGGCAACGAAGGGCCAGAAGCACAATAAAATCAGCAGCGCGATAGGAGCATGCAAAGGCTCGATTACGTGCAAGGGAGCGATAATGGCGAGAGAAACGACTGTAAATAATCCAAAGGGGATGAGCTTGTGGTCCGCATACCGTTCAACGATTGATATCGAGCCAAAGAGAAGTATCCAAATGAAACTGTGGAGCAAGACAAATGCACATCGCACCCAGTGAAGTAATCCAGTGCTTTTTGCGGACAAGTTACCGTAACTAGGTCTGTTATGAAGCCTGTAAAGCCTTATAGCAGCGAACACACCAAAAGTGACTGAAATTAGCCAAATGATAGCGGTCAAGAAACATGGATTGAATGCGTTGTCTGGGGTTGGCGGAAGAGGATGAAGAAATGCCGTTTTACCGCATGCAAGTGGTGGTCTTGGATATACCATTATATTGAGATGAGTAATGGAGCATGTACAATATGATCACAGCTAACTTAAGCGGAATGCAATAATTAGAGAAGGCTTGACAGAAGTTTTGTGGAAAACACCACCAGCCTAAGAATTTTGTACGCAGACCAGTTTCATTGCGGGCTTGAGCAAAATTGTGCGCGCGGGCCCGGCTTGCTTAGGTGCGAAAAATCTCTGGATGAGCGTTCAAATTTGCCGCCCGTCGGAACGCGCGGTGCGGCATCTTCTCTTGCTCGGGGCGCGCAGCAAGGAGTGAAGACTGTCGTACTTGAATACGTGTGATGAGTAATAGAATTTAACGAAACAAAATCAAATCGTGAGCTCTCGAGCCGGCTGTATGAAAAAGGCTGTCTGGAAAAGGACTCAAAAACCTCTTTTTGCCTTATCAGTCAATTTCGTTGACAAGGCGCATATCATGTGTTACGTCGCCGCGTGCAACCGTGAACATATGGAGCGGCGATTGGTGGAGGGCTAAAACGAAAACAAAACAACTTTTTTCCCTCTTGTTAAAGGCCAGACCGCGTTAATCAGGCTATGGAATTTGGGCAAATAATGTAGGTATACTCAATTTGACAGTCATTGCAAACCATGTTCTGTCATTAACAGTCAAGCGGGTAGTCGCACTTTCGCACAGATTTCCACAGCGAATAAGCCAACCAAAACTGCCTGTTGGGTCAATTCACATTCGGAAAACCCGATTATTTCATGCTACAAGCCATTTTAATACTTTTCAGCTTTAGGCGGTAATGGACCTTACCATCGTGTACCACTCGTATGCAATTTCACTCATTTAGTTTTCCGCCGAAGGTACCACCAAACAAAATGGGCAGATCAAACCCGTCTGCATACAGACAGAAGTCTTCCACTGAGAGAGCCCCTTTACAATACGAGCTGCGCCAATTCGAATTCATCAAATCAAGAAGGAAAACAATATATATAGTTTAATAAAGCGAAAACTCACACACTCAACACTATTCATAATTGGGAAGAAAATTTTGCCAAGATTGGATCCGGCTGATAATTAACATGGACGAAGGGAAGGGCATCGTGTAAATCTGGGGAACTCGACCTGCATACAGTTCGGTTAAATAACGGTAAAGAAGGGACAGTAATTGGAAGTAAGCGCTGCAGTTCGCATGGAAGGCCTTTGTCGAAGACACCAGATGCACACGATTCCATTTCGTCATTTATATCCGTACTGGCGACGAATGATACCAAGAGGTAATGCGAGGATCCGGATCAGCCGTCGTGTCCTCCCCCAAAAGAACAGAAGCGGTGCCGAAGACAATTTCCGGTCATGCTACATCCGAGGGCGCGCATACAGGAGAGCATAACCGTTCGTCGGGCCCGAAGAAAGCAGCCAATAGGAAGTGCCAATTTCGCGGGGCCGGAGTTTCAAAATCTGGAGAAGCCGAAGAACCTCAACTTAGGAGAGTCGGCCCGATTTCCGCGCCAAAATGTCGAGACCAAACTGACCTAGTAGGATCAGGTTACATCCGGGTGAGCTCCGAGAGCAAAGATGGTAATTTAGCCAAAGTAAACCACTTGAAGCATGACTGGAAGGCTAGTGGGTAGGCTCGTGTCGGGCCATAGCTTACCCCCGGATATTGCAGATACCCACGGAGTACCCTCGTAAGTCATTACAAATTTCCTCGCGTTCATTGGCTATAACCCTGGGCTCGTCTTCAACGCTACGGAGTATATAAAATAGGAAATCTCCCAGCGCACGGCTTCGCTCTTCTTTTTTTTCCTCTTCAACCTCTTCGCCTCAGCTATGTTGTCTGCCTCTAGAAGAACCGTTGCTCAGGTTCCGCGCTCCGTCCGTGGCCTTGCTACCGCTGGCCTCACCAGGGACTCCAAGGTGCACCAAAACTTGTTGGAAGACTTTTCTTACATCCAATACAAGAAGCACTTGGAAAACGTTAACATCGTCAAGGAAAGATTGAACAGACCATTGACCTACGCCGAAAAGTTGTTGTACGGTCACTTGGACAACCCTCACGAGCAAGAAATCGAGAGAGGTGTTTCCTACTTGAAATTGAGACCAGACAGAGTTGCTTGTCAAGATGCCACCGCCCAAATGGCCATTTTGCAATTCATGTCTGCTGGTATGCCTCAAGTTGCTACCCCATCCACCGTCCACTGTGACCACTTGATTCAAGCTCAAATTGGTGGTTCCAAGGATTTGGCCAGAGCCATTGACTTGAACAAGGAGGTGTTTGACTTTTTGGCTTCTGCCTGTGCCAAGTACAACTTGGGTTTCTGGAAGCCTGGTTCCGGTATCATTCACCAGATTGTGTTGGAAAACTACGCTTTCCCAGGTGCCTTGTTGATTGGTACTGACTCCCACACTCCAAACGCTGGTGGTTTGGGTCAATTGGCTATTGGTGTCGGTGGTGCTGATGCCGTCGATGTCATGGCTAACTTGCCATGGGAATTGAAGGCCCCTAAGATTATCGGTGTCAAGTTGACCGGTAAGATGTCTGGCTGGACTTCTCCAAAGGATATCATCTTGAAATTGGCTGGTATCACCACCGTCAAGGGTGGAACTGGTGCTATCGTCGAGTACTTCGGTGACGGTGTCAACACCTTCTCCTGTACCGGTATGGGTACCATCTGTAACATGGGTGCCGAAATTGGTGCTACCACCTCTGTTTTCCCATTCAACAACTCTATGGTTGACTACTTGAACGCTACCGGCAGATCTGAGATTGCCGAGTTCGCCAAGCTCTACCAAAAGGACTTCTTGAAGGCTGATGAGGGTGCCGAGTACGACCAAGTCATTGAGATTGACTTGAACACCTTGGAGCCTCACGTCAACGGTCCATTCACCCCAGATTTGGCTACTCCAGTCTCCAAGATGAAGGAGACTGCCATTGCTAACGGCTGGCCATTGGAGGTCAAGGTCGGTTTGATTGGTTCTTGTACCAACTCCTCTTACGAGGACATGACCAGATCCGCCTCTATCATCAAGGATGCTGCTGCCCACGGCTTGAAGTCTAAGTCTATCTTCACCATTTCCCCAGGTTCCGAACAAGTCAGAGCCACCATTGCCAGAGACGGTCAATTGCAAACCTTCGAGGACTTCGGTGGTGTTGTCATGGCTAACGCCTGTGGCCCATGTATCGGTCAATGGGACAGACAAGACATCAAGAAGGGTGACAAGAACACCATTGTCTCTTCTTTCAACAGAAACTTCACTGCCAGAAACGACGGTAACCCAGCTACCCACGCTTTCGTTGCTTCTCCAGAGATGGTTACTGCCTACGCCATTTCCGGTGACTTGGGTTTCAACCCTATCACTGACACCTTGAAGGACCCTCAAGGTAACGAATTCAAGTTGTCTGAGCCAGTTGGTGTCGGTTTGCCACCAAGAGGCTACGACAAGGGTGTCAACACCTACCAAGCTCCACCAGCTGACAGATCTTCTGTTGAGGTCGTTATCTCTCCAACCTCTGACAGATTGCAACGTTTGACTCCTTTCAAGCCATGGGACGGAAAGGACGCTTTGAAGATGCCTATCTTGATCAAGGCTGTTGGTAAGACCACCACTGACCATATTTCTATGGCCGGTCCATGGTTGAAGTACCGTGGTCACTTGGAGAACATCTCCAACAACTACATGATTGGTGCTACCAACGCCGAGAACGGTGAGGCCAACAACGTCAAGAACTTGTACACTGGTGTCTACAGCGGTGTGCCAGACACCGCCGCTGCCTACAGAGACGCTGGTCACAAGTGGGTTGTCATTGGTGACGAGAACTTTGGTGAAGGTTCTTCCAGAGAGCACGCCGCCTTGGAGCCAAGATTCTTGGGTGGTTTCGCTATCATCACCAAGTCTTTCGCTCGTATTCACGAGACCAACTTGAAGAAGCAAGGTTTGTTGCCATTGAACTTCGTTGACGTGGCTGACTACGACAAGATCAACCCAACTGACGAGGTTGACATTCTTGGTTTGACCGAGCTTGCTCCAGGTAAGAACCTCATCTTGAGAGTCCACCCACAAAACGGTGAGGCTTGGGAGTGTGAATTGTCTCACACTTACAACGCTGAGCAAATCGAATGGTTCAAGTACGGTTCTGCTTTGAACAAGATGGCTTCTCACTAAGTATATAGCCCGATTGTTAAATAACGTGGTCTACGATATAATTTATTGCTTATTCATTTGATTTCGGTGTTTTTGTAGGATCCGCAACCCATTTGTTCTAAGAAAGTCACTTGCAATTATAATTCTACATGACAAACAGGTTTGGTTGGCCAAAAAAAAACAAAAAACATCAAGCCCGACGCGGGGGTCGAACCCGCAACCTTGAGATTAAAAGTCTCACGCTCTAGCCATTGAGCTAGCCAGGCAGCACAGTTTTCAAAGCATGGGATAACAGACAGTATCTCTGTATCATTGTATCATTGGTGTATTGCGTTCCAATATTCATGATGAGCTGCTGATGAGTTTCTGTGAAACTTCAGTATCATTTGGCATTAGGTAATTGCATTTGGTCCACTATTTTTCGCTTGCCAATAAGTCGCAGGTTCGTGCCGAGCTTGCTGAACGTCATATCAGTAGATACAGTACAAATGCGTTAAAGTGGTTACATCTGGCCCATGAAATTGAGCAGATTTTTCTTACAACGCGTTTTAATTTTACGAAAGCAGAGAGTTGAACGAGGCAGCAACCGGGCAAAGATGCGAAATATAAGCTAACAAATAGACACACTTGCACGTCAGTGTAAATCGGAAAGAATGAAAAAGCCTCTGGGAGATGAAAAAAAAAAAAAAAGTAGCACTTTGACTGTATGCGACCAATGATAGGGACCTTGGCACTCCACGATTCTGCAGGAGTGCATATGGACAATTGACTTTCCAATTGCGGAGGAACCGATTCATCGAGACTGATAGACACCGTAACTGCAGAGCTGGGCTAAGAGGACAAATAAAATCGAATAAATGAGAAGCGACACCGCACACAAACAATAAAGAGAATCAACCTGTAACACATAATGATTGGTATCGTTGAAGGTCTTAAGCACTGCACGTGCTAGGTACTGTGCAGTGGTACATTTTGGGGCAAGGTAAACCCTGTGACAGATTGGAGTAGTGGAAAAAAATTGCTGTGAAAAAATTGGGAAAAATTTTCATCTACTTCTTCTTTATCAAAAGATGCTGCAAGAATTATCTCACCCTTCGATCAAGGACGGCTGGTTTGCTGAAATCTCGGACACCATGTGGCCCGGTTCTGCCATGTCTTTGAAGGTGGAACAAGTGTTGTTTGCTGAAAAGTCCAAGTACCAGGATGTCTTGGTGTTCAAGTCGACCAACTGGGGCAATGTGTTGGTGTTGGACAACTGTATCCAGGTTACCGAGAGAGACGAATTCTCCTACCAGGAGATGATTGCTCACTTGGCGTTGAACTCGCACCCAAACCCAAAGAGAGCTTTGGTGATTGGCGGAGGTGACGGTGGCGTTTTGAGAGAAATCTTGAAGCACTCCAGCATTGAGGAGGCGTGGTTGTGCGACATTGACGAGACTGTTATCGAGGTGTCGAAGAAGTACTTGCCAAACATGGCCAAGGCTTACAACGACCCTAGAACCAAGGTCCACATTGGAGACGGGTTCAAGTTCTTGGCTGACTACAAGGACACTTTTGACGTGATCATCACCGACTCGTCTGACCCTGAAGGACCGGCCGAGGCTCTCTTCCAGAAGCCTTACTTCGAGTTGTTGAAGGGTGCTTTGACCGAGAAGGGTGTGATCACCACCCAGGCGGAGAGCATCTGGTTGCACATGGAGATTATTTCGCAGTTGAAGAAGGACTGCAAAAAGATCTTCCCTGTGGCGGAGTACGCCTACACCTCGATCCCAACCTATCCCTCGGGCACAATTGGGTTCATGGTGTGCTCGAAGGATGCGTCTGCTAACGTGAAGAAACCATTGCGTTTTGAGTGGGACGATAAGTACGTGGAGGAGAACTTGCGGTACTACAACGCGAGGATCCACGAGGCATCTTTTGTGTTGCCGCAGTGGGCCGACAAAATTTTGAACAAAGAGCAATGACATCGCAATTACTTGTTTGGTAGCCGTGGTGTCATGGTCACCTATGATACGCCTGCATGCGGCTTGTGAATGATTGTAATGATGTTATGGTTTTTGGTTTGGGTTTTATAGAGGTAACGTGTAGGAGATGGCGGATGTGTCGACGATGGATCTGAGCCACTTTCCCTTTGTTCAAACCAGTTGTAGATACTGTGTGAGTGTAGCACCAGAGACTGCGGAGGACCACTGCGGGCATATATACCGGCATCACTGATTAGACTGGTAGTTGCTTATGGCATTTGCCCTCCGATAACATCATGAATAAAGGACTAACCCAGGAGCAGCGAAGCAGAATCGTATGTAATAGCCACCAGGTTTCACTCAACAAGCACTAACAGACAGGAGGAGAACCGAAGAAAAGCGTTGGATCGTCTTAAACTGCGCAGAGGCGAACAGCCAGTCGCAGTGGCCAGACCAGATGTTTCCGTGTACAAAGAGAGAGCAGCGGCGTCTCGCACGGTGCCGGATGTGCCCAAAGAGATCCCCACTTTGCCCCGAGTGGAACTTACGCAAGAGCAAAGGAATCGGATCGAGCAAAACCGCCAGAGAGCACTAGCACTACAGAAGGAACTACACAAGCACCTGCGCGACGGCTCCAAGCAAAACAACTCCACTCTCCCGGTAACGGAGATGGACCGCAAGCGGTTCAAAGCCGACCAGAGCCGGCCGTCGATCCAGAAGAAAGATTATATCGAATACGACTTTTCCACCATGAAGGACAGCAGAGGAGGGTTCTTGGGCGAAGAGGACAAGTTCGGACTCCAGGGCCCGGAGGAAGAGCTGGAAACACTCAAAGAGTGGAAAGAAAAACAAAAACAGGACCATCTCGTGAAAGACCTTGCTCCCCCGCTCGATTTGGCCAATGCTCCTAAATGCTTCGAGTGTGGATCGATCGAGCTCGATCCCAACCTCTTCACCAACTTCGGAGCCCGCGTCTGTCGACGGTGCAAGCGCGAGAAGCAAGAAAAGTACGCCTTGTTGACCAAAACAGAATGCCGTGAGGACTACTTGTTGACTGATCCGGAACTCCGCGATACTGGGCTCTTGAAGCGAATTGAAAAGCCCAACCCCCACGGCTTTCTGCGAATGCAGTTGTTTCTCCGGTACCAGGTGGAGGAGTACGCGTGGAAAAAATGGGGGTCGGCCGAGGGTCTAGACCAGGAGTGGGAAAGACGGGAACGGGTTCGGCTCGAGCGGAAGGAAAAGAAGTACCACGAGAAAATGAAGGAAATGCGCAAGAAGACGAGGGCAGAAGAGTATACTCGGAAACTACGCAATGGTCAGCTGTTGGGTGATCGCCACGAGCATCTGTGGTCTGCACCATTGGGTGCGGGAGACGATGCCAGAGTGGTGAGACGTAGATGCATTGACTGTGGGATTGAAACCGAGGAGATTATCATATAGACTGAAATTGCATGGCTGGTTGCGAAATGGCTACGGGTGTATATATGTGCTGGCCAACAGCCCGTTTTTCGCCATGGCCATGTTTGTAGCGTGGCACTAGGCTAGATTATGCACTTCTCGATCACAGCCTCGGCCAATTTGCGAAACTTTTTTCTTTTACCAACGGCCACAAATGTGATTTGAGTTTACAGCGATGCTACACCGGTGTATCGCTTCAACGCCCGAAACGACCATGTTTCGCTCTGTTCCATCACCGGTGTGGAACGTGCGCTTTGCGGGAAGAAACGTAGTGAGGGCAGAGTGCATGCAATTGCAGACTCGGATTCTGGCAAGTTCCTGGGTGCGAAAGATGTGGAACCAACACCTTCAAACGGGTTTCCGCAAACAAAGACGAGGCTCGAATATCCCAACTCAAGTGGGTGCGGCATTGCTACAGCACCGCTGGAAATTCGTGGAAGATCTTTTTTTTTTTTCCGCTGGTACCACCGACAGTCTATAGTCGTGGCGTTCTCAAAATAGACCCTATGGAAGGCCATGGAAACTTCTCGCCAACGCGCGCACCCGTCGAATTTTGCAACTATATAATTGCCGACTTTCTCATTTTCTGCACTTTTCTCTTCAGCTTTGCCTAAATCTTAAATCATTCAAGATGTCCGACAACAAGGTTGAAACCCATGAGTTTACTGCTGAGATCACTCAGTTGATGTCTTTGATCATCAACACCGTCTACTCCAACAAGGAAATTTTCTTGAGAGAGTTGATTTCCAACGCTTCCGATGCTTTGGACAAGATCAGATACGAGGCTTTGTCCGACCCATCCAAGTTGGAGTCCGAACCAGAGTTGTTCATCAGACTTACCCCAAAGCCAGAGGAAAAGATTTTGGAAATTAGAGACTCCGGTATCGGTATGACCAAGGCTGACTTGATCAACAACTTGGGTACTATCGCCAAGTCTGGTACCAAGGCCTTTATGGAGGCTTTGTCCGCTGGTGCCGATGTGTCCATGATCGGTCAATTCGGTGTTGGTTTCTACTCTTTGTTCTTGGTTGCTGACCACGTTCAAGTCATCTCCAAGCACAACGACGACGAGCAATACATTTGGGAGTCTAACGCTGGTGGTAAGTTCTCCGTCACTTTGGACGAGACCAACGAGAGAATCAAGCGTGGTTCTATCATCAGATTGTTCTTGAAGGAGGACCAATTGGAATACTTGGAGGAGAAGAGAATCAAGGAGGTTGTCAAGAGACACTCTGAGTTCGTTTCCTACCCAATTCAATTGGTTGTCACCAAGGAAGTCGAGAAGGAGGTCCCAGTTGAGGACGAAGAAGAGTCCAAGGACGAGGACGACAAGAAGCCAAAGTTGGAAGAAGTCGAAGACGAGGAGGGTGAGAAGAAGGAAAAGACCAAGAAGATCACCGAAACTGTCACCGAGACCGAGGAGTTGAACAAGACTAAGCCATTGTGGACCAGAAACCCATCTGACGTCACCCAAGAAGAATACAATGCTTTCTACAAGTCCATCTCTAACGACTGGGAAGACCCATTGGCTGTCAAGCACTTCTCTGTTGAAGGTCAATTGGAATTCAAGGCTATTTTGTTCGTTCCAAAGAGAGCTCCATTCGACGCTTTCGAGTCCAAGAAGAAGAACAACATCAAGTTGTACGTTCGTCGTGTTTTCATCACTGATGAGGCCGAGGAGTTGATCCCAGAATGGTGTTCTTTCATCAAGGGTGTTGTCGACTCCGAGGACTTGCCATTGAACTTGTCCAGAGAATTGTTGCAACAAAACAAGATCATGAAGGTCATCAAGAAGAACATTGTCAAGAAGTTGATCGAGACCTTCAACGAGATTGCTGAGGACCAAGAACAATTCGAAAAGTTCTACACTGCATTCGCCAAGAACATCAAGTTGGGTATCCACGAGGACCAACAAAACAGACCAGCCTTGGCTAAGTTGTTGAGATACTACTCTACCAAGTCTACTGAGGAGTACACTTCTTTGTCTGACTACGTTACCCGTATGCCAGAGCACCAAAAGAACATTTACTACATCACCGGTGAGTCCATTAAGGCTGTTGAGAAGTCTCCATTCTTGGAGGCTTTGAAGGCTAAGAACTTCGAGGTGTTGTTCTTGGTTGACCCAATTGACGAATACGCTATGACTCAATTGAAGGAATTCGAGGACAAGAAGTTGGTTGACATCACCAAGGACTTCGAGTTGGAGGAGACCGAAGAAGAAAAGGCTGAGAGAGAGAAGGAAATTGCCGAGTTCGAACCATTGACCAAGGCCTTGAAGGAAATCTTGGGTGACCAAGTTGAGAAGGTTGTTGTTTCCCACAAGTTGGTTGACGCTCCAGCTGCCATTAGAACCGGTCAATTCGGCTGGTCCGCTAACATGGAGAGAATCATGAAGGCTCAAGCTTTGAGAGACACCACCATGTCCTCTTACATGTCTTCCAAGAAGACCTTTGAGATTTCTCCAAAGTCTCCAATCATCAAGGAATTGAGAAAGAAGGTTGAGGCTGATGGTGCTGAGGACAAGACCGTTAAGGACTTGACCACCTTGTTGTACGAGACCGCCTTGCTTACCTCCGGTTTCTCTTTGGAGGAGCCATCTTCCTTCGCTGGCAGAATCAACAGATTGATCTCTTTGGGTTTGAACATCGAGGAGGACGAGGAAGTTGAGGCTGAGGTCGGCGCTACCTCTACTGCTTCTACTGACGAGCCAGCCGTTGAGTCTGCCATGGAGGAGGTGGACTAAACGAGTCATGTATTTTAGTATTATTTGCAAGTCTAATAAGATATCTGGAAGAAGATCATGGTAAAGTAGTTTAAATCGACGAGTTAATGTGTTAAAGAAAAGTAGACATAAACCCAAGACTTTTGTTCATAAAACTGTATCCATTTAATTTTTAGTGCTGGAATATTCAACTTTGACGAACCACGCATATAATTTCACTGTTCGGCAATGGTATTCACTATTTAGTGTACAGTGTGTAGTAGCTAGTATCTGTTATCTATCCAGTATCTAGTGTTTAGTATGTAGTATCCAGTATTTAGTGTCTAGTATCTAGTAGCTAGTATCTATTACTTGGTATCCAGTCTCCAGTATCTACTATCCACTATCTAGTGTCTATCTGACCTGCAATCGTATCTCTCCGATTCGCTTCTATTATCTATAACCTACTCTGTCTTTATAGCCGCCTCGACCAACTCGTCGATGTAGTCGAGCACACCCTGCGCTTGCTCTTGTACAAGCAAGTCCAGATCGTGTGCCCGCACATACTGCAAGCACACAAGAACCTTTCTTCTGTAACTAGCGGGAAAAGGTACCTGGTCTGATTTCGACGTTCCCAGCACTAAGTCACTGATGAGCACAACGGCCGCACGTCTCATGACCGCCTCCTCCTCCAGTTTCTCCAACTGTAGAATTCCCACAGCACAGTCCAACGCCAGAGACAAGTTGTCCAACATTCCAAGTGGGTTGGTGTTGCAGCAAGTTCCCAACACCGACATGGCCGACATTCGGAGCCGGTTATCCACTTTTACGCCACGGCGTTCAATGAGCCCAAGGGCAGATTTACACACAAGCAGTGCACGCTCTCCCGAGAATGCTTCTCCTTGATGCTCCACGTACCGGAGAAGCACTTCGCCCACACGCAAACGTTCGTCTAGATCCGCGCCGTCAGAAACTCCTTCCAGACTGCTATCTGAAACGCCGTCTGCATTCACGCCCGCGTAGATCGATGTCAAAAGCGGAAGAGCACTGGCGTCCCACTGGAGCAAGCTATCCAAGCCCTTGATCACATTAAGATAAACGAACGGGTCAGGATCTTTCAACTGCAACAAGTGAAGTCGCACCACAAAGTCTGGTGTGACTACTGCACTGTGCGACTCCACAAGCTGGCGCAATAGGAAAAGGCCGTGAGCCCGGATCGGCACCAACGGGTCGTTGAGCGATGCTACCGCACGCGTCAACACCTGCCGCTGATGGTCGAGCTCGGTAGAAGCTGACTGTTCGCCCTTGAGCATATCTTCGATTCTGACGCAAAGCGACTGCGCCGCAGCCACCGAAGCGTAGGTGGATTTCAACTGGGAGTGGATTTGCGAAAGTAGCTTGTGGCACGCACCGTCAAGTTCCACTGTTTCGGTCAAAATCGCCGAAAGAAGCTGCAATACAACCGCCACTACATCCTCCGCCACAGGAGGGCCCGCGAGGTCGTCGTCATCGTCCGAGTCGACGTCCGAGTCAGACTCCACGGCGGCACTGGTATCGCCTGCGAGCACACTGTGTACCACCAGCAAAATGTCACCCGGAGTCTGGGCCAACAGCTCCGAAAACTCGCGGCCGATGGTTTCCACCACCCGCAAGTCCACAAGACGCACAAACGGGTTCTCCTCATCCAACTCCGGTGCCGAACGAAGCCAGCGTGCAAGCACAGCCACAAAGAGAGTCAGAACCGCACTCGGTTCGAGCTGGCGGAGAAGATCCACGAGCGCAGCGCAGCCGGAATCCAACCGAGAGAGGAAATGCATTGCACGCTGCTCAGCATTCTCGTCCGCCGCGGGGACGATCTCCACGAGAGAATTTGGGCCGAGGCGGAACCGCCAGCCGTCGCCTTCAGCTACAATGTTCTTGGCAATAGTGTCGAGGGCGTCGGCGTCGTTGGAAAGAGTCAAGTAGCTGACTAAGATATTCTGCAGAATCTCTGCTGGTTTCGTGTGCGACCGCAAGAACACATGGTAGCACCATACTGGTACAAGCACGGGGCGGAAGAGCGCCACCATGAGATCCGGCGAGAGGGCACGCTGGGTGAGCGATAGAAGCACGTTGATGTTATTGTTGACCGCGGCTTCCGACAGAAGCACGAAAGACAGATCCAGCTTGGTCTGAGTGGGATTGAACACCCCCCAGATCCGTTTCAAAAAGAAATCTGTTGCCACACGAGGATTTCGGAGCCAGAGCTGCTCCAAGAAATGCCCCACACACGTTGCAATCGTAGGCCGGTTGATATTCACGAGGATATCGTAGCACTGGCGGCCAACTGATTCGAAGTACGATATGGTAGACTCCTGCTTTGGTTTCAGAAGCAACACCCGCGCAACATGGTCGAACTTGGCAATATCCACCTGTTCGCTGTCACGAAGTCCAAGTATAAATTCGATAAACGACAAGACGCCATCGCCCTTGGGTGCGGAGCTTGGAAGCCGCTGGAGCCGTGCCATGACAAATTGCTTAAAGTAAGCCGGCGACGCCGTCGAGATGAGTAGGGTGTAGTCTTGGTAGAGGTCGTATGTGGAAGCAAGTGCCTCCACTGCTGCAAACTGTTGCAACACCGGTTTCCGCACCGCAGATTCAAAGTACGGCACGGTGGCCAAAGCAATTGCTACCGTCATGTAATCAGCATAGCCCGAGCCCTTGAATAGAAGATCACGCACATCGGACGGCTGGGCAAAGATCGAGTGTAACTTGGTGTAAACCAACTGAAGAAGCTTTGCGTGCGGGGCATACCGCGTGGCGTAAGAAGCCGGTGGTCCTTCGGTGATAGGAGGAACCGTAAGCGGTTTGTAGACAGTAGAGCCAAAATCTTTAAGACGACGCTTCTCCAATGGAACACCAATGCGCAACGACAGAAGGGCCGGGGAGACGCCGAACACAATAATGGTGTTGACAAGCTTTCCAAATGTCTTGATGTCGTGAAGGGAAATTGCAAGTAAATCTTTCTGTGGCAATGTATCTTTAGCGGCAATACAGTACTGGTGGAGTTCAGTGAGAAGACCAAGAAGATGCGTCACCACTGCGAAAAGCATATTATTGGAAGAGACTGGGGTCTGGTCTTCCTCGGTTTTTATTGGTTTCTCTTCTGGATTAGAAGACACCTGGATCTTCTCGTAGAGCTGGTTGACGCTGGTTGCAGCTAGTGGAGCGTCCAAGAACGATTCCAAGCGGGCGAAAAACTGATCGATGGGGCTGTCACCGACATAATGTGGTTTGTTAAGTCCTTTGCGCTGGGGATAAACCTCGTCTGGTGAGCGTTTAACCGTGGTGCTCTTTTTCACCGCAAATGGATTACCCATGGCGAACAGTTGTAACCACTACAGATTGAGCGTAGAGCGATCGTTTGCAGTTTGAATCACGCTGGCAAGGTGGCCATAAATGTCTGAGAAGTCCCGTGCTGATATGGCAACCCGGGTATGAAGCGCCAGTTGAAGGAAGAGGCGACAGTTGGATTAGTGAGACTGCGAAATCCGCTGTGGATGTGGCAAGAAGCAAGTGCTACAACAACAGTAGCCACTATACACACAATAAAAGGAGCAAAAGAAAAAAAAAAAAGTGGGGATGACAGCAACATAGACATGACATTTATATATTGCCATCTATTGCTCAAACTCAAACCTGGGTCAGAGACCAGTAAGTGGTGATATCCTCTGTTGATGCAGTGTGCACACCGCAGCACAAGTTTTCTCATCTCATCACTACTACTACTTTGACTACAATGACCGTCACGTTATCTCAGGAGGAGATGGATGCCATCATCTACGACGCCCGGGACGGCGACTTGGAATTCTTGCAGGAGGTTTTTTCCTCGATCGTGCCGGGCCTGGTGCTTCCCTCGATCCAAGACGATATCACCTTGAGCACTCCAGTTCACATGGCCGCAGCCAACGGCCACACCGCGGTGGTGGAGTACTTGTTGTCGCTTTTGCCCAAAGAAGAAGCGGTCAAGCTTGCCAACCGTGTAAACCAGAGCGGTAACACTGCATTGCACTGGGCCGCGTTCAACGGCCATTTGGAGGTGGTGAAATTGTTGGT
Source organism: Clavispora vitiphila (assembly GCA_030557995.1). NCBI lineage: Eukaryota > Fungi > Ascomycota > Pichiomycetes > Serinales > Metschnikowiaceae > Clavispora > Clavispora vitiphila. The sequence continues at coordinate 251,419 of JANIJR010000009.1, forward strand.
GGAGAAGTACAATGCGGATGTTTTTGTGAAGAACGAGTCGGGCCGCGATGCGCTCTTCGAGGCCGAGAGCAACGGTCAGCAGGAGGTTGAGAACTGGTTCTTGCTGAAGTTTGCCATTGAGAACGACGTGAAGGTGGAACAAGACGGTGAGGACACCAAGATCACTTTTACGCCTGGTTCGGAGTCACACCAGCTCGACCGCGAGGCTGCAGAGGCTGCTGCAGAGTTGAAGGCAGGGAAGAAAGCGGCGGACGCTGTGGCGGATGCCACGGCCCAGCTTTCGTTGTGAACAGGATAGTAATGGAGTATATAGAGCCGCGAAGGCGTTGGCTTGAATCAAGTCAGAGGTACAACAGCGATGTAGCAGCACCGCCGAAAAGCGACGCAAAAAGGTAGGTGACGAGTTTAGGATGCGGAGGTGTAGGTGGAGACTAGGGTGGAGAAGAGCTCATGGCACTTTTGAAAAGCGGGTGCATGCGCCACAAGGTTGTCACACCGCTTACTGATTATGGTACGAGACAGAAGAATCCGTATGACTCCTCCCTTCTCGGTGAAGACCACCATTTGCATAGTTATACTAGTAACGGCCCGTTCCCACTTTATCTGCCCGACGCCTACGGCTACGTTGATTTGGGCCGCTCGCGGCATACACGGAGACAGTATCTTCATAATCATGGTTCTTTTTTGTCTTTAGCCGTGGGCTGTATCAATATCTGTTACTTGCTCTTTAGGTATTCGCTACGGATGTAAACACACCCAGCCCTAGCGAATAAGGACCTCGGCAAAAAGATTTTTCATCACAATGAAAATTGTTAAAAAGGCAGAACATATCAAGAGGAAACTACAATTTTCGGATCCGATGCACCGTACGCTTCTCTTCTCTTGGCTCACCTGGTTTAACGCTTATCTTGCGATCGGCTTGTTCGCAGGCGCGAGAGTCGTGCGCGGGTGGTCGATGAAAAAAATGAGAAAAATTTCAACCGCACAGTGCATACTACAGTAACCATGAGTGACTTGGGGTTTGATCCTAGCTTGAAAAAGAAAAAGAAGTCGAAAAAGACCGACGAGGGTGCTGCTGCCAGCTCTCCTGCCCCAGACATGGACGACATGTTTGCCGGTTTGAAGAAAAAGAAGAAGGCCAAGAAGACCGACGGCGAAGACGCTGGTGCCGCCGCCACCGAAGCCGAGGACTTGGCGGCGTCATTGGACGACTTGGGATTGAAGAAGAAGAAAAAGAAGTCCACCAAGGCCGCGCCTGCCACTGACTTCGAGGCTCAGTTGGAAAAAGCCGGACTTGACGATGTGACGGCCACTGCGCAACCAGAAGAGAAGGGACAGTCTATACAAGCGGCCTTGGGCTTGCCATACGAGTCGCTCTTGTCGCGGTTCTTCACGATTTTGAAAAAGAACAACCCGGAGTTGGCCGGCGACAGAAGCGGCCCCAAGTTCAAGATTCCTCCTCCTGTGTGTCAGAGAGAAGGTTCGAAGAAGACCTTGTTCGCCAACGTCCAGGACATTGCGCTGGTGTTGCAAAGAAACCCAGAGCACTTGATCCAGTACTTGTTTGCCGAGTTGGGTACTTCTGGTTCCATTGACGGTGAGAAGAGATTGGTGTTGAAGGGTAAGTTCCAGCCCAAGCAGATGGAGTCGGTGTTGAGAAGATACATCATCGAGTACGTCACCTGCAAGACCTGTAAGTCTATGAACACTGAGTTGAAGAGAGAGTCCGCCAACAGATTGCACTTCTTGAGCTGTAAGGCCTGTGGCTCCACCAGATCCGTATCCAGCATCAAGACCGGTTTCCAGGCCCAAATCGGCAGAAGAAAGAGAGTTTAAGCGCGTGTCGTCATTGGCACTTGCGGGGATCCTATTTATGTGCATTATTGGCTCCGCCAGCTTGCTGGCCGCCTCCTCTGTGTCAACCTGTCTAGTGTCGATCTGTATATTAATCATGAAACATAATCCTATGTAGCTCCGGCCATGTCCTAGCCTCCTACTGTCCTACGCTCTCCACCAACTTCTTGAGCGGTACACACCACGTGCTCACGCCGCTGTGGACCATCATGTACTTCAAGATCTCGTTCTTGATGCTGCTGGCGTCCTGCTGGCTGGAGAGCCGCGTCGCGACCAAGCTGAGAAATTGCTGATGTTGCACCTCCAACTGCGGGTACGCCTCCACGACACGCTTGACGAACATGGTGCGGTGCTTTTGATCCAACGCGCTGCTGGCCAAGATCTGCTGGAGAAGCTCCGGCGTGGCAGCTAGGTCCAATTGGGCAACCTCCTGGGGCTCGGCGCCAGGCTGCGCCTGGGACGGGGCCTGAGACTCGGTCGGGGATGCGCGGGACGTGGAAGTGGGAGGGCCCGGCGCCGGCGGCATGGGCCGGGGAGCGCCTGTGGATGGAGTACGTGGGGTTCCTGAAACCACCGGGGGCCGGACGGGCCGGCGCTTGGAGCGGGCGGAACTGATACTGGAGAAGCTTGAGTCACGGGAGCTCACGGGGGGAGGGCAGTCGTTCCAGCCCTCCATCAATTCGCCCCTTTGGTATTTAGTCATGGAGAAGGAGAAAACAACTGCTATCGTCTCCGCGCGCAAATGTCAGATAAATGATTGTGTGCAGGCGGGTGGGCGGTGCCCGGTGGTAACCCACTGATCATGTAATAAAAATATTAGAGTGATATTTTTATTTGGTCCGGGGGAGTACGGTACGCGTATTCCGGTGCCGGATGGAATGATGTGGGGACACGGTATATGTCGGTAAGGTCTTCCAGTGTAGACGAGTGCGTAGATTTGGGGTGGTTACATCCCATGGAGGTCCAAACACGTGTTCAAAAGCTCCAGCACGGTGGGCCGCTGAAGCGGATCCAAAACCAAGCAGCTGCGGATCACATCCATGAGCTGCGGTGAGTAACCCCGTGTGTCTGCTGGTATCACGTACTTGCCCTGAGCAATGGCCACGGTCAAGTTCGCGCCCTGCTCGATCTCCAACTTCTCAAACGGCGAGAACCCAAAGCAGCAGCAGTACAAAAGACACCCGAGCGACCAGATGTCGGTCAGCTCAGTGATCTCTGCGTTGGTGGCCACGTCCAAGAGCTCTGGGGCCCGGTACGGAAGTGTACAGTGCTCCAGCGCAAAATCGGTCAAAGCCAACGCCTGCTGCCGTGACTTCACCAGCACCCGCGCCTTGGCACACGAGCCCAAGTCCACGAGCACAGGAAGGCCCTCTGCCGAGAGCATCACGTTGGCAGGCTTGAGGTCGCGGTGGGCATAGGGACAGAGCTCCTGCAACTCAGTGGAGTCCACCGCAGGCGCCTCGTCGTCGCCTAGCGGGAGCATCGCTTCATTTTCGTCGTGGCCCGAGTCGTCGTCGCCGTCTTCCACGCCCGTGTGCTTGTAGTGGTGCATGGCCTGGACTCCTCGTAATACGCCAATAAACACCTTGAGCACCTCCTCCTGGTCCATGGTCACGTTGTTGAGCACATTGAAGTTGATCACATCCTGGAGTGACTGTTTGAAGTACGGCAAGATCACGTAGAACGTTTTGGAGCCGTCTGGCTCGCTTGCCACGGCCTCTTCGATGGTGTGGACAATGTACGGGGTCTTGATGGGAGCAAAGCGGTGGTAGTTGCGGATTTCGCGCATGGCGTTGCGGAAGGTGGCGTCGTTGCTTCCGTAGGGGCACCGCATTTTCTTCATGGCGTATAGAAGGTTGGCGTTGCTCTTCTGCGATACGAGATAGACGTACGAGAAGCCGCCCTCTCCTAGAAGACGCAAGATGCGGTACTTGGTGCCATTGATCAGCACCTGTGGCGCCAGCAAATCCGGGAAGCAAGGAAGGCACTTGGCCACCGCGCTGAGAAGGAGATCCATGGTGGGCAGAGAGGGTGGAGTGGTGTGGATAGGTAGTGGGAGCCAGACCTCAGTAGGCGGGCTGTGTGCAGGTGGTTTCTCAACAGCGGGCTTGCGGAGTGAGAACACAGGGTATGGCCCTTGTGGGGGAAGGGGAGATGTGGGCGAAGGGAAGATGTGGGCGAAGGCGAGATGTGGGCGAAAGGGATGTGGCTGTGCGGCCTATTTGTTTTGCTACGTTTGCTTTCCTAGTTTGTTTCTTTTGCTGGCCGCGTTGGTACGCTCAGGCGAGACAGAGCCAAGCAGTGCGCATTCTCACTGTCTCTACACCGTACACCACTTGCGACCCACCACTTGCGACCCACCGCCATACCATGCTGACGCCACAAAGCCCGCAGCCGGCAGAAGACCCGCTTCAGAAACTCCAAGAAGTCGAGCTCTTGCCCGACCTATTCACCTTCATGCAAAGCCTCGAGAGGGGCGAGATCCAGGCCAAAGACTTTGATAACAACGCCGGCGCCATTCGTCTCAAGGTCAGCAGTATGCGCAACTACCTCCAGAGCGTAGAAGGCATCTGCGAAACGGTCGAGGAACGCGAGAAGCAAATCGTGGCCATCCGCAACGGAAACAACGAGAAGGTGGCGTTCTTGCGTCTGTTTCGGGAGCAGGTCCTCAAACGCTTGGAGGACCCACGAGAATAGGAATCATCACCTCCTTCACCTCATTCACCTCTCTTCATCGTATTTATGATCAATGTTACGACTATGCATGTACAATGTAGCAACCACCGGGTGCGGGTCGAGGTGCAGCTGAAATACTGGTTCCATAATCGCTAGAGCGATCTTTAGTCGGGCGACAATGTTAGAACCGGGTGCGACACTAGGTGCGACACTGGGTGCGATACTGGGTGCGACACCCGATGCGATACCGTGATACCGTGATATCAAATGACCTAGCATCGCTAAACCGCCTCAGTGACTAAGCCAGCACTTGTGAGGATTTACGGTAAATACGACTATTTTCCTCTTCCGTTGACCTTCATTCCGGTCTCCCTGTGTACGCCATTCTCGTGCCACTGTTGCTAGTGGTATTTTGATCCGGTGTGCAACAGCCGCAGTGGAACCACCGTCAACTACTTTTCTCATGGTTGATATTGGGTCCATAACAGCGGAATCGTGTCTCCAACGGCTCCGTGCCACTCCGGCGCTCTCCGTTGGCATTATCATTTTCTCACTTATTTTCTACGCTCTTTACCCGACCGATTCCACCGCACTTGTGTTGCTTCCATCTTCGCCCATTGACTTGAACTTGAACGCAATCTCCTTCTACATTTTCCCCCATGTGAACTTGTTCCACCTCATTCTCAACCTCGTTGCTTTGTTCCCCTTGCTTTCCCGCTACGAGGCGAGCCACGGAACTGTCTACACCGGTGTGACGTTGAACCTTTTAGCTGTTGTTACTGCGTTGCAGTACTGTTTGGTGGGTTTGTTGTTATACCCAACTGACGCTGTGGGAGGACTCTCTGGCATCTGCTTTTCGCTCTTGACATACTTTTGTTACAAAGAGCATGAATCCAACCCCGTGATCATGTCGTTGCATGTTGCAGGTTCCCAGATCCAAGTTCCCACCCTCTACTTCCCGTTCTTCAATTTGTTCTTGATTGCGTTGGTGATTCCGTCCACGTCCTTCTTTGGCCACTTGGCCGCCATTGGTGCGGGCTATCTCTTGGCCTTGGGCAAGTTGAGCGTGTTGTACCCTCCAACGAAGATTCTCTTGGCCATTGAAACGTTTTTGGCCGGTGGTATTGCCAAGTTGCAGGGTTTGGTGCTCTACATCCGCGAGGAGGACGCAATCAACATGCGGTCTGTGGCTTACGCTCCGATTCTTTCGGAGGACTTGGAACTGAATAACTCCGGTGCCGGTACTGAGACTGAGGGTTTTTCCAGACGCTTGGGCACTTAGACAAGATTTTCAGAAAAGCGAGAGATTAATAATATGAATGTTCTGCAAAAGACGGACAAACACCACTGTTGTGTACTACTCTGTTTTGGTGGTGGATATTCCGCACATTTGGTACAGTAATGAAAATAATACAACCCGACGCTCGCACCTCTAGCACATTGTAACCCGGAGTGACCGGCGAATATGAAACTCAATTGACATCTCTGTATCTGCCCTACTACTCTCCACTCCTCACACTCGACTAAACCAAACAATACGCCTATCCTCGGACTGGAGACACACCCGTACCTCAATTGTGTTGATGTCTCCGCATGTTCACGCAGTCCCTATCAGTGCACTCCATCAGCTTGTCCACCATCTAGCTTTCACCCTATCGCTGAGCCAACATGGCGATAGACTGGCATTTCCCCGCGCCGGGCGACCGTGCTGAAAAGAAGAAGAAGCGCCGGCCCCGCAAAAAGCGTCCAGCTAATCTGGAACAAGAACCCAAGCTACTGCTCTCGCCGGTGCTACTACCCACGCCAGAGAAACAAAAGGATAAGTACCACGAAAAGGGTCAAGGACGCGAAAGTCCAGATGATGGAAGAGTCCAACCGCCGGTAGGTGGAAACTTGGAGTCGGGAACACCCGAAACTGGTAAACCCGAAACTGGTAAACCCGAAACTGGAAAGCTGAAGCTGGTGAAACACACAGACGCCCGGACGGCCCTTCCCGTGCCGCAATTGAGCCCGCGAAAACAGGCTATTTTGCGCCACAAGAAAAGCGACGCTTCCGTTGAGGAGCCGCAGTTTGTCAGCGAAGTCAAACAGCTCAAGAAAAATCGGAAGCCAATGCAACCGCTGGTATCTGGCGCCGAGGACGAGAAGTTCAGCCGGTTGTTGGCAGGCCAGAGCATGGCAGACAAAGCCACCATTTTTCGCGCGCCGTCCGCTCGCATCTCGGTGTACCACGAGCAGGTGGTGGACCTGGCCCCTGCAGCGTCCGGCACGCTTTTGGGCCACGGCGAGTTCACCATATTCCAGCTCCATAACGGCGACATCACGTACTTGGCTTGTGGATCGTCTTTCGTCTACCCGCTTCTCCCCAAACTCAAGATTCTCCGCGTCAATCGCACCCACTTTATTCTCCCGCTCGTAAACCCCCAGCGGTACTGGAAGATCGACGTGGACACACACGATGACGCAACCCTCGCCCAGTTGGAGCAAGTGCTTCAAGATATCGTCAACTACACCACGTTGTACGTGGAGCTGGACAATTCACCTGCCGGCCATGTGGATCTCCTCTCTTCCGACCCCGTCTCAGCCATACCCGACGATGCGGCAGGGAATTACACCCCTTTTTTCAACGCCATCCCGGAATCGCCGCCGTCCGCACCGGTTTCGCCGCAGCAGCTCAATCTCTATGACACCCAATTGACGTTTGCGCGGATGATGTCTCCCCCACAATTGGACTTGAACAAACCGGACCAAAAGCTACTGAAAACACATTCACAGCCACTTCCACAATCTTTGCCACAGATTCTACCAACTCTATCAAGTTTATCTCAAGGGCTCCAGCCTGATCATGTCAATCCCTACAAGTTCGTCAGCAATGGCTCGGACTCATCGTCCATGGACTCGCTTCTCGACGAGTACGAGGAGAACGTCTCCATGACAAAGTCGATCAACTTCAACGCGTCTCAGCCCCCGTCCCACTCGGCGTCGTTGGTTTCTGTACCGCACCCACCCAATATCACCTATTCGCGTGGCCGTGCATTTGTGTTGCCCGACCGCAGCGTTGCCGGCTCCAGCTATGGTGGCCGTAGAAATGACGAGTTGGACGATGGGTTCCCCACAACCTCGCTCTCACAATACAACCGCCGGCGCACTAGCCAGGGTGGGCGGTCACGGCAGTCGTCCGTGAGCGAGCTTTACACCTCTGTGTCGAACTGGATGGAACCTGGTGCCGCACCGCAGTTGACCCACTCGCGCTCCAACTACACCTTGGGTAGCCGTGCAAGTGGCACGCGGCCGGTCAACGTCAAGGATACATACCGTGATATCTACCGGTCTATCACGCTGCACGACATTGCCGGGTTGGCGGCAACGCCTGAGAAGAGGGATGTGCACTGCTCCAAGTTGCTTGTGACGGACCAGTTCAGCCGCAAACCTTCGAGCCTGCGGCCGGTGCGCAAGCCAGAGCCGAACCCAAGCCAGAGCCGGCTCAGCTCGTCCGAGGTGTTTCAACTCCTCAGCCAGCGGGAAGAGAAGGTGGAGCGTCCGTCCGGCATTGGACGGTTCTTTGGGTGGTAATGCAGAGGCGTAGTCGACAGTGGCATTTTCTACAGCAGGTGGCACCAGTAAATGTACAGTGTATTTCGCAATATATACAGAAATCATGAGTCGTGAAGCTTACAACTGAGGAGCGCCAGGAACAGGGTTGCCGTTGGCGTCCACCAAGCCTTGCTGCATCAACATCAACTGCTCGCTACCGGCAGATTCGAATTGCAAACCAACACCCAACTTCGAGGCGTTCTTGGAGTGGTCGATCTCACCAGAAAACAAGATCGACACAGTAGGCAACACTCTCTTCTCCATGAACACGCCCACCTTACCAGTGGAGTCGACTTGGCCTCTGAACACAGACTGGCGGTACTCGTACTTGGCAGCGAGGGTGGTTTGGCCCTCGACAACTGGCTCGTAGCCGATAGGAGTTCCCATGACCGAGTCGATGATAGGCTTGGCCGACGCCACCAACTGGGTCTCCAAACCAGCCTCAACCTTGTCGGTGACTCTTCTCCAGAAGGTACCCACCAACGCGCCTTGAGCCTGCAACGAGGCAGTGGCAATCCACGAGCCGGCGTTGTAACGAGCAAAGTAGTTGACGGCGCTGTCTGGAGGAAGAGAAACGGCCTGTCTAGAGTACATGGCCTCCAAACCCACAGCAAGCTTTGGGGACAAGGATTGCAACAAAGAAGCAACCGCCACACCGGTGAAGGCACCGTTGAGGTAGGATGGGTTCAAGGACTTGACATTGATGGAGAAGTCGTTGGCCTGGTAGTCTTGTTCCAATTGGCACATGACTGGCTGGCCGTGGGCAATCTGCAACGTCAACTTGGAGATGTTGTGCTGGTCCCAGCCGTAGTTGACCTTACCGGAGAAGGACAAGTCGTTATCGACGTTACCTTGAACGAAAAAGTCCTCCTTGGCGTACAACGCGGAGAAGGCATATGGAGGCAACGAGTTGGAGCCAATGGACAAGGTGTGGGAGGTTTGGAACGCCGGGTTCAAGGAAAACGCCTTGTTCAAGTCGGCACGCAAGCCAGTGAAAAAGTATTGGTTCAAGAACACGTCACGGTTCACTTCCTTGGAGATGTTTTCGATGGTGCCGGGGTTGGTCAAGCCCAACGACTTTCTGTGCTCGGAGATGTTGATGTAAGCGTCGTTCAAGTAGGAGAAGACGGGGTTGGACGACCACAAGCCATTTGGCTTGGGCATCTCGGGGGACAAGTTAGGGAGGGTAGGGATGGTCATCTTGGCGAGATCAGCCACAGGCGCTTGTTCCGACATGATAGAGAAAGACGTGGTGGAGCAATGAGAGTGGAATGTCCGTTGTCGAGCGAGAAAAATTTGAGCCGGGACTGCAGCTACGCGGAGGGGTGCGCGCACAGGTGTTGCGGTGGGGTGTGTGCGGTATATGTGAGCACGCTGGAGCAGTGGGATGTTGGCGAACGAGGGAATTTCGTTGGTAAAGGGAGGGAGGGATAGAGTGGAAACCGACAGATAGCGCCGTGTGGTTGAACACGACAATGCCTCCACAGAAAACGCCGACGCATCGGGCCACCTTCCACCAACTGATTTTTGCACCGGGCACCTTTTTTCTGGTCGCACTTGCGGCATGGTGACATTGTTACCCCAGCCAATTGCACCAATGAGGTCCCGGACATTTCACACAGACGTAGACTCGAAAGCACCACCGCCGTCTCGAAAAACGCTGCGGCTGCGGCACCACCCTCCCATGATGTCTGTTCTTTACTGATTTGCCCATCTTCCCATTTTCTGTGCACACTCTCCAGCTGCTCGTTGCAGTCTGTGTCGCACCACACTCTCAACCCTAAATCCCGGGAACCCGTAGTCCCTGTAAGAAGTATACCGTCCAGACCGTGGAGACTCTCGAGCTCGAAATCGCCGGCCAGTCCGTCCACTGCCTCTTCTGACCCGCTACTGGCCCATCCGCATGATCGCCGTCACCAGACTGCGGTCCGGTGTGTAGCGGGCCCCCGGTATCCGGCCTGTCAGGTGATGTCAATGCTCGGAGCGGAATCAGACGTTTAAAACCTCCGCAACCGCATATCCTCACTCCCCCAATTCAACCTTTTTCGCTAAAATGCCCGTTCCTTTGGTAAACGGCACCTCCTGTATCACCTTGAGTGCCCCGGAGAAGCCGTTGATGGCCCAGGCCATCAGCTTCTACTCCCACTTGGCCGGGTTCTCCGTTGAGGTGCAAAACGACGAAAGCGCCATCTTGGCCGGCGACTCCAACACCACCGCCATCCGCATCGAGCTTCTGGCCGATGCCCCGAGCACGACAGAAATTGCCGCCGGAAAGGCCCACTGGAAAGACAAGTTCCAGACCTCCGACTGGCGCACGGTGTCCTCCCACCAAACGTTGGCGGTGTCCAACCTCAACGAGTTGGTGGTTCGGTTGCAAAGCTTCAACTACCCGGTGCAACTCTACCCCAACGAATTGTACCCTGTGGAGGCCTACACCATCGACCCATTGGGTAATTTGGTCGGTTTCACCTCGGCCAAGAACCCATTAACGTTAAACCCTCCGGTGGAAAAATTGGGCAACGCCCAGCCCGCTCCGGCGCCCATCATGTCCACCACCGTGTCGGAGGTGCACCCTAACGGCTACACCGACACTCCTCGCCGCAACATTGCCGTGATGACCTCGGGCGGCGATGCTCCGGGCATGAATGCATGTGTGCGTGCAGTGGTGCGTGCTGCGATCTACAGAGGATGTAAGGCGTTCGCGGTGATGGAAGGCTACGAAGGCTTGGTGCGTGGGGGTCCTGAAAACATCAAGGAAATGTCGTGGCAGGACGTGCGGGGCTTCTTGTCCGAAGGTGGTACCAACATTGGTACTGCTCGGTGCATGGCGTTCCGCGAGCGCGCGGGCCGCTTGACCGCATGCAAGCACATGATTGAGGCTGGCATCGACGCGTTGATTGTGTGTGGTGGAGACGGCTCGTTGACCGGTGCGGACTTGTTCCGCGCTGAGTGGCCGTCCTTAATCGAGGAGTTGAGAGAGAAGGGCGAGATCACCGAGGAACAGTTCCACAACCACAAGCACTTGAACATTTGCGGCACGGTTGGCTCTATCGACAATGACATGGCCACAACCGATGCCACCATCGGTGCGTACTCCTCGTTGGACCGTATCTGTAAGGCGGTGGACTACATTGACGCCACTGCCAACTCCCACTCACGTGCGTTTGTGGTGGAGGTCATGGGCCGTCACTGTGGCTGGTTGGCGTTGATGGCCGGTATTGCCTGCAGCGCCGACTACATTTTGATTCCTGAAAAGCCTTCGTCGTCCAAGGACTGGAAGCAACAGATGTGTGACATTGTGTCGAAGCACCGTGCCAAGGGCAAGAGAAAGACCATTGTCATTGTCGCCGAAGGTGCCATCACCAACGAGTTGGAGCCCATCAGCGCCAAGGAGGTCAAGGATGTTTTGGTGGACAGCTTGGGCTTGGACACTAGAGTCACCACTTTGGGCCATGTCCAGAGAGGTGGTACCGCCGTGGCCTACGATAGAGTACTTGCCACGATGCAAGGTGTGGAGGCGGTCAAGGCGGTGTTGGACTCGACCCCAGACACACCCTCGCCATTGATTGGTGTCAAGGAGAACAAGATTGTGCGTTTGTCGCTTGTGGACGCGGTGCGCATCACCAAGTCCGTGGCCGAGGCAATCGAGTCCAAGGACTTCCCTAAGGCTATGTCTATGCGTGACTCCGAATTTGTCGAGCACTTGCACAATTTCATGGCCATTAACTCTGCCAATCACGAGGAGCCTACACTTCCGGTGGAAAAGCGCAAGCGCATTGCCATCATCAACGTGGGTGCGCCAGCTGGTGGAATGAACAGTGCGGTTTATGCGATGGCCACCTACTGTATGTCCCGTGGTCACACTCCATATGCTATTCACAACGGTTTCTCCGGTTTGGCTCGTCACGAGTCTGTGCGGTCGATTGACTGGTTGACCATTGAGGGCTGGACTTCAGTGGGTGGTTCAGAAATCGGTACTAACAGAGCCACACCTGAAGACACCGACATAGGAATGATTGCCTACTATTTTGAAAAGTACCAATTTGACGGTTTGATTCTCGTGGGTGGTTTCGAGGCCTTCACGTCGTTGGACCAGTTGGAGAGGGCGCGTGCCATGTACCCAAGCTTCCGCATCCCTATGGTGTTGATCCCAGCCACCATCTCCAACAACGTTCCCGGCACCGAATACTCGTTGGGTTCTGACACGTGTTTGAACTCTTTGATGGAGTACTGTGACGTGGTCAAGCAATCTGCATCTGCCACCAGAGACCGGGCGTTCGTCATTGAGGTCCAAGGTGGAAACTCGGGCTACATTGCTACATTTGCGTCGTTGGCTTGTGGTGCGCAGGCATCGTATGTGCCTGAGGAAGGTATTGACTTGGCTCAGCTCGAAATGGACGTGAAGCATTTGAAGGAAGCATTTGCCACCGAAAAGGGCATGTCTAAGAGTGGTAAGTTGATCTTGAAGAGTACAAACGCCTCCAAGGTGTTGACGGCCGAGGTTTTGGCTGACATCATGAAGCTGGAAGGTAACAACGAGTTTGACGTCAAGACTGCCATCCCCGGTCATGTGCAACAAGGTGGCTTGCCCTCTCCTATGGACAGAACCAGAGGTACCAGATTTGCCGTCAAGGCGGTCCAGTTCATTGAAAATGTTTTTGATGACATTGCCCAGTACAAGGACACGCTCGACTTGCCCATGGATGTACCAAAGGTGTTGGCCACTGCATCAGTGTTGGGTATCAAGTCTTCCCACTTGACTTTCACTTCCATCAGACAGTTGTACGACTTTGACACTGAGGTAAGAACCAGAATGCCCAAGAAGATTTCTTGGTCCAGAACTAGAGACATCTGCGACCAGTTGGTGGGCAGAACCAAGCTCTCCACCTAACCGCGCATCAACCTCAAGTTAGATACACATTTAATGACTACGAAATTGGCAGAAATAAACTGAGTAACAATAATGCTACGGGTACGCATACGTTTGTATGGTTCACGATTGTAGAGTATCACACATTATACACAGGTTGGTACCACTAAATGACTCTGGCTCAACCTATCGAATGTACGTATTTTGTCCCCACCCGCTCGAAACCTGCTCTAACGAAAAGCTCTTTGTCTGCAGCTCGAATCATGTGGCTCCGCCGACTTTGCTGCTCTTAAAAGAAAGGCAGTCGAGTTGGATGAAACGGTGAGAGCCCAGATGGGCCCAGCAACGTCACTGTACGAAAAGAGAAAAAAACAAGACTTGCTCCATGAACTCTGGAACTGCGTCAATGCGGCGGACAACCGGCTTTCTCGCCGTCGATTTCAGTTCGTGGGGGAGCCTGTTGCATCCGCACAATCCGCTATCGAACTATCCGGGGCACCGTTACAAGGATCGGCTGCTGAGGAGGTGAGCGGGCTAGATAACACCGCATTGGTTCTTTCCTCCCAGTCTCATGTAGTGCTACGGAGCATCTCGCGTTGTGAAGTTGCCTCTTCCTCTACACTTCCGTCCGTTCACGTTGACGGTGCATTCGACTCCATATTCGTGCTTCACAGTGACGGCGCCGTTTCCGTCCGTAACGCCAAAAACTGCCATTTGGTGATCAAGTGCCACCAAGCCCGGCTTCATGATCTCGAAAACTGCACTGTGTGGGTGCATGTGGCCGGCGGCCGCGTCATCATCGAACACTGCAGAAACATCACGTTTGGAGGCTACGACGGCGACACGGGTACGTTGACAAGTCCCCACTTTGCAGTCGACGATTTCGATTGGCCTACGCGGAGAATTGCTAGTCCCCACTACCGGCTCATTCCTTCGGGCCGTGCAGTCGTGGGACTGCGGCTTCCCTCCATTGACGGAGAGTGGGGTAAGAACCTACGGCTGCTACTCCAAACCGGCGGAATGTGAACCAGCACAGGCGCGCAAAAAAACACCAAATTTCTGACACACCGATATGTTGACATCTCACGCCAAATGGAGGCCGAGCGCGAGTGCAAATGCGACAGCACCGTTATCCGAGTGCACGCCAGTTCCCGAAGGTGTGTGTCGATACGCACAATCACCAACAGTTTGGGGCCGCATGGTGAGACGGTTAATGCGCGGGTAGCAGCTGCGCCGCTAACCGTGAAATGCCGCGCTATGCCTGCAACACCCGCGCTTACCCGTTCCACGCCAGATCTCACCTCTGCCATACCTAAATGGTGCAAAAACCATAAAAGGCCGTAGGGTGCCCCTTATCCCTGGGGGAATTAACCACATATCTGAAATGGCTCCTGTTATTACCAACAACAGTAGTGAACAACAGGTCGCCGCTTCGGTGACCATTCCGCTTGGTGAATACTTGTTCTTGAGAATCGCGCAGGCAAACCCTAAGCTGAAATCCATTTTCGGTATCCCCGGAGACTTCAACTTGGCGTTGTTGGAGCACTTGTACGCCCCTTCTGTTGCTGAAGAAAGAGGAATTGAGTTTGTCGGTATTTGCAACGAACTTAATGCTGCCTATGCTGCTGATGGCTACTCCAAGACCATCCAAGGTTTGAGTACCTTGATTACCACGTATGGTGTCGGTGAGCTTTCTGCACTCAATGGTATTGCCGGAGCTTATGCTGAGTTTGCTCCTGTGTTGCACATTGTTGGAACTACTGCTACCAGACAGGCCAATCAGGCCAAGACTTGCACCCTGGCTGGTGATGTGGTCAACATTCACCACTTGGTGCAAAACAAGAACTCTTTGATTGCTCCTGACCACGATGTCTACAAAAAAATCGTTGAAGATTTCTCTGTTGTTCAGGAAACTTTGGGCCACAATACAGAGGAGAACATGGAGAAGATTGACAGAGTCATCACCACCATCATGAAGGAAAAGAGACCCGGTTACTTGTACATCGCCAGCGATCTTCCTAATATCCTCATGCCGAAGCTGGCTTTGGAGAAGCCTCTTTGTTTCACCGAGTTAAATGACGAAGAGCTCTTGAGCAATGTCTCAGCTACTCTCTTAAACAAGTTGTATTGCTCTGAGAAGCCTTCCATTATGGGTGACGCTTTGATACCTCGCTTCCACGCTCAAGAAAGCTTCGCCAAGTTTGTTGAGGCTATGCCTTCAAACTTTGTCAAGTTGTTTGCCTCCAACATCGGTAGAAACATGAACGAAGATTTGTCGAACTTTGTTGGTGTTTATCAAGGTAAGCTTTCTGTGGACTCGCGCATCACCAAGAGCTTAGAGGAGAACACTGACTTGCTTATGATTCTTGGATACTTGAACAATGAGGTCAACTCTGGTGGGTATTCCGGCAAGTTTGATAAGATCAGTGAATACATTGAAGTGCACCCTGACTACGTTTTAATCGATGGTGAATACACTTACATCAAGGACCCAACCACTGGTGTGAGAGCGTTCTCTCTCAATGACTTGATGACCAGACTTGCGGCTGATTTTGATACTAAGAAGATGGTGAATAAAGACGGTAAGATCAACAACATCGACTTCCACTACCAACCTTCTGAGATTGGCCTGAATGATCCATATGATAAGGATGTGATCACCCAGCACAGGTTGGAAGATTTTTTCAACCACTACTTGCAAGAAGATGACGTTCTTGTGGTGGAGACCTGCAGTTTCCTTTTTGGTGCTGGTGACTTGAAATTCCCCAAGGGCGTTGAGTTCTACTCGCAGCTGTTTTACGGATCGATCGGATATGCATTGCCTGCGACCTTGGGTATCAGCCGTGGCTTGAGAGATTTGGGAAGCAAAAAGAGGGTTCTCTTGGTGCAAGGTGATGGCTCTGCGCAAATGACGATTCAGGAATTGTCATCTTACTTGAGATATGATATTGTGCCACCCAAGATCTTCCTCTTGAACAACGAGGGCTACACTGTGGAGAGATTCATAATGGGCCCCACCAGATCTTACAATGACATCCAGGACACCTGGAGATGGACAGACTTTTTTAAGGTGTTTGGTGATCCCAACATGGAGAAGCACACCAGCGTGGTGGTGAAGGATCTTCCTCAATTGTACAAGTCGGTAAACCGCAACAAAAGCGACAAGATTGAGATGTACGAGCTCATCTTGCCGAAAATGAACATGCCGCAGCGGTTTGTGAAGATGATGCAAAAGTAATCCCTCTAATTAGCATCTATATATGTAAACTGGTTAATGGTGATACATGTTGTAACCCGTCCGTAGGGAAGCTTCGGGTAGAAATCATCCGCACTTTCGCCCGCTCTCAGGTCTCCAAACTGCGTCTTCACACCCGTTTATTTCTATGGGGAAGCAGAAAAGAGCTGTGCTTATCAGAATGTTTCGACAATGCAACTTTCGGCCCGAGACTGCGGTTTTGTTGGGGTTTGGATTTCCCCTTCTTGTAGTGACTTCCCCTCCAAATGGGTGTTACCCCACATTTCGCACTCATGCCGAAACCCGAGGACCAATGCTAGTGTCACATTGCTTGTATAAATATCTGGCGCGGAACTAGCTACACCACAACCCTCACAGGCGATTGGTTTTACTTCATTGTTTTTTTCTTCGCTCGTTGTCGATTATTTATTCATTTTTACGCCCGCTGGATAATTTGCCATGACTCTGCTGCCAATATACGGTCTGCCCGACGCTGATTACGTCTTCCACCGCCCGGAGGGCATTCTGTTTGAGCAATTATTGACATCCCATTTACCCTTGCCGAACGTTCACGAAGCCCGGGCGCTTCCTGGCCTGGTGGAGCCGGGATTCTCTCCTGTGTACCGAAACAAAGCCACCAAGCAGCTCAAGAGAATGATTGCTCCGGGACTTGACACGCTCTACGCTTTGTGGAGAAATGCGGTGGACAACTTTGGGGGAAACAAGGCACTTGGTTCGCGGCCCTACAACTACCAGACAGGCACCTCGGCTCCGTATTACGAGAGCATCACCTTCCTTGAAGCCGACGAAAAAATCAAGGCTTTTGGTGCGGGCTTGCTTCATGTGCTTCAACATTCGCCGTTCAAGATTGATGGCTGTGAGCCTCACGAGAAGATCGATCAGCATGCTGAAAAATACCGCGACTACAATGCTGACGACATCTCCTTCGTGGCGACGTTGTTCCTGGGGAACCGTGAGGAGTGGGTGGTGGCTGACTTGGCGTGTTGTACCTATGCTATCACCGACACGGTGTTGTACGATACTTTAGGCCCTAATACGTCACAGTACATCTTGAGTCTCACCCAGTCGCCGGTTGTAGTTGCAGCCTACACACATGTGGAGCAGGTGATTTCATTGAAGGAGGAAAACCCTCAAGAATTGTCGTGCTTGATTACTATTGTGTCTATGGACCCCTTGGGGTGTGAGTCGGAAGCTTCGGGCCGCGAGTTGGTCTACAGAGCACGCAAGGCAAACATTGAGCTCTTTGACATGGACCAGGTGATGGGCATTGGCCGCTTGTTCCCTCGTGAGCCATTGCCTCCTTCTCCAGAGTCTCTTTATACCATTTCGTTTACTTCGGGAACCACGGGTGCTTCTCCAAAGGGTGTGATGTTGACTCACTCTAATGCTGCGCTGGGAATCACCTTCGCTGCGACCAGTAGCCCACCAATCCGCGACGACGTGGAGATTGTGTTCTTGCCTTTGGCCCACATTTACGAAAGACAGAGTTTTGCCCAAACCTTAGCCAAAGGTGGTATGTGTGGTTTCCCCCAGTTGAATGGTACCCCATTGACATTGTTAGAAGATTTGAAGCTCTTGAAGCCGAAACACATGTCCAATGTGCCTCGTGTTTACACAAAGTTGGAATCTGCGCTCAAAAATGCGACCATTCACCTGGACCTGGCCATCAAACGCACTTTGTTTTCCAAGATCATTGACACGAAAACCAAATTGCAAGCGGAATATGACGGGTCGAAGGGAGAGCATTGGTTCTACGACAATGTGATTTTGCCCAAAGTAAGGAAGCAAGTGGGCTTTGACGAAATGCTTTATTGTGCGACCGGGCTGGCCCCAATTGCTCCTCTGACGTTAAAGTTTATGAAAGCAGCACTCAACATTGGAATGGGCCAAGGTTACGGTTTGACAGAGCTGTTTGCTGGTATGTGCTTCACTCTGCCCTTTGAGCTGAACCCTGGCTCATGTGGTGCTCCGGGTATATCTTGTGATATTAGGGTTCGTGAATTGCCTGAATTGGGCTATAAAATCAACGATCCGAATGGCCCTAGTGGAGAATTGTTGATCAGAGGACCTCAGGTGTTTACTGCTTACTACAAAAATGTTGAAGAGACTGAGAAGTCGATCAAGGACGGATGGTTTTACACTGGTGATGTTGCGCGTATCAACCCCAACAATGGCCAACTTACCATTATAGATCGTGTTAAGAACTTTTTCAAGTTGGCCCAGGGTGAGTATGTGACACCAGAGAAGGTGGAAAATGTGTACTTATCGAGCAATCCCTTATTGACACAGGCGTTTGTTCACGGTGACTCCTTGCGTCATCATTTGGTGGCAGTTCTCGGCGTTGACCCTGTGGGAATTGTCGAGTTTTTGACGAGCCGTTGTAACACATCTAGAGCTAGCTTGGCGCTGGAAGAAGCAATTTTGCATGAGATCAACAAAACGGAAAATAGAATCAAGCTTCTTAGGGAGCTTAATTCTAACGTATCGGGTCTTTCCGGATTTGAGCTTATCCACAATGTGTACATTGAGTTCGAACCCTTGAAGATCGAGAGAGACGTGATCACACCTACGGTAAAGATCAGAAGACCAATCGCTGCAAGGTTCTTTGCCGAGCAAATCAAAAACATGTACGACGAGCCTTCTTTGATTTCAAAGTCCAAGATGTGAGAGACGGGTGTTTTCTATATTTTATTGAATTTCATGTTTTAAAACAATAGACTGTTTGTAGTGTAGAATTTCGAAATATACATGCCACATTTGTCCGCCAATGCTGTGAAGTGTTAGTATTCTCACAATTTGGCGGTGGCTGCGGGGCGCTCCCTCGTGGTAAAAATGTCGCGCGACATTATTGTTACTCTAAACTCGAAGACCTGCAAAACATTTCGGTTCACCCATACTTCTCCATAATGGTACGTACACCCCATCTACGATATTCTCAAGCCGCTACTAACCCATCTAGGCTTCTACCATAGCTACATCATCTACTCAGACGAGAGACTTGAATGGTCTCTCTTTGATTGCCTCCCACTCTCATATTTCTGGTTTGGGTTTGGATGACAACTTGGCGCCCAAAGAATCAGCTCAAGGCATGGTTGGCCAACTCAAGGCTCGTAAAGCTGCTGGTCTCATTTTGAAGTTGGTTCAAGCCGGTCAAATTGCAGGTAGAGCCGTTTTGATTGCTGGTCCACCTTCTACGGGAAAAACTGCCATTGCAATGGGTTTGTCGCAGAGCTTGGGTAAGGATGTGCCCTTCACTGCTATTGCTGGTTCTGAAATATTCTCTTTGGACTTGTCCAAGACTGAGTCGTTGACTCAAGCGTTCAGAAAGTCTATTGGTATCAAGATTAAAGAGGAAACAGAAATCATCGAGGGTGAGGTCGTGGAGATCCAGATCGATCGGTCTCTCACCGGTGGCCACAAGCAAGGTAAACTCACAATAAAAACAACTGACATGGAGACCATCTACGAGTTGGGAAACAAGATGATTGACGGTTTGACCAAGGAAAAGGTTTTGGCGGGAGATGTGATCTCTATTGACAAGGCCTCGGGCAAAATCACCAAATTGGGCAAGTCATTCACTAGAGCTAGAGATTATGATGCGATGGGACCAGAAACCAAGTTTGTTCAATGCCCAGAAGGTGAGTTGCAAAAGAGAAAAGAAGTGGTCCACACTGTGTCTTTGCACGAGATTGACGTGATCAACTCGAGACAGCAAGGCTTCTTGGCTTTGTTCTCCGGTGACACTGGTGAAATCAGATCTGAGGTCCGTGACCAAATCAACACCAAGGTTGCCGAATGGAAGGAAGAAGGCAAGGCTGAAATTGTTCCTGGAGTCTTGTTCATCGACGAAGTCCACATGTTGGACATTGAGTGTTTCTCTTTCATTAACCGTGCGTTAGAGGATGATTTTGCTCCAATTGTGGTCATGGCCACGAACCGTGGTATTTCCCAAACCAGAGGTACCAGCTACAAGTCTCCACATGGTGTTCCAATGGATTTGTTGGACAGATCCATTATCATTCACACGAGCAGCTACTCAGCGGACGAAGTCAGAACCATTTTGTCCATCAGAGCCAATGAGGAGGAGGTTGAATTAACCGCCGATGCTTTGGCGTTATTGACCAAAATTGGAGAGGAAACCAGTTTGAGATACGCTTCTAATTTGATTTCTGTGTCTCAGCAGATCGCTTCCAAGAGAAGAAATGCTGAGGTTGACTTGGTTGACGTCAAGAGAGCGTACACGTTGTTTTTGGATGCTGGTCGCTCAGTTCAGTTCGTTTCTGAGTTTTCGAGCAAATTCATTGATGATAACGGAAATGTCACGTTAGGCTCCAACGCGAAGGTAGAGGAGGACAAGATGCAAACAGACTAATGTGCATACACAATAAAAGAGTAAGGTTACTGTAAGGCTGGTGTAGGACGTGTGGGATAGGGTACACTACAAAAGACCTTCGACCAGTACAATCGAGTCACACATAACTTTCAAACGATGTATATTTAGAGAAATTTCTCACTAGATGAAGTAAACTTGGGCATTCTTGGTGTTCAAAATTACGCACCCTTGGTGTTCAAAATCAAGGCAATAATCAACCCGTACAATCCCAACACTTCGGCAAAAATCAAAATCAACACAATTCCCACAAACAATCTAGGTTGATGCATGAACTGTCTAACACCTTCATCTCCAACAATACCGATGGCGTAACCAGATGCCATGCAAGCGAAACCAACCGACAATCCACATGCCAAATGCATGATTCCCTTGAACAAAGTGTATTCTTCAGAAGGATTCAATCCGCCTGCAATCAACACAGACACAACCAAGCCGTAAACCGAAAGAATACCAGATAAGACAACTGGAATGAGGGACTTCATAATGAGTTCAGGCTTAAAAGTACCGATACCAGAAATACCGATACCAGACTTTGCAGACCCGATGGCGGCACCCACGCAAGAAAGAATCATAGAAGCAGAGCAGCCCGCAAATCCCAAAAAGGGAGCGAAAAATGGGGCGAGCTCAGTGCTAGTCGAACTCATATGTAGTGATTCTCTGTTGAAGGAACGCCAACAGTGAGATTAAATGAGCCTTGGACATTATTGGTCGTGTGTACACCATGCGTAAGGAAGATAAGACCTCTAGTGGATACAAATCAAAAAGGAAGTTGGTGGATCAATAAGATACAGATTTATTGTTTTCAAGCGTATAGTCGGTGTTCTCCTAGTATTATGTCTTACCGAGAAGTTTGACGTGACTTTATTGCCCAAAACTGTCGAATTAGGGGCAATCCTCCTTATGCTGGTAGTTTCGGAGAACAAGATACTGTATGGTTCTACTTACAGATTCAAATAATGGAACTCAGCCCGGCTGGTTCAAAACAAAGAGCAAAGAATCATAATAATAAAAAATGACTAGGGCTTTGTAGTTGCCGCCTCCCCCAGTTGAATTGGAAGATAGTGGTGTGCAGATTGCGACGTTTACGGACTTGGTGAGAAAAACATCTCGGCTCCACCCGCGAGTAAACACCTCTACCTCAAACACGCAACAAGACGTGCCTCTACACACAAAACACGACCCCATGAGTGCCAACCAGCATTACGAGAAAATTTCTCTCACGAAGCAGGACTTGTCACATGTATACAAACAGTTTGTTTTAGCTGCGCAAAAAAAAATCCGCAGGCACTTGCCCGTTTCCGATAGCCATGATCCCCTCCAAATCGAAGTTGAGAACATAGTGAACGAGCACTTGGCCCAGGTATTCGAAATGGCCAAATCTGCTTTGTTTGTGGATGGCCATGATCTTGGAGAGGAAAGCATACTGATCAGCGATCTTTTATCTCTAAAACCCACCGAGGAAGTTATGCCCTTTGACACAGAACTTAACCAAAACTTGAGACTGATGATTCAGCAGGTAGAAAGAGAAACGACCGAAGTGACAAGACTTCGACGTGAGCTCCCACAACAGGCAAAGGATGCCTATGAATCTTTAGTGACCAATACTGACTTGGAAGTAACTGCGTTGATCAAGGAATTGGCCCAGGATGAGATGGACTCGCAAAACCTACCGGACCAAAGCGAAATCATTCCCAACGCAAATGAAATCACATCCGAACTACTGCAAAGCGTTCATAATCTATATGCTTTGAAGACAGGTTTATCCAAACAAAAGGCGCAGTTGGACTCGCTTAATCACACGATACAGTTTTTGGAGGAAAGCTACCAAAACCAAGAGCGCGAAGCCAAGTTGTACAAATAATAATAATACTAATAATACGATACTACGACCATACATTTACATTGTAAATTATGTTGCTATATTAAAAAATAGCCCCTCAAAGGCCGTTACCGTGTTTACCAAATACAATTTTGTCTTCTCGAAACCCGGCATTCTCGACTCCCCGGTTTGTTGACATTTGTTCCCGATACGGTAACATCATTGAATACATATCACCTACTGTTTACCGGCCAAAATGCACGGCTTCTCACTTATCTTTACTTCTTCCTGACCACCCATGGCAGTAAGAAATATTGCTTCGAAATATCTCGAAGCATTGGAGAATACGTCTCCCACAAGACTGCCATTGAAACCAATTCAGAAGAGTAACATTCTGGTGAAATCGCCCAACAAAAATGAATCACCCGACTTAGATGATTTGGCCAGACAAATGAATATTGAGGTCCTGCCATCTAAGATATCTCATCTACGCTCCAGGTTTGACTCCCCTTCCGCAACTGTCTCGGCTTTCAAAATCTCACCTAAGAAAGCCAATTCCAACTACTTGAGCCCCACCAAACTTACCGCTTTGGAGTCACCATTGAAACCATACACACCATCCAGAAAAGAAGCAGGCAACAACATGGCTTCTTCTAAAGGCTCTCCATCAAATGGTGGCAGTGGTTACGAATACTTATGCCGCATTCAAGCGATCAAAGAGTGGTTAGAGGCCATTTTAGGTGAGCAAATACCTCAAAGTCCGGTGGAACTCATTTCTCACATCAGAAACGGAACTTACTTAGCCAAGCTTTCTAACATCATCTTACCCACGAAGAAATCAGTCTACATTAACGATGACAAGCTTGAGTTCAGACACACCGAGAATATCAACCGGTTTTTTCAACTACTAGACTTCTTGGAAGTCCCTGATTTGTTCCGCTTTGAACTCACTGATCTTTACGATGCAAAAGATGTGCCGAAGGTCTGGTACTGTTTACATGCTATCAGCCACAGAATCAACCAGCTCAACAGTGTGTATCCACCAATGGGCAACTTGGTCGGCGAAATAGAGTTTAGCGATGCCGATATCAAAACGGCAACACGGTCATTAACAAACGGTCATTTGCCGAATTTTTCCAGTGCTGATTCGGGTCAACCTGGCTCCCCTCCAAGGAGCTATGGAGTAAGATCCAAGGTGCTGCCCAGCTACTCTCCAGGAAAGTCTGACGCTAAACCACAAGAACCTTCCGGAGATGAAAATCCTTTCCGTGAGACCAAACCATCGACTGTTGCTTTCCCTAATTTTGAGTTGGAAAGCGTTAGAAAGCCCGATCTCTACCCTTATAGCTCTCCACAACCGCAATCCCCTCTGAAATATCGTTCTAGCGACAAGTCCGTTGAGCTTGATTTCTGTAGTATGTCCAGCTCAACTCCATACGAGGTCGATAGAGAGAGCAAGTACTATACCCCCGAATTGGAAACCCATACTTTGAATATTATCATGCTCCAGGCCCTTACCAAGGGATCATTATTCCGTTACCGCATGTTTGTTGATAAAATTATGTTGAAATCTTATGATTCCGAGCTAACAGAGTTGTTTTCCGCTATAAGAGGAAATATGCTCAGGAAGAGAACGGTGCATCGTCATAGAGGTGAATTGCTCCTCTATCGTGAATCAATTGAGAAGTTGCAATGCTTGGCCAGAGGAAAAATCTCTAGGTCCTACCGCAGCTACTCTTTCAGTGATTTGGAAGCTCAGTCTGTTTCTAAGCTCCAAACTTTGTTGAGGGGTCATCGTGTCAGATGTCACTTTCAAAATATCAAGAAGACATTGAATGAAAATGAGTCCAAGATTCTCATGCTTCAAAGCAGGTTTAGATCAAAAGATACTTACTCAAAATTTTCAACCATTGCAAAAAACAGAGAGGTGATTGAGCCAAAAATTTTGGCTCTTCAGTCAATAATTCGGAGTAACAATTACCGTAAACACACCAGAAATGCCATTGTTTCTCGGTTACTGGAGGCAGATGGACTAATTCAGTTGCAAGCAATTGCCAGAGGTGGTCAAGCCAGAAACAAAGTACGCTATTACCTTAGGGGAATGAACAAGCTGCGCATAGTTGTTCGTGATCTTCAGAGCATTGCAAGAGGGGGTATTTTGCGTACTCGACTTTGTAATAACGTATTGATCACATTGATGGGAGAAGATGCCAAAATTGACGAACTTTTTGCGAAAGTTAGAGGAAACAAAGTGAGAAGGGCTGTTAACTATAAAAAGGCTGTCTTGGATTATGTTTGTGATGCTGAGATTGTGCCAATACAATCGATCTTTCGTGGAATTCTTTACAGATTCAACAGAGAAGAGGATTTGGAGCGCATCTACGAAAAAGTTGACGAGATTGTATCTCTTCAGTCTAAAATAAGGGCCAATTTCGTTAAGTCCCAAATCAAACGAATGAATGATCATTATCAAGAGAATATCTCCATGGTTATTAAAGCTCAATCGATTCTCAAGAGCAAGTATACCCAGAATGCTTACAAAGCCTTGATCCACATGAAGAATCCACCTCTCAGTGTTGTGAGGAAATTCGCCCATCTCCTTTCTGATAGTGGGTCAGACTATCAGGAAGAAGCTGAATTATCCAATCTTAAAGATCAGATTTTTGAAAAGTCGAAGAAAAATGAGGAATTAGAGCTACAGATTGAAAACTTGGATATAAAATTGGGGTTGTTAGACAAGAACAAGATAACTATCGAAGATTTCATGAAGAATAGTAACAGGTTTAAAGCTTATAAGCCTATAACTTCCAAAACATTGGGTTCTCAGGGAATGAATAAATTAAGTAATTCAGCGAAGAAGAGACTAGAACTTTATCTGTCTATGCTTTACTTCTTACAAACAAAATCCTCATATTGGACGCGTCTCTTCGAAAATCGGGCTTTAAAAGAGAAAGATAAATTCACAGACAAATTGAAAGATATCATCACTCTGATTTATCCACTTCAGTACGGAAGTATTAATACTCCTTCTCGGGTCGAATATTTCTTTCTGAAATTTGTTTGCTCATTAATGGAGGTTGACATTAAGCATGCCAGTAATGTGGCTGATATTACAAAAATGAAGTCTGCCTACTGGATTGATTACCTTCTTTCCTTCAACAGCCATGTCTACCAAAGAATGCATTTAAAAAAGTTGATTGGAAATGTTGTGGCTGCCATTATCGATGATGACGAACTATCTTTCGAATCTGATCCTTCTAAAATCTACGACCAGTTAAGAGAGCAGGAAGTGAGGACATATGGTAAATCTGATATGTTCGATACTATCTCGGCTCAAGAAGCAATCAAGGATCCACGTGTTTCGGATGCATTCGTGAAAAACTTGATGGCTCTCCGTGATTCGGTCACAGATTTGATGGAAATTCTTCGTGCATCTATTCCTAAGCTTCCGCTTCATATTAGAATTTTTGCCAAGAAAGCCTATACGTTGTCGCAGCTTCACTTTCCTGATCAAGGCGATCGCCATCATTTGGCTGTTGCAGGGGCCATCTTTATCAAGCATTACATTGGAACAATTTTTCATTCTCCTGAAAACTTTGGCCTTTTAATAAAGCGGCCCTTTGATTCTCATTTGGAGCCTATTGCAGCTGAAAATTTAAAGTACATGAATAGGGCTTTGTTGCAGGTTTTTTCTATGAGACCATTCAACGACAACTTCATGAAGCCTCTCAATGATTACGTGACTTCATCTATTGAAAACACTAGAGGTATTATCCGTGAAATCGTCGATGTTAAAGATTTAGAAACAGAATACGAAATGAATGAATACGATGATATCGTCTCCCATGAAAGGCCTCAGTTGACTATGAAGGTGGCTGATATGATTTCTATTGAAAAATTGATTCGTCCTAATATTGATATGATTGCACCAAGCACAGATGACCAACTTCACTCTGTTGTTGAAAAACTCTCCCAATTGGCTGAAAATGCTGAAGACTTTGTCAGTTTGACAGAATTAGGAAACTTCACTTTGACATTAAGTCCAGTTACAAAGGAAGATACTGTTGCTGACTCAAAATCCAGAACATTATTTTCTCAGGCCAAAAGATGTTTGCTTTACATAATAAGGGTCGAAGAAGGTGATGATTTATTGGAGTTATTCATTCACGGAATAAAGCCCGTACATGAAGCTACTTTCAAAGAAATAATTGCGAGTGAGTCGGACCTCAATAGTTCATCAAAGGTAAACCCATACAGAAGTTCTTATTTGGGTGATGTGCAAAATATGAGTTATGTCGAGCTTAAAATGTTGGCATTGAAAGTCATTATACTGTTAGAGCGCCTTGGTCAGGTTACTAGAAAAGACTCTTTTCAAGAGCTTTTGAACCAGATTGTTGTTGACATCAAAACCAAGGATACACAAAGAACTAATAGGGTGGAGCAGACTAATATTGCAAAACAAACAATCCGCAAATTGGAAGAAAAGGAAAGGTTTTTGAAGAGACAATTGAATGATTACAATAAGCACATTGATGATGTTCTCAGCCAGTTGCAACTCAAACCAAAGGAAAAAAAGATATTCAATATCATTCCTGTCTTCAGCAAACAATACTTCTATCATCGGCAATTGAAAAAGAGTAACAGATTACCCAAATTTGGAGCTTACAAGTACTCGGCAAAAAAGCTCATGGATCAAGACATCATTGAAGATCTTAGTGGTGAACTTCAACAAAAGTTTGCCTCGTCTTCGAAACTTCATTTCATGTTCAGTTGTCACAAACAGTCTACGTTTGTAATAGAAGCTGCTGATGGTCTAGTTACAATCCCAGGAGCGTGTGCAACGATCAGCTTGGATGAGGTGTTGGATCATCAATATGAAAAGAAGAAAAGTTGGGAAATGTTTAACGGTATGGCTCAATTCAATACCGAAAATCTCGCTACTTTGATTTTTAGAAAGTTTTATGATATCAAAAGGGACTAGACCTAAAAAAAATATATGACATAAATCTATTTAAACACTGTAGCTTACTTTTGGAGAAATTCATGAATCTTTTTCTCTAACAGTTCAATCTTGTCATTCTTCTCGATGTTAGCTTCGACCAATTTCGTAATTTGAGATTCCAAGCTCCCAACAAGCTTCGCAAGCTTGTCAACGGTCGCTCTTAAAGTTGGTTGGCCGGCACCCCCAGCAGAAGCTTTGGATTCAGCTTCCTTATTTTCAGTCTTTGGCTCAACCTTTGGCTCGACCTTTGGTTCAACCTTTGGTTCAACCTTTGGCTCAGTCTTTGGCTCAGTCTTTGGCTCAGTCTTTGGCTCAGTCTTTGGCTCAGTCTTTGGCTCAGTCTTTGGCTCAGTCTTTGGCTCAGTCTTTGGCTCAGTCTTTGGCTCAGTCTTTGGTTCAGTCTTTGGCTCAGTCTTTGGCTCAACCTTAGAGTCAACCTTAGGCTCAACCTTAGGCTCTTTCTGAATTTCTGGGATCTTCACCTCTTCCCATCCCTCATCCTTGCTTTCTTCTATTCTTTGAGCGTCCTCATCGTCCGATTCGTCAACGACTTTGCTGAGGAGAGAATCCACCTTCTCGGAGCCCTTCAAGACTTCGTCAACTTGGTTCTTAGGGGACAGGCTGACGGGAGACTTGACTGGCTCAGACTTCGATGTAACCTTTTGTGGAGAAGGAACGGACTTGGTAGGTTCTGGTATGGGGGTTCTAGCCTTCTTCTTTTCAGAGATGCTGATTGCAGGTTTGGATTCCCTCACTTCAGCAGCAGTACCATCGAAAACCGTCTCCATTTTCACCAACAATGGACCATTGACTTCCTTTCCTGAGAACCACTCTTCAGCAGACACCGCTGGCTTGTCTGATGGCGCATCGGGGTAAATGTCTTCCTGAAACAACTCCGATTTTCTAGGAACAATGAAAGAGATTGGCTCGATCGAATAGTCGTTGACCGTTTTGAAAGATCTCAACACTTCATTCTCGTGCACATTCACCTTGATCTTTGGAGTGCAGGCGAAACCTCTTTGGGCGTCTGTAGAAGTGTATTGAGACAATTCGTACACCTCGTCATTGTCGTATTCATAGTAGCGGATATTTCCGTCACCTTTACCAGCCAAATACAAGATCGAAGTTGAGTCGTCAAAAATAGGAATTAAAACACCAGAAGAGGAGTCAATGACCATAAAGCCATTGATAGGTCCCTTGGCAATGTCCTCCACATCCCAGATTCCAACTTGTCTATCAGACCACTTGGAGAAACCAGTTGTGCAAATACGGTCGGTGTTGCCCAACCAAACCACTCTGGAAGGCTTTGCGCCGGTGTGGCCAGGTCCTTCAGAAATGACCTTGCCGCTTCTGACATCCCAGATTCTCAACTTCTTATCTCTAGAAGTGGTTGCCAAGAGGCTACCGTTATAGTTGAAGGCGAAAGAGGTAACTAAGTCGTCATGTTTCAACGTAATGACCGCCTCCCCAGTCTCAATGTTCCAAATCTTGACGGTGTAGTCCAAAGAGCACGAAGCCAAAACATTTTCAGCACAAGGGTGGAACTCAACATGGCCCACCTTCTTTGTGTGGCCAGAAAGGACTTTGGTTGGCTCGCTGATGTCCATGGCCTCTCCATCAGAGTCGGCATAGTTGTGGAAGGAGTAGTCTTGTGGAATATCCCACACCAAAATCTTTCCATCTTCAGAACAACTGACAACCTGTTGCTCGTTGAAAGGGTTGAACGCAGTGTCCAAGACAGGTGCCTTGTGTCCACGGAACAAAGGTACGGTGTCCGGAGCTCTTCCAACTTCCGAAAGAGGAATAACGGCGAACGCACCACCACCGGATGCCTGCCAATTGACGGCGATATATTTTCCGTTTGTGTTGATGATGTTGGAATCCCAAGCATTTTTGGTGACCTTTAAGTTTTCGTAACACAATTCTTTTTTAGCCGCTTGGCCAAAAACGTGTCTGTATTTTGACGCTCTGACAAATCTTCCACTAGAACAGTTAGTTAAAATTTGAAATACAAATTGGTGTGGTACACCTTTGTTGGATTTGGATGCTGTGCATACCTCATGGCGGTTTTGTTCTTATGACAATGAATGTTCTCCGCTGTGTTGTTGATCCACCAGCGTTGCGGTGTGCAGATAGAATCAGGTGTCCCTATCTGTACATTGTCGCTCCACACTCTCTTCTGTGCCTGACGTGGTACCTAGTTACTCAAGCGCCGAGTGCTATATATACTTCACTAAAATCATAGCTCTCATTAAATCTATGTTTCTTTTTCTTCTTCACTGGCTAGCAACTCAAGGATATCACCCTGGGTATAATCCTCGTACAATTTATTCTGTTTCTCCTCGAGAAGCTTTGGTGCAATGCAAAGGCTGTGAAAGCTAAACTCACTCATTCGGGCTGCAGAATATGTGTCTCTTCTCCAAGATTCAATTTTTGTAGCGTCGTCAAGATGTTTCCAATTGGTGAAGGCTTCAAAGAGCTTGTTGCTGAGAGTGTTTTCTTCCAGGGAAAAGATCGCCAAAAGTCTCTTGAACTCGTTTTCTCCTGGAACTTCGCCGAAGGGTGGCCAAAGTTTAGGCGGTAGATATATGGCCACGAATCCACCGAACGTAGAAGGATTGATCGGGGTGATATTACTTGCTAGTGTATCACAAAACCATTCTGTCGCCTTGAGTTTGGCTTTGATCCGGGTATCTCTCTCCTTGCGCCGAAGTTTGCTCTTTTCTTGTACCGAAACCTTGCTGTAGTTCGTTTTTGCCAATAGACGCTTCTTATTTTTGGCGATTTCTACGCTCTCACTCAGCCTACTCTTGCCTCGCCGAATGACATTAGCTCGAATCTTCTCAATTTCCTCTTTCGGATGCTTGGGGTCACCTTTGCGGGAATCTAAATGTCGTCCATATGTTCCCTTCGATGAGAGATGCAAACCACAATACTTACAGATGAGCCCTGCTGGAGTGTTCGGGGACTCGCTCTTCAGTGTGTCCATGAGTATGTATTCGCGTTACGATATTCGCGAGTAACATACATTGTGTATACAAATAGCGCTCCTAGATATCGAGGCCCTTGACAATTTGGCGCAACTCAGACGCGTAAGTATTGTTGATTCTGTCACCTTCGCCTGCTACCACTGAGAGAACTAGTTCGTTCAACTCTGCAGAGCCAAGAATATCAACATGCTCCGCTGTTTTGGCTCCGCCTCTAATGTCAAATCTATCAGGTTCGTGTTTGATCTCCACGATTTTCACCTCTAACCCTGCAGGGTTGAATCTCGATCCTTTCTTCTGCCACTCATGGCAAATCGAATGCGTCATCAAAGAGATTGTTCCATCTCCATCGCCAAAGTAGACAGGGTTTTTACTTTCGGTGTCAATCACGAGAGGTAATCCCGATGTAAGATCTTCCCGGTAAGTGTATGCCCTCTCTGTAGGGTTTCCCACGCCGTAGAAACAGAAAATTTTCATATCTGGGGCATTGGGAAGCGCTACTTCCAATGGGTTCGCCCATTTCAGATGGTCGTGGTTATTGACTTCAAGTTCCTCTTTGGTCTTGGCAATTCCAAAAGAGTACTGCTCGGCCACTCTTTCACTAAACCACTTCGGTGAAGCTTCAAGGAGCAAGTCGATACTATCCTTCATCGAAAAGTCTTGCTCGGCCGACTGAATTCCTGTGATCTCGGCTGACTTGTCTGATCTTCCTCTGTATCTGATAAAAGAGCCGAAGGTTTCATTCTTGAGACCGCTTATTTCAACGTTGGAAACATTGGTGTTGAGTTGATTCGTGGGGTCATCTGGCGCAGACGTGAGGTTTCCCCAGATTAAATCGCCACCCTTGGGAAGCATTGAAGGAATGCCACCGAAAGTGCGGAGCATGTCAACTCTTTCCTTTTTGGAAAAAAATTTCTCCAACCCATAAACTGCCAATTGATTCAATTGAACCGTGTCTTTCATTTCACCAGAAATCAAAGCAGAAATTGCTTTGGGGGCACCCAAGAGTGATCCACTGATGTTAATGAAGCCTGCTAGGTGTTCATTGCACCAATTGGGTCCACCATTGCCGTAGTACAACCCTTCTGCCTCTACCCACTTCATGAAGTAAAGAATAACTTGAGAACCCATGGAATGGCCAACAAGGTATGTCTTCTCTCCATTTAATCTCTTGGATGCTTCGATCGAGATTTTCAACTTACTGAAGAACCCATCTCTTTTTTCCAAATCGAGATAGGCCAATCTCCAGTCATAGGCCGCACTGACCATATTGTTGGGGCCGTAGCCAATGACGGCCAAGTTCTGCAAGACTTTATTCCAGATCCAGTAGCCAGCTACAAAGAAATCAGCTGCATCAAACCCTGTCGAGGCTCTTAATTTAATGTTTGGTGGGTCAAGACCGGTCTCTGGATCGAGCTTGATATGTTTGAGCCAGCATGCCTTGTCCAAAACCATCGTCTTCAACATATAGAAGGAGCCCCATAATCTCTTTCTAAAATGAGGCGTTGAAGGACAATCTCCATCGTCGTTGATAGCCCATGACTCAATTCCGGTGGATATCACACCTGGGACTAACACCACGTTGTATTTATCCGTGAGATTATACATTTTCTTCATTCTTCTTCCGACAGAGAACGATTCAGCAGAGCCATGAAGCTCGCCATCTTTCTTCAGTGGGTCTGAGTCTAATATCAGCAGAAGTCCCTGAGGCAACGAACCCTTCCAGTCATCGAGTAGTTCGGTGACTGAATCGTAAGATACCAATCTGTCCAATTCGGATTTGATGTCGTCGGCAGAAAGAGCGGTGACAATTATAGTCAACAAGAGACCAATGATTGCACCGAGGACAAACGTTGCCCTCCTCGTTTGATATAACTTTTTTTTCATTTCATTTTTGTCTTGAGCTTTCTTGTGGCGAGAATGCTTGGAATGAGAGCGGGAAACCGAATTCGAGTCATCATTGGCAGAAGAATTCAAAACAACGTCCTCACCCGTGAATTCCTCCACCTTGTTTTCAGCCGAAGTATCCTTTTTTTTCCTGTTATGGAGTTTTCCAGCCATTATCGTATATCGCAAGCGGTAGACGTTGTTTATTGTGTGCAATTGCGCGTGCGAAACACACCCACCGAAGACATCGCGATAAATAGCCGCACAGAAGGATAAGCCACGGAATATTATATGATTGAATTACGTCTCCCCTTAGGGGCTTAGAACCTTCGGTTCGATGTTGAAGCATAAATTATACAAATGGCAATCTTGGGGATTGCTCAGAGAGCATCTGTGGTGAAGTCGTACTCTATTCCCGGAGTGACACTGGCAATAAACTTGAGGAAAATAACGAGGTACTGGTCCACCCTGATACCTTCATCATCCTCGTCATTCGAATTGTCCCGCAACTGCAATGCCTCCATATGAGTGCTCAAATCACCTCGCGTCTTACTGGCCTTGGCTTTCGCATGTTTCATGAACACCTTCATCACAGATGAGTGCTTGCAGGGATGGATTGAAACTGACGTAGTGTTATAAGACATTGGTAAGTTCTCGATGGTCGCTGTCTTGTCCTTGTAATCGCCTGCAATGTCCTCGTACATTTGGTCCGGTAAAAGTGGGATACCATTGGCACTGAATCCCACCAAGTACATCTTGGGCACTCTATAGGAGGTGGAATATGCAATATAGAGATCGTACTTGCGAAGGGTCAGCTCGTCCAGATTTATCTGGGTAAACTCGTCAATCTCATCTTCGGCCAATTCATCTTCCACGTTATCATCCATCAAATCGTCCAAATCTTGCTGACAGAGCTGTTGCTGCTGCTCTTGTTTCAATGCGTTGATTCCTCCCGTATTCACACGGGGAATCCACTCGCTGTCGCTGTCCTGCTCAAATTCTTCATCGGAACAATCGGCCAATTCCGGTAACGCCGTAGCGACACGTTGGTATGAAGGGACATGGCGAGTGACCAAAAATTGCTTTTCTGCCGGTAAAAACTTCTTTTGGAGCTGTGGAGGACAAGTTCCCCATGACCATGTTGGGAATTTGTACACCAAGTAATCGCCAGCCTTGACAAACTCTTCGGGTGAAACTTCGCCTGTTTTGCGGAAATTGGACTCATTATTTATGGGAGTTAAGTACTCCCGTAAAGAAGAGAGCTTACTTCTCAAACTCATCGGTAGTGGCAGCGAAGACTATGTGGCGATAAGGTGGTTTGTGGCTTATCAGGAGTGGGGTGCATACAGTTATGTCGTGTAACAACCGATATTATTTGTTGAAGTTAGCTGAGGTGCAATCATCCTGGTCTACATGGAATTTGTGGTTTCCAAATCACGCTGATAGAAGCGCGTGAGTATTTCTGGGGTATTTGGAAAGCGTTGGGTTCATGTCAGTCTATGCACTCTTTTCGAACGTGTTTTTTGTTTTGAGTATTTTTAAAGTAAGCGCGTTTGCTTTTGAGGTTTTTATTCAATTTGACCAAATTTTGACAAAACCATAACACGAAATATTGTGCCTAAATGCGAAAAAAAAATACAACAGCCCTTAATTTTTATACATTACAGATATAACCCGGCACCTTCATCTACGAGGATTCATCACCGGATGCCTTCCGAAACGCCTTGGTAATGAACGATCTAATTGCTTCGATGACAGCGTCAGCCAAGAGCCGCACCAGTTTTGGTGCATACAAACAATAAAAACCCCGAAGAGGATCGTAACCTGCAGCCTCGCGCATGACCGGTCAGCATACGTAGAATGAGTTAAAAAAGAAGCGAAACGAAAGAAACAACCTAATGCGCGAATCAGGGCATTCAACAAAATCGGCAAAAGATATAAAAACCTCGTCATTGTTCTTCGCCATGTACTTGGCCGGGCTCATGGCTCTGAGAATGCTCCACTTGAAGATAAAACGCACTATGTACCTGAAACCCGATTATTCCCATCAAAGCAACACCCCGCTCATCGTCGCCGGAAATGAACTACCCAATAATAGACGCGTATCGTTTCGCCTAAAACCTGTACACACGGAGCTGCATTCATGGGAGTGGGTCACGAATAGACTTGGGACAGATCCTTTTAGGTCGCGCCTACGACCGGACACATGTAGGTGTGCCGTGACGGTGCATCAATACGAGCCCCAATTGCAGGCGCGCAGATGGGAAGTAGACCAAAAAACGTACGCCCGGCAATATTTTTGGGGGAAAATGAGAGTTTTTGAAAGGAAAAAAAGCTGTAAACGTAGCAGTGGACAGCCTTCATGTATAAACATTTCCTCTGATACTCGGGAGGATCTTTCAAACCTTCTCCAGTCCCATCAGCCATAATGGCCACTTACCCATTACGGGCCCACATAAACAAGTAACGTGCAGTCCACAAACAAACAGACACGCTATAGGTGCGCATGAAGCTGATTCTCGCGCACGGTAGTCACTTTGTCACTCTTTGCTTGTATAGACGACCTCACTGTTTTGATTTGGCATTGTTTCGTCTTGCACTCGCCTAGCCAAGACGCGACCTCTTTTTTCATAAAGTTACATGGCGCCCACGCTTTGCTGCCACTAACACAAACACCTCGTCACATTCCCGTCTCCACCCACGCTCTGCATTCTTGCCTTGCTGCCTCCCTCCGAAAAGAGCCACAAAAACACCATTTCTCGCACATACTCACAAACATTCATGCCCGCGTCATCCACTCCGTCCAAAAGAGTGGCTTTGGCGCCCATCAACATCAACGTCAATTCTCCTTTGCGCAAGGGAAAAGGCGGGCAGTTGGCGTCGTTGCCGCTGGCGCCATTTGGACCCAACTTTGGCTTGACCAAGTCTGCCAGTGTGATTTTGCCGTCGAAAGCCAGATTTTCCTCGGCGCGTAAGCTCGAAAGCTTTTCGGAGTACAAAATCTCCAACAACAAGAACGTCAAGGCTGATTTGGCAGCCACAAAATTGAAGCTCCGGTTGCAACTAGCATTCTACAAGCTCAAGCTGAAGAAAAGTGCGTTGACCGCCGCGTCCCCCACCATCCGCGTGTCCAAGTCCAAGGTGCCCCCACCCCGGACGTTTGTGACCGCTGCAAACCGCAACTTAAAAAAGCAGGAGACTGCCACTAAACTCCCTCTGTTGAACACCATAGCATCACGCAAAAACACGAACAACTTGCGTTTATTTCACATCAAATCTCTGTCGTCATTCCACAACGCGTATCCGCAGCCGCTTCCGCTTTCCAACGCGATCCAACGGCTTCCCTCGGTGCACAAAATTTTAAAGACACCCATCAAGGCCACTTCTAGAATCAACCCCCAGAACGGAGCAAACTCCAATAGCGATGAAACCATTGATGAAACTATCGACGAGTCGTATGCCGACTTGAACAAAGGCAAGGAGGATGTTTTGGGGTCTTCTCCTCTCAGGAGCAACAGCATGGGAACCCCAAGCAGCTTCTCTGTGGCCAAATCCTTATTGCAGCTTGGTCTGGGATATTACTAGGAACGCCTGCCATGAAATTTACAATGCATATGTGACGTTTGTCGAATTTTCTTCATCCAATCTGCTTTATTACTTAATTTCTTCCCCTTTGGCCATAGGGTCCTACATTGTATCACTATATAGACAGAAGAAGACCTATTGCATTTTGATTTCACCGTAGATGTGCCACATTTGTAGTCAAGTAAAGATGGATGTGTGGGCACATGTGTTGGCGAACATACGAGACACCGTCTAAGCACAAGTGGAGAAGCTTTTCCAACGGGGCTTTAACGTTCTACCAGACTCAAGTGTCACGTTCTACCAGACCCAAGTGCCACCAGACCAAGTGCCACCAGACCAAGTGCCACCAGATTAAGTGCCACCGGAGGTGTAATTAAATGTCCTAATACACAAAAGCCACTACGCATTTGGTGCCTCGAGGTTCAACCGATACCCCAGGTAGTGCAGATAAGCGGTTCGGATCCGAGCCGATTTAATCTCCGAGCTTCCATCGCACTTTGACTCACATCGTTCCACTCCAGCACTCTAACTGCCCCATCCCAAAATGTAGATGGATTCAATGCACCGAAAGCCGCGGAATAACAGAGTATCATTCTCAAGTAGTAGAAAATGCTACAATAAGTTAATCAGGTATGGAATTGTGTGGTTAAGATCTCGGAATTGGAGCCACGGTTTCCTTTTTACTCAGCCACATTAGTGCGCGTGGGGGGCATGCATAGTATATAAGACGGGCTTCAAACCCGGTGGATATGATTAGAAGCAACTCTTAAACTCCATCAAACACAACATGTCTCTCTCCAATAACGTTTTCAAATTGTCCAACGGAAACTCAATTCCTGCAGTCGCTTACGGTGTTGGCACAAGGTGGTATAAGCACGGTCGTGATGAAGTTGATGCCGACGTCATTAACGCAGTGAAGACCGCTGTGGCTAACGGATTTGTCCACATTGACGGTGCTGAAGTGTACAACAACGACATTGAGGTTGGTGAGGCAATTGCGACTACCGACCGCAAGAAGCTCTTTTTGACTGATAAATTCTCTGCTGGTGACTCCAGCGGCGCAACCATCTCCAAGCACGGACTTCCATACGACTCTTTGTCTTATCACTTGAAAAACCAATTGAAAGTCGACTATGTTGACTTGTACTTGCTCCACTCTCCATTCATCACCAAGGAATCTCATGGTTTCACCTTGCAAGAGGCGTGGAAGTCTATGGAAAAGGCGGTCAAGGACGGCTTGACCAAGAACATTGGTGTGTCGAACTTTTCCGTCAAGGACTTGGAGGAGATCCTCGAAATCGCCGAAGTCAAGCCCGTGGTTAACCAAATTGAGTTCAATGCATACTTGCAAGACCAGACCCCAGGAATTGTCGAGTTCTGCCAAAAGCATGATATTTTGGTTGAGGCTTACAGTCCCTTGGGTCCTCTCGTCAAGGGAGAAAAGGGTGAACTCACCGATTATTTGGACCAGTTGGCTTCCAAGTATAACAAGACTCCAGCGCAAGTGTTGTTGAGATGGGTTCTCCAAAGAGGAATCTTACCTGTCACCCTTTCTTCGAAGGTGGAGAGAATGGTTCAGTTCACAAACATCTTCGATTTTGAGTTGTCCTCTGAAGAAGTGGGTAAGATTACTGCTATTGGTAAGGCTCATCCTACTTTGAGACAGTACTGGTTGCCTGAATACTCCAAGTTCGACTGATTTCTTTATACACGTATATATGCTTCTTAATATCAAGTGGCTAAAGAATCGACCATTTCACCAATTCGCTTAATACGGCAGTTCATGGCGTCATACTTTTCAGTTTTTGCGCCGAATATAACCATCTGTTGTACCTGATCTATATGCGTCCCTTCAGGTAGTTGTCGTCCCACTATCATGCGGAATACCAAGTTCTCAAAGTCAACGTTTTGTTGTTGCTCAGTGAGAAGCGACGGAATTCTCGCAATTCTGATGGACTTGAAATACTGCGTTAGTTTTTGGACGTTGTTTTCGAAGTAGAATTCGAGAAGCGGTCCTTCATATCGATCAAATAGGCATCTGAATAACGGATAGTGGGACTTTAAATAGTCAGCAAGCTCATTATAGACATAAAGAGGAATCAATGTCTTTCCTGTAACTAGACCAACGTATTTTTCAATCAAGCTGGGGTGTTTTATCGAATAAACCCCCTCTTCCTTGAGGTAGTGGTGGATATTGCGCTTGCGCAAGTCCGCCTCACTGAGAAGATAGAATAGGAGAATCTTAAGCCGCAAATCCTCAGTCAATTTCTCACTGGCCGACGTAAGCTTCAAAATGTTGAGCTTTTTGTTCATTAAGTCCACCAATCGTGGACGTTTTGACGAATCAGAAAAACATAGATTATAGTCTGTGAGCAAATCTTGATATTTCACCTTAATCAGCGCGGTTATATCGGCCGGCCCTTGGCCACTAGAGGTAAATTGCTCTAGAGACTTGAAGCAATGCTGAATTTCATCATGGTTAAGTGCTTCTGAAGTGTGGAAAATTAGCAATTCTAACTTTAGCAAAGTCACCACAGCTGCCTTATGTGGATTTGAGATATTCAGCGGTAGTTGGCGAATGACCAAGCCAGAGTCAATGTTCTCATTGGAGGCACACTTCAAGAAACTCTGGCATATTCCGAAAAGCGTCTCTATATTGTCCTCGTTCTGAATCGCCTGGGTCAATGTAGTCATTTGTGAGGGGGCGTTGAAGCGAGTAGTGTAGATAATAGACCTCGCAGTAACCAACATATACGGATCAATCACTTGTAAATCACACGCTTTACAACTCACGGAAAAACACCAAATTTTGCAACGTCAATGCTTACTCAGGTAATATTGGCCATAATTGAGAGTGAATTTGAGAAAATCAGGAGATAACAATGGCAAGCTTCCTCCAATAGTCTACTCATTGCAGATGTAGCAGGCTGCTCGAATCACTCTGTTCCAAAAAATTTAGAAAAACAACACAGCCATTAGCTCACAACTGACGCGTAGAAGCGGGCATTCGCTTCGTTCCTGTTGGGGCCGAGTAACTCCATCTCGTATAGATATTTATTCGCATCTCGTATATTCCTGTGTGAAAAAATATAAAGCCGATTCGAAATCGTCAAGAAAAACCTGTTCATTATGTGGTTCAAGGCTTTCTCTATTATCGTGGTGGTTTTCGCCGTTCTCGAGGCTAGCTTCCAGACATGGCTTCCCTCCAGATTCGTTTTCGACCCGGTGGTTTTGCAATCGTTGGTCAAGGAAACTTTGGCTGAGCACCCAGACGGAAATGCCACAGCCATCATGTCGTCTTTGGCTCCTAAGATCCAAGAAGTTTACCCGGGCATTGTCAACGACTTTAACTGGGATGACTGGATGTTCAACAACGCTGGCGGTGCCATGGGTTCCATGTTCATCTTGCACGCTTCGATCACTGAGTACTTAATCTTCTTTGGTACCGCTGTGGGCACTGAGGGCCATACTGGCGTTCACTACGCCGACGACTACTTCACCATTTTGACTGGAAAGCAAAGTGCTGGCGTTGCTAATGCGGTGGTCGCCGAAGAGTACCTTCCAGGTGACCAGCACCACTTGCAAAGAGGCGATGTTAAGCAATACGCCTTTACCAGCGGAGGATTCGCGCTTGAATTGGCCCAGGGTTGGATTCCAGCCATGTTGCCATTTGGCTTCGTCCTGTTTGCTTCCCTGACGTTAGATGCCTATTCCTTTGCTAGAACTACCTGGTTTACAGGCAAGGACATGGTGGTGAACTTGTTGAGAGGAAAGTTCTGATGGCTTCACATCCAGGATCTGTGATCCAGAGCTGCAAATATTCTGATCGTTAAATAGATGATACACAGCAGAAAGTTAGTAAGACAAACCTTGTTTGTGAGTATGCGTACTAAGGTATCGATACAAGAGCCTCATTTAGACTACTTCTCTATATCCTGTTTATAGTCCCCGCACGTGGTGTCAACCGGAAACTCTTCTCGGGTGAAATATAAGAAGCTCCATACATTTACTGTATTAAGAGTGAGCGGAATTCGACAACAGAGCAATAGCTATCTGACCAATCATTTGCTTGACGTTTAACGGTTGTTGCGACTTGACTTTGCGCGATAAGCCCTTATCTAAACATGGCTCCTTCCCAGATAGGCTAATCAACGCGAGCAGCGCGAATAAGATTCACAGAGACCCCAATTTTCACAACTTGATCCATTCGAAAGTTAGCATGCATCCTCCTGTCGAGACCACTAGTCTATTGACTACTAGACTGAGTGAGCCTACCGATGTTACCGAAGGAGACTTTATTGCCTACGTTCAGAATAGAAGAGCATCGATTGCGTCTGTTGGTACAGATCATATTCCGAATCACTTTTCCTTGTCCCACAAACGGTCGAGGAACTCCATCGAAGACAATTCGCTTTATTATACACGATCCAATGCATCCTACGGGAATGCACTTGCGGCTGCCCGCTCTAATCTTTCCACCGCCAACGTGAGTGTCAATGACATCTTATCTCACAACACGGAAGTGCTTTTGCCCGAAGCAAGCACAACTTTAGCTACAGAAACAAAGGTGTTACTAAAGTTTTCAGCGCCTCTTGTCGTGACCTTTTTGTTGCAATACTCACTCACCGTAGCATCGGTGTTCAGCGTGGGAAGATTGGGGTCTACTGAATTGGCGGCGGTCTCGTTGTCTTCCATGACGGCTAATATTAGTGGCTACGCCATTATTCAGGGTGTCTCCACATGCTTGGATACATTGTGCGCACAGGCATTTGGAAGAAAGGACTACAATACTGTAGGTCTTTACCTTGTCAGATGCACTTACTTGCTCATGATATTGTATATTCCCATGTTTCTCTTGTGGGTATTTTTTTCGAAGCCTATCATCACATATTTAGTGGGGGAGTCTCAAGAAGACTTGGCGATCTTGGCCAGTAAGTACTTGCAAGTTTTGTCGCTTGGAATCCCAGGCTTTATCGTCTTTGAGAACTTGAAACACTATTTGCAAGCACAGGGAATTTTCCATGCATCTACATACGTTCTAATTGTCTGCGCACCTTTGAATGCGCTCTTGAACTATTTGCTCGTCTGGGACAAGCATATTGGCATTGGATTTCTAGGCGCACCGTTATCTGTGGTGATATCCGACTGGCTAATGTGCTTCCTTTTGTTGGCATATACTGTTTATGTTGATGGTTACCAATGCTGGCCACTGCTTCTGCTTTTAGATAAAAGATTTTTCCAAAACTGGAAGAAAATGACCGACTTATCTGTCCCTGGTGTCTTGATGGTTGA
Source organism: Clavispora vitiphila (assembly GCA_030557995.1). Classification (NCBI taxonomy): domain Eukaryota; kingdom Fungi; phylum Ascomycota; class Pichiomycetes; order Serinales; family Metschnikowiaceae; genus Clavispora; species Clavispora vitiphila. The sequence continues at coordinate 292,634 of JANIJR010000009.1, forward strand.
GGCAGAATGGCTCGCGTTCGAGATCATAACGTTTACAGCCTCAACATTCGGGACAGATGTGTTGGCGGCCCAATCGATTGTTTCTACTACATGCGTATTGCTCTACCAGGTTTCATTCGCCATATCCATTGCTGCATCCACAAGAATCGCTTGGTATGTTGGAGCTGCCTCAAAGAATGCATTATTAGTAGCGACAAAGGCTGCTATTTATACGGCTGGTTCCTTTGGCTTCCTCAATGCCATAATTCTTTACTCGTTGCGTGATTTTTTTGCGTCATTATACACCGACAATGCGAAAGTGTTGCAAATTGCATCTCAAGTCTTAATTGTCGGAGCAATCTACCAAATCAACGACTTTTTAGCGTGTACAACAGGTGGAATTTTGAGAGGTCAAGGTAGACAGAAGATTGGCGGATACCTAAATTTAATTTCTTACTATGCAATTGCTCTTCCGTTTGCCTTTCTCTTTGCATTCTACTTTGATTTGGGCTTGGTCGGTTTGTGGTTTGGAATGGTAATTGCCCTTTTCTTCATTTCAGTTGCACAAGTGTACTACGTCGTAACGTCAGATTGGGACCAGATCATCAAAGTATGCATCAGCGAGGGCATCATTGAGGATGGAAACTTAAGCATCGATGCACACTCTGCTCTCCCTGCGATGCTGTCGAGTCATTTGGTTTAATGGATCGGGAAAATGAAGAAAACATCCTGCTAGTGAACCGCGGGTTTTATGTATCACTCATGTCATTGAGCATAAAAAGTATAGTGAGCTAAATACGAGTCAATATAGCGTACATCCTCTGCCTATTTCTCGTACTATCCCCATAGTCACGTATATAAGGCTTTCAGCGGAAGAGTAGATACAGAAGCGGCAATGGTTCTGGAAGCTGAACGTCGATCCCATGCGTGGAAGATACGTAATAATATACAAGCTGCATTTGCTAAAGTATATGTACACCGCTCCAGTATACTTTCCGTACCTTATTATATAACGTTACGCATCTACTTGCAATATCAAGGTCATTGTTGCCCAGTAGTGAAGTCCAAAGTATAACGACATCGAGCTCGCCAAAGCGATGAAGTATCAGAAACTCAAATACAAAAAAACACGGATCCAAAATGTACATGCGCTGGAGGCGGATCTGCAGTAATTTTTCCCGCACATCAACGCCTCGCAATCAATAGCATACATTATTACGAACAAGTAGGAACATAGACTTTTCCCGCAAGCTTCCGCGCATGAAAATGATTGCGAGAAAGAACCTCTCATCTAGGATTAGAATTGAAGCGGGTAAGTGATTCGATTTTCAAAGTGAGGATTCGAGATTCAGCAATGGCCACATGCAAAAGTGCGCCGAGTATTATATTTATACGATGCTATGATAACTCCAGCGTTGCATTCAGAGTTGTTATGTTAACGCGTCTTTCAAGTGGACATTTATAAAATATCTTCTCCCTAGACCAGCCTTGGCGAATGATAAAGACTTATGTTCATGTGGCTGCGACTCGCCTAAGTCAGTAAAAATTAATTATCAGATTCCAAATGCACTATTGGTCCAATTGTATATACGTTTCCAAATCAAGGGGATTGTATTTTCTGGTGCCTACGCTGGAGTAGAGGACAATTCGTATTGTGCTGGGTTTAAATTTGGGCCCAAACGATATTTTCACAAGCGAAAGTGAAGTTACAGGTCATGTGGGGGATGTGTGTTCACGTCTTCAAATCGCGACCGAAAGCGTACTCTTTTGGCTCAAAACGGTGAGCGCGGGCATTTTTTCCAGTCACAGAACTGAATTGAAGGGTGCTTCTTGCATGAGCACTAAAACTATACAGGAACGTACATGTCGTCCTGTATTATATGCAAGGGCGAAATATAGCCTCACTCATCCATGGCTTGACCCTCACAGTTCGAAAATATAAGAATGTAAAAGGTGATTGTCAGCGCTGAGCGCATAAAACCGAATAGAAAATACTGACGGAAATGAATCCCATCGTTCCATATATATGACACAAACACAATGCGAAATGCTGCAAAATTCTGCCCCAACTACGAATGATGTAGACTATGTCGAGGGGTAAAAATCTCGATCAGTGGGAATTTTGTGCATGTTTTCTGCTCACGCTAAATATATTAGTAGAAGTAGATAATCTGTCGACGTGTCTATAATCGTCGGAACTGCGGGCCACATGGCAAAGAGCTTTTCATAAGATATACGAGGCGTGAAAGCTTCAAGTCAATGACGCATTAGCACCAGCTCGAGGTGAAAGCATCGAAAGATGAACAGATTTCAACACACACAGTTGAAATCTTATAGCCAACTCTTTTGTTTTCGGTTACGCTTGCACTCTTATTGTACTATGCGCAGTACCCCTATAAAAATGGTGCAAAGGTGGGTACTTCCGACGCGTTAGACGTAGTTAATTAGCCGACAACGCAGTGACAAACAAAGTGGGCGGATTGTACAATTCCCTACAAACAACTAGTAATTCCACTATGGCGGACTACAATCAAAGCCACAAAGAAGAATATATTTCCCATATTTATCGAAATTGGAGGATATTAGAGGGCAATTTAGTACTATTGAAGCCTACGTGTCGTGCATTTGTACTTCGGCTGTTTGTCGCTAACATCAGTACCGGAGCGAGCTTTGGCGAGGACGTTGCATATAGACACACACACGCAGTAATATATTGCGTTATAGACAGGATGGGAATTGGCGATCAACACTTCACCCGTCGTGCAGATCTGTATACGCAGGTACTGGGAGACGTGTACAATTGTCGTATTCTACTTGTCCATACTGGGACCCCTGACCAACTATAGTTGTTGCATCCTCGCAAATTTAACCCCTTGTGTCACATATGCGACCTGCAAGTCAGTAAAAAACTTTATCTATGAGCATTGTCTTGCATTATGGCTTTTTTTTATTTTGGATTTTATAGCCTGCTTTTTTTCATTTCTGGCCGGTCTTTATATACCGCTGCTTAACCGTTTTATTCAACCAAATATTGCTTCGGTGATATTATTTTCCTTTCATTAAGAGTCTAGCCTGAGCCAGCTAATCTTTTCTTCGCATTGCATTCGCTTCCAATATCTTACCTGGTTTAACTGTCACTATAATCCTTAGTCCCTCCACCACTACACACTTCCCCAATGTACGGGAAAATTTATGGCTCATTCAGGAATAAGTCAGTTACAATCAACCAATACAAATATCCTTATGAGTCTTACAAGGCAGAAGTGAGGAGTCATGAAAAGACTATTCACGAATACTCCGAGGAGATTATGGAGTGTATGAGAGTCGCCATGAAAGAAGCTAGACCGAACATCAAGCTTTGTGAAAACCAACCATATATCAATTCTGTTGTTCGTCTCAAATTGGTCGACTATCTTTTGAAGATGCTGGTGAGATTAAAGATTTTGCCATTTGTTTTTTTCAAAGCTGTTCGCTACTTTGACCGTTACTGCCTGAAGCGGGTTGTGTTGTTAGACCAAGTCCAGCTCATCATCACCACATGCTTGTGGATTGCAGCAAAAGTATCAGGAGGTAATAACCATTTCATTAATTTGAACTCTGATAAAAGAAGTGAGGAAGTACAAACAATCCTGGACTTAGGATATGGAGGGGGCGCTAGATTTAAGGGACCCACAGAGCGCTACCGCATGCCTAAATTGAACGAATTGATTAAGCTTTGTGGCTCTCGATGCAACTACGATGCAGAGATGTTCAAGCAGATGGAGATCCATATCATGAATGCATTGGAATGGAAGTTGAATGATCCTTCCATTGAAGAGTACATGATTTACTCGCACGAGTTCAAGATTACAAAGAACATCGAGGCAGAAGCCAAACTTGGAGAGTACTTCAAAATCAAGCAGTTTGCCGCATATGCTGCATGTTATCTGTATGAACTCATTGGCTATGACCTGTTGGAAATTGCAAAGGTCATTGTCGATTTGATTAACGATACATTTTCATTGAGTGAAGCGGACTTCAATTTTCAAACATTGAATCATTCGATACTTGTTCATGAAACAGTTGTCAGCCGCAAACGCTACATTGATATTCGCAAGAATTTGATTCAAAGCATAGTAAAGGCCCCTTATTATCTTTTGCAATGCTTTGACACGCGCGGGCCACAACTGCTCCATTCACTTCTTACCACAAGCTTCAGGCAAGCTACTACATTGTCCCTTGAAGTGCCTCTCTCCAATATTTCCATCTCGCTGGCAATGTCCCCATCATCTGTGTTCTCAGACTACAGCAGCAATTACACTTGTTCATCTCCTGCTTCTTCAGTGAATAGCGGGGGCGACTATCTGTACAAAGGCGATCCAGATATGCGCTTCACTGAAATGTTTAACATTTTGAGAAAACCAGGAGCGCACGACAGATCACCATTTATTGAGCCAGCTCACGCCGGTAACCATCAATACCCCATATTATGCCCTCCTGGGCCTTATTCACGCTCAAATGGGAGCCAGGTTAGCCTTCGCTCAACTGCATCATCGAAAGAGCACGATATTTTTGACCACGATTCTTCCAGGTTTGGAGACTCTACGCCTCTGAGTGGACACGAAGAGACGAAATCGATATACGAATCAAAACGCAATGCAGTGTGATGAGGTTTTGAAACAATACACCCTAACAACAACGCTCTGTAACTCACTACATGAGCGAAAACTATGCATTTAATTTAATTTTGTTTTGTTTTATACCCGCCCCTCCTCCATTCCATTTTACTTCAAAAAAAAAAAAAAAAGAGTGAATGTGTGAGATCCGTTGAAGGTTATTGTTCAAGTTTCATTAATTTTCAATTCTTCACTTATACCCCATCGTTGACACCCAGATTATGGCCCATCCATTCTTAATACATAATTCATCAGTTCAATTCTTTCATTATTGTAGAACAGCTGCACTAACGATACAGCAAACACTTCAAGCTACATCTGCAATGCGGAGCAATATTAGCTTAACACATCTAGAATAAAATAATTAAAGCAAATAAAAGCAAAAAAAAAAAAAAAAAGATTGTTCTAGTATATTGAAAGACGGGCTCCGAGCAAGTCACATGTTCAGACTCTATTATATATTTCCTGTTCCCTAGCATCATATTTGAACGGCTGCCGAAACGAGAGTGGTGACGTACGATACTGAGAGCCAACCAGCGCATGGCGAATTTTGTTATACTGCGATACAAAACCAGTTACGTAGAAACCAGGACCAAGAATATACATTTCGTGATGAGCAAGCGGGTGCTCTCCAGCGCCGTCAATAATATAATGGTGAGATTTAACCGAAGCTACAATAATTCAAATACGAAGTAGGGCAGGCACTATCTTCTTTACGTGCAAGGAGTTGTTAGTAATTTCGACGGCCAAAGTAAGGAGATTCTTAGGGTTTACACGTATTGAGAACTTAGAGAAGAATTGGAGGTTTGACCCACTGAGAAGTCTTGGCCTGCTCCTAACACTACATTTTCCCCGAACGGAACTGAACTCAAATAAACCGAAGCTTGTGTGTGGGGCGCTTTTTTTCCAATGATACAGGTACGTCACCTCATGTCGGGCCCCCTTTCAAGCGCGGTGCAATAGACGAAGAATGAATAAAAAATGTTTTTTTTTTTTTTTTTTTAAAAAAAAAAAAACGGTATCTGCAATTTCTGTTTTTGCCGGGGTGTACCGTTACCGACGTCACCTGTACGACCCATACTGATAAGATTACTACAGTGTCGCTTTAGGTTTCTCAGGAGATTCGGGCACATCAAGATTTGAAAGAACCGTGAGCAGACTTCAGCACATGTCAGAGTGGCTCAAAACGGAGGGAACCAAGGTTCTGGAACCTGCAAGCGCGACATCCACGACGCTAAAGTGACAAAATCTAAGGTTTCATCCGAGAGCGCGATAGCAAGAAAAGAAAAAAGTAACCGTGCCTGACCACGTGCAGCACCGTCTAACGATATGTACGGGGAAGCACATCACAGACTCAGTTCATCTTGCGCGTCCAACAATTGCGTGAATAGAAATAACATGTAAGCACAGACTTTGTCACTCCACGGCTTTATGAATGAAAAAAGATTGTCCATTTGACTTATTTTTCCTGGTATCCTTCAGTCATGCCCCATACATTCCGGCTTGGCAAAAGTCCGTACACCAAAACCCTCACCAAAACATGCCGCAGTCGAAGTCGAAACTAGGCATCAGCACGGTGCCACATGGAGCTAGACTTTGCCAGAAACCAGTGAGCAAATTTTTCCTAGCAAAGCTCAGAGATATCTTTGCCTCTTGGTTTGGCAGTGGTGACATCTGGGGTTGGCCATAATTGTGCATGGAGGTACGGGTGTCAGCACTGCCTACCTTATTCTTGCTTTTGCGACGTAGATGCCTGGGCGAGGCGCGACTTGTTGATTTTATATAGGTCGTGTTACTATTTTTCTCCTCTATATTCCTGATCCACACCAGTCACATTTGGTCACAAATAAAGCTTAAACTGCAAGCCCAAGACAACCCGTGCAGCTTTACTTCTTCTTCGTTTTCTCCCCTTGCCAAACACAGAGGCTTCGTCTCGTCAACCTTGTTCCATTTTTAACCCACCATCGACAGAATCCTTCTTCTGCTTCATTCCACGATGCTTGCATATTTGTTTTCTCTCTTGTTGCTACTGTCCGCGTTTGCCGCCCCAAATATGGCTGAGTTAGAAGGTACTTGGTCATCCAAGTCCAATACTGTTTTCACCGGACCCGGTTTCTATGATCCAGTGGACGAGCTTTTGATCGAGCCCGCTTTACCAGGAATTTCCTATTCTTTCACCTCAGATGGTCACTACGAGGAAGCGTTGTACCGGGTGACGTCTAACCCACAAAACCACTCTTGTCCTATTGCCAGTATAACCTACCAGCACGGAACATACGAGATTTTGACTAACGGCAGTGTGGTGCTCACCCCTATTGCTGTTGATGGTAGACAGTTGTTGAGTGACCCATGCGGGTACAGCGAAGAAAATGCCCAGTATGTCAGATATGTTCAGTCAACCTGGTTCAAGACGTACCAGGTGTCGGTGAACTCTTACAACGGAAGGGACATGTTGCAAATCTACCAGTTTGACGGCTCTCCTATGCAACCGTTGTACTTGGCCTACAAGCCACCAATGATGTTGCCCACCAGCGCGTTGAATCCTACCAATTCTGCGTCTGAAACGTCCTCCTCTTTGTCGAGAAGAGTTAAGCGGTCGTTGGAGAACCAATACAGGACCAACGCGGTCAAGCGTTTTTCCAGCGATTCGTTTGACAAGATTTGGTGGTGTTCTGTGGGTGCGTTGGGTTTTGGCTCTGCGGTGTTTTTCCTCCGTTAGACTCGTAACTCTTATCATTCAGTTTTTTCGAAGCGGCATTTTGGATGAGTGTCGCCATGGTCGTTTCAACCGCTACGTGGAGATCATGTGGTAATTTATGTGCTACATAGCTCATTTGTACTTATTAGACACTCTTAGTTACTCTGGTCCGGAATTTCATCCTCAGTGGTGCGCACAGCCCAGACATAGAAATCGTGTCCACAAGAGGGGTGAATAGTAACAGTAAACAAAAAGCAAAAGAAAAACATCTTCTTATATAACGATTTCAGAGCTGACGGAAAATTTTGTCTTCGTAGTATCCCCGGTACTCCGCCATGGACGTCCACAGTCTCCTTCCCCCTGTACTATCGCCACGGACCTGCACACAAACAGGTCACTTGGTTATCATGACTTTGGCTGATTGATCTTTTAGTCAGACGATAATAGTAACACTACACAAAGATGAGTTGGTTCGGAGGCTCAGACCCTGTATCTGACTTGGATGCAAAAATAGAAGAAGCGACATCCGAGGCTATTCCCAATGGAGAACTAGATATCGCTGTGGGGCTAGAAATCACAGATGTTATCCGCAGCAAGAAGGTGCCGCCGAAACAAGCAATGCGGAGCTTGAAAAAGCGTGTGACGAAGGTTTACGGAAATCCCAACCTATTGAGCTCTACCTTGAAGCTTGTGGATTTGTGTGTCAAGAATGGAGGCGCACATTTCATTACAGAACTTAACACTAAGGAGTTTGTGGACTACTTGGTGGATTATGTGTTCAAGGTGCATTACGATATGCATTCGTACCAGGTGTACTCTTCTGAGGCCAAATATGGCGTCAGTATTCTTCTCTTGAAGTTCATCAAGGAATGGAGCATGTACCTCAAGGACCGGTTCGACCCCAACTATTTGGAACGCCAGTACACGCTGTTGGTGAACCAGGGCTACGAATTTCCCGAAATTGATACGTCGGTGGTGGATGTGGGCTCCAACTTTATTGATTCCACTGCGCCGCCTGATTGGCTCGACGGCAAAGAGTGTATGATTTGTTACACTCCGTTTTCTGTCATGAACAGAAAGCACCATTGCCGGGCCTGCGGCGGAGTTTTTTGCCAAACACACTCAGGAAAAAACATTCCGCTAGTGCTGTTGGGAATATTGCAGCCTGTTAGGGTATGTGACGACTGCTACGAAATTCACAAGAGTAAGAATGGAAAAGAGAGAGAACATGCACTGGAGCCCAGAAACAACGCACCCGCTTCCGATGAAGATGAGCAGCTTCGGAGAGCAATCGAGTTGAGTTTGCAAGATGCTGCTCCTGCTCTGTATGATGCACCTGCACTGGCACCTCCTCCCAAAGGAGAGGAAGAAATGGATGCAGATCTTAAGGCGGCAATAGAAGCGAGTTTGAAGGAGCTGAACCCGCAGGGCTACTCCGCTCAGCCACAGGTACAGCTGTATCAAAGCCTTCCAGAACATCAAAGCCAAAGTCATACAGAACCGGCTCTGGAGCCTGCCCTGGATTTCTACCTGAACATCATGCCCTTTGACGATGGAGCATATAATACACAACCGTCGCATCACCGCCCGGAGAATCCAACCCCAAATGTGCAATCTTCTGTCGCTCCGTTAAGAGCAGAGCCTACCAAGCCGGCTATGGAAGACTTGACTCCTGACGAGGAAGATTCTATCAACCTTTTCATCCAGTTGATGAACGGTATCAAGACTGACCGTGCGAAACAAGCAAACATCATCTACGATAAGGACTTGCAGGAGCTAAACGCCAAGGTGGTCCAGTTGAAGCCTAAGTTGAACCGGTCGCTTCGAACTGCAATTGAAAAATACGATCTCTTTTTACAAATGAGCAACAAGATCAGCACCATCACTCGCCTTTATGACCTGTTCTTGGAGGCAAAACTTAATCTGGCATATGCTCACCACTATGTGTCATCACCTACAGCAAATTATCATGGTATGGTATCTCAACACAACACATACCAGCCCAACTACCCATATGCTGAAACCAACCCATACGCAAAGTACAATCAGCAGGCGATTCCAAGCCAGTCTACAGGGCACCAATCAATATCTGCTAACCAGTCTTTAGGCTCGGTCAACCCATCGTTGAGTTCAATTGACCGGCCCCAACCAGTTGACCAGGTGCCCGGTGCTTATAACAGACCTCCTCCCTCGGGCCCTCTGGCTGAGTACTCGCAGGAATTGCCACTGCAAACTTTGAGTGCCTATCCTACTGGCGCAGAAAATTACGGAAGATCCCGAGTGAACCTGCAATCAACTCCATATCCGATTGAGGAAGGCGGGAACTATAATGCCGCATATGCTTCGAATGGTTCTGCTTACCCTTCGCAGCCAGACTATGATATTAAACCGAATGCTTCCGAACAAACAGACCGTCCCGCTGAGTACTCCTGCAAACAGAACACCGGATCGTATCCTCAGCAATCGTTGTACCCCTCTGAACCTGCGTATATTTCCGACGAAGAAGGTAGTGAGGCCGACAGTGTTGCAAGTCGGTATCCACCTCTTGCCGGATTTTCTGATGACGAGGCCAAAGAAAATCCTAACGAGCTTAAACAGCACGCATCGGCGAGGTACCCTGCAATTGACGTGAAGGATGATTTGGAGCCTACAAATGAGAGCATGCCTGAGGTCAACAGGATACAGTCACGGGAGTCGAAAAAGTTCAAGGCGGAACCTGAACCACTTATCGAGTTATAGGTTGAGACCCTGGGTGGATATTTTGAATTTCCGGATGGTAGTCGGACTGACTAGCACCATTAGCCAACGATGTCATTTTGGCCGTCATAGCCCGAATTTGTGGCACTGAATATATAAATTGATCAGAAGTATTTGTCGATAATATATAATTATGAATATCCGTTCGCAGTAGGAACTGTTGCAGCTGGCGACTGTGTAGGAAAAAGGGTCTCAGCCGTGTTTGCGGTGCCAACAGTTTTGTGGTTATGTGCCCGTGGGCAGTATTTCTCTTGCAAATGTTCAATTTTTTCATCAACCATTTTCTACTCACGGAAAACCCCACATTCGTACGAGAGCTGCCGCTTGAAGTCCCACAGTTGTTTCACTCAGATTAAGAGTGAATATTAAAACGATTTGTCGTTGCCGTTACAAAAATCTCCGCCTTATATCGAACTGAACTCCCCGTCAGATCGGTATTTGAACTAAGCTCCACAGAGATTTTACACCGAGAGAAAAAAGAGTACGCTATAGATGATCAACACTGAATTGATGGCTTCTTCTATTGAGATTGTTAATCAGAATGGTTATGTATTGACTCCTGCCGCTTCCAATCCCCCAATAGCGGAACACTATGAGGTTGGCGATGGAAGTGCATCGGTTGAAAGGGTAAAAAAGGCTCTCATTGAGCAAGTTGACAAAATCGACCATGATGTTTGTGATGCAGGCGAAGAAGATTCGTTTTTTGTGGCCGATTTAGGACAAGTCTATCGCTCGTTCCAGATGTGGAAGCAGCATTTGGGCCGTGTCCAACCGTTCTACGCGGTAAAATGTAACACTGATGCGAAAGTTGTGGAATTGCTCGGTCAATTGGGAGCCAATTTCGATTGTGCGTCCAAAAACGAAATTGAGCGAGTTTTGGCCCTCGGTTTCGACCCGTCTCGCATCATCTATGCCAACCCGTGCAAGACCAACTCCTTCATTCGCTACGCATGTGAAAAGAAGGTAAATTTGACTACGGTGGACAATGCCCAGGAACTTTACAAGTTGCGCAAGTTTCACCCGGAGACTCGTCTCTTGATTAGAATCATCACCGACGACGAGTCTGCGCAGTGCAGATTGTCGACCAAGTTTGGATGTTCTGTGGATGTTGCCGTGTACGAATTGTTACCCTTGTGCGTGGAGTTGGGTCTTGACGTGGCCGGAGTAGCGTTCCATGTCGGATCGGGGGCGAAATGCTTCAAGGCGTTTGTTAAGGCGATCCGTGATGCGAGACGCATTTTTGATGCCGGTACAGAGTTGGGATTGCAGTTGAATGTGTTGGATATTGGGGGCGGGTTTGAGCGGGAGACTTTTGCCGAAGCTGCGCTTGTGGTGAACCAGTCGTTGGACAAGTTCTTCCCCGCGACCTATTCCGAACAACATGACATCAAGTTTCTCGCTGAGCCGGGGAGATTTATGGTAGCCGATGCGTTCACATTGGCCACCCATATAATAGCCCGGCGAGACTTGGGTGATGACCAGATGGAGGCGATGGTGTACATCAATGACGGGGTTTACGGCAATTTGAATTGCATTCTCTTTGACCACCAGAACCCGAGTGCCAAAGTATTGAAACACGCAGGCAAGGTATTTGCTGAGCGTGAGGGTGATCGCGGGTACAACTTCTCCATCTGGGGCCCCACTTGCGACGGGTTGGATTGTGTGTCGTCGCAAACGGTATTGGGTGCGAATGTGGGCGTGGGCGACTGGTTGTATTTCCCCAGTGTGGGGGCATACACCTCCGCCGCAACCACGTCCTTCAATGGATTTAGTGGATGTGCAAATGTGAAGTATGTAAGTTCGGTAGAGCTTGGGTTGACCGGCTTTGACTACTGATCACCGGTTTCAATGCACACCGTCATTGCCAGGTGTAGAGGAGATTGTGAGCTTTGAGATCCAATCTCGGCGTAGTAAACTAGTTTGTCTGATTACAATCCGACGACCGATTGGGGACGACCAGGCGGTGAGTGCCCGAGCCGGTCGCCACTGACAAGCAAGAGATGATTTGTGGTGGAGCGTCGTATTGGTGTCGGACAGTGTATACAAGCACCGCGGCAGTTTTCCCATACTCCATACTTCCCTGTGCTCCATGCCGTACAACCCTGTTGTACGTAGCAAGCACTCGTAGTGCTGGCACAACAGGGGCAGCAATGGCAAGCTCAGTAATACCACCGCTGTACTGGAGATGACAAAAATGCCATTCTGTCCTTCCACCCAACATGGGGTGGGGTAACCTCCGTCTCGTGCCGGATCTGTGCTGTCACGCTTGTAGGCGCAGATTACGCGCAAAAAAAGGCCAAAGCCAGTGCCTTCCCTACCATATACGCTTTTTCCAACCTGGTCCCAGCCCGTGATATCGTGAGATATCCTGTCTTTATACGTCTTTATTGTCCAACATCATTCCATCATGTCCGATAAAGAGCTTGCCAACCTAGCCCAGGTGAAGAATGCGTTGAAGGTGATCACCAACAAAGGCACTCAAGATAAACCCCACAGAGACTTGTCCGTCTACGTGACCGAAGACGGCGAAACTTTAAGCACCACAGAAAGGGCCGTCCAGTCGGTCCTGCCGCCCGCCACATTCACTCCCGCCGATGAGGACGTGTTTCTCCCCAACGGTTTACCCAATTGCGACTTTATCAAAGACCACTTTTTCCACGAGGGAAGATTGCAGCATCACCAAGTGATGCGCATTTTGGGCGCCGCCACTTCGTTGTTGCGGTCAGAACCAACATTGTTGACGGTTCCTGCGCCTGTGACGGTGTGCGGCGATGTGCATGGCCAGTACTATGACTTGATGAAGTTGTTTGAGGTGGGCGGCGACCCGGCCACGACACAGTACTTATTTTTGGGCGACTACGTGGACCGCGGGCTGTTTTCCATCGAGTGCTTGCTCTACTTGTACTCGTTGAAGATCACCTATCCTACCACGTTCTGGATGTTGCGGGGTAACCACGAGTGCAAGCACTTGACCGACTACTTCACGTTCAAATCCGAGTGTCTCCACAAGTACTCGGAAACGGTGTACGAGGAGTGCTTGAAATCATTCAACGCGTTGCCGTTGGCGGCAGTCATGAACAAACAGTTTTTGTGTGTGCACGGCGGCATTTCGCCCGAGTTGCAGACATTGGAAGACTTGGCGCGTCTAGATCGGTTCCGCGAACCGCCCACCAAGGGGTTGATGTGCGACTTGCTCTGGGCAGACCCCATCGAGGACTACGACGACGACAATATGGACCAGAAGTTTGTCCGCAATTCTGTCAGAGGCTGCTCCTACGCTTTCACCTACAAGGCGTCGTGCCAGTTTTTGGACCGTACCGGGCTCTTATCGATTATCCGCGCGCACGAGGCCCAGGACGCGGGCTACCGTATGTACAAACGCACCAAGACCATGGGCTTCCCGTCGTTGTTGACCATGTTCAGCGCCCCTAACTACTTGGACACCTACAACAACAAGGCGGCAGTGCTTAAGTACGAGAATAATGTGATGAACATTCGTCAGTTCAACGCATCGCCACACCCGTACTGGTTGCCCAACTTCATGGATGTGTTTACCTGGTCCTTGCCGTTTGTGGGAGAAAAAGTCACCGACATGTTGGTGTCGATCTTAAACATCTGCACCGAGGAGGAGCTCGAGGAAGAGACGCCGATGTTGCCGGGTTCGGTGGTACTGCTGCCGGTGGTGTCCAAATTCTTCGAGCTGTCGCTGGAGACCTCTGCTGTTGTGGGAGAGGCAGACATGGCAGAAGAACTCACACTCGAAGAAAAGAGAGCGGCGTTGCGCAACAAAGTTTTGGCGATTGGCCGTGTGGCACGGATGTTCCAGGTGTTGCGCGAGGAGTCCGAGAGCGTGGCTCATCTCAAGAGCTTGAATGCGGGCTCTTTGCCCAAGGGTTCTTTGTCGCACGGCCGCGAGGGGCTCAAGGATGCACTTATGACGTTTGAAAAAGCGCGGGAGGCCGACTTGGTGAATGAGGCGTTGCCTCCCATGCCAGACGAGCGCAAGAAGCTCGAGGAGCAGAGACAAAACAAGATGCGCAACGACTTCCACGCGAGCCCGAGCCCCACTTTCCTGCGGCTCATTCGCCGTTTATCTGGATGAAGACCTCAACGGGAACAAACACGGGCAGTCGAGCAGACAGTGGCGTGAAACAGGTGTGCTGTTCTTATAACAGTGCACGTGGATACTTTGATAATATAATAGATTACATGGAAGCCATTGTGAGAGAGTATGTGGGTGCTCACGGGCGGGAGTTGCAGTTTGATTTACACGTTCTCCGCTGCTCTCCAATGCTTTGTATTACTGGTCGGATTGGGACGTTTTCTTTGAGTCTGGCTTCATTGCTCCTCGTGGCAACTCAGTCTGTAGCTATGCATTGAACAAGTCAGTACTGCCATCTCTTTCCTCCGGTCGCATTTCCACATACACATACCGTCACCCACACTACAATCTCTGCACATGCTTCCTGTCGTACAAGCAGCGACACACACCACTACACAACGTAAACTCACCGCGCTCACAGAGACCCGATCACCAACAGCTTTGTCTGGCCCAGGGTTTTTCTTCTCCTGTTTTCGTGTCATTTCTCTCTCTTTCAGCACTGTCTCTCTGCTTCACCACCTCACCACGTTCGCATCATCTCGCGCGCGCGCCCGCACCCATCGCACTCCACCACTACAACTCTTCCACCCGCATGGCCCGCCATCCCCGCATCATCTCCGAGTGTCCCAACGTGGAAAACACGCTCCCTTTGGCCACCTACCGCGCGCAGTACCCCGCATGGTGCTCTCTGACGGACGATGACAAGTTTGTGTTCCATGCCGGGGGACCCAACTACCTATTGCGTTTGACCCACAACACGGCCACCCACGCGGTGGCGCTGGACCCGAGCCTTGGCCCAATGAACGGGGCACACGTTTCCCTCTTTGTGCTCAACACTGTACTCATTGTGTGGGTGGACGCGGCCCAGATGGGCCTTGAGATCCCTTACACGCTGATCGGGCTCCACGCGCTCAAGGAGGACGCGGGCGAGCCGGTGTTGTACCTCCAGGTGAAGTCGAGCGAGCTCTTGAGCTGCGTGCCGCTTGCCGCCGACGAATTCGACCTGATGGTGGAAATCAGTCTCTGCGAAACTGCTCGCTCGGGTGTTCCCGCATCGCCGTTGTTTGCCGAGCACTACAACATCCTTCAGGTGTACGATGCGCTCTGCACGTGCTCTGCGTTCCACTACGATACGGAGTCTGGCTCTGACGACGACGACGGCACGGGCTGGATCACGGCGCAGGCGGAGGCTCAGATTCCGCTGCAATGGGCCAACATTGGCGTGGCAGACGACTTGGGGGACCTGGATACCGCCGAGCCGGACGGGGACGCCGGAATGAACGTAGCGTTTCACGCCGCCCAGATTGCCGGCTCGGTGCGCCGTCGCAACTCGGGGTCTGATGCCATGGCGAAAGTTCGGAAGATCGCGTAGCTGGAGAGAAGGAAGAACAGAAGGGAGAAGAGAAAAAGTGACTAGGGAAAGGCAGAGACAGGAAAGAAGAATACAACGGAGGGCAAGAGAGTGAAGACAACCAAATCTACCGTCTCGAGCTATATCCTCTCGAAATGGTATTTTGCGAGATCATGATTACTTGTCAGCCACAGATGCAGTGCTTCGGCACTAATGCCTGTCATTTTCATTGCCAATCTGACTATCAAATACTATTCCCCGGTCTATCGCCAATTTTCTCCGTCATCTCCATTTTTTCAGCTCTACATCCTCCCACTCTCTTCCCGTTCCCATTCCCGTTTCCATTCCCGATGTTCATTTTGGCCGATGCGCTCCGGCATACGGCTGCGTCGCTGTGATTAACCAAGGATTATCCGCATATCTCCAACGGCCGATGAAGACAGCAGAGGAAAAAATCTTGTTCAAAAACTGCTTCTTCAAGTTGGGCCAGGGCCGTATCTTCGACCGTGCAGATACTGCTTTCTGGTCCAACTTTTGGAACATGCCCCAAACTTCTGCTGACGTGTACGATTTGCTCACTGCGTATGACGTTCACACCGTCAGAGACCAGAACTTACCCAATTTTCTCTTGTTGATCCATACCGTGGCCTACAAAGTGGTAGATTTTTCACGAGAAGTATCGCCTTCTCAGCATTTGCAGCTTCTCACCTCGCTACGGCTCCTAGCAAAGCTCCTACCCTTCTTGTTCGAATTGCCGGACTACTCCTTCGCCATCGAACACCGCTTCTTTTGGCATGAAAATTTCGAGCCCAAGGACTTTTGCAAACTGCCAACCGTAGCAACGCTAGATTTGGCTCCCACCCAGGACTCGCCATCCGACCATTCCGTTCTCGGTGCTGACATAATCACCGCATTGGTCAAACTCTTGCACACACCTGACTTCACCGTGAAACCAGGCTCGAGCTTATGGGAACCAGGCATACTGAGCAACGCAAAATACTCTCCGCCAAACTCGATCTACGATAGTAATAGAGTGGAGGTGTTGCGGGTGTTGCACCTGTTGATTTCTACCTCATTCTACGAAAAATTGCCCACAGTGGTACGCACCGGCTCGCGGTTTCTCACATTCATGGTTTCGGCGCTTCCCCAAACCGAGATTGTCACCATGACCAATAACTTGGCTAATATCACTTGCCGGTCGGCCCGAACTAGACTAGGCGACTCGGGATTAACATACGAGAATCTAGTCTTGGTGGAGCTGCGCCACTTGTGCGTAACCTATTCAGTCCAACTTCTCGTGGCCATGACCGTGCACGTCAAGCCCGTAAATCTAGAATTCATGTCTAAATTGGGCCACACGAGTTCGCCGTTCAACCAGGTACGTGCTCACCTCGCCGATCTACCCAACAGTGACATGATGTTCTTGGTATCCCACTTGCTTGGGTTTTTGAAGTATCCTCTCAATATGGCTGACAAGTCCTCCAAACCTCAGCCGTCCCCATGGGCAACAGAAGCCATAATGCTCCTTTGGGAGCTTCTTCAGTGCAATAAGATCTTGCAGTCTGCCGTATCTGACCGGATGATGGCAAAACTAGTGCCGTATTTGGCCTATCACGTTTTTGCGTTTTGTGATGTAGTACAACATAAGAACCTAGTGAAGTTGGCCGCTTATTTCTTGTTCTACATTTCTTCGAAAGAAGCATGGGTGAAATCCTTGGTTCTACCCATGAATGATTCACTCTCCGAATTGTTCCCGCCCGAATTTCGTTTGGCCGGATCCAATCATTCCACTAGAGATTTTCTCATCATCCAACTATGTCAGACATTGATTTACATGTCATCTGGCTATGGCGCGGTCTCAAATCTGGAATTTACAAACGAGATCAAACGTTTCTTTGTGCCGACATTCCTGGAAATTTTGTATAATGTTATTCCAGTTGTCAATGAAACTGTCAGGGGAACTAACGACGCTTCCAAAAGAATGGCCAACGTGAACCCCATGGGTGGATTGTCGTATCAGGCATGCGGTTCAATCTTGCAGGTTTTGAGCAAATTCTCAACAAAACAAGCATTGACCGAGAGCAGCCAAAACTCCGAACTCCTTGCATTGATTTTGAGAGCATTGTGCTCTGCAGCTATCAAGAATCCAATCCCATCCCGTATGCTACTATTCTCTTTTGTGAAGAATGAAAAAAATTACGATTCTATTTGGAACGCCATTTTCAGCTTGGACTCGGATTCCGGAGACCAACATCGGCTGATGAATGTTCTTCAAGAGGGTGATGAAGAGAATGAAGATGAACAGGAAATGCAATTTGCTGGTGAAGCGGATTCTGTTCAAACACAAATTCCCGTTCAGATGGAATTCGCTTCATCTCCTATTAAGTCTCCAGACCAGTTTTCCATCAATTCCTACACGAGTAACGAAGATATCTCTGCGCCTATGTATCAATCCCTAAACAGCTCTATCGTGAGTATCGCGCCAGAAGATAAAGCAGGTGTCAATGAAGAAGAAAAAGAATTAGAAGATGCTTTAAGGCCAAACCCTCCTGCGGGAATGTCAGAAAAAGCAAAGGAGAAAATGCCTTTAGATGTGACATTAGCTCAAGCATGGGGAGGAAATGGGGCTTTGAGCATTATCCTCACGATCATTATCCCCCAGTTAAAGAGTAAATTGAAGGATTTATGGGCGAAAAGGGACGAATGCAATTACGACAATTTCTTTATTGTTCAGCAAATCGAGCACTCTGATTTCAAGAACGCTATACTTGAACATAAGAGACAGCTCATCTATGATTTCATGCCAGATACCCCGATTGACACACTTGAATTCAAGTGGAATAACTTGTCCTTGGGCTGGTACACCTTCATCTTGTACTGGAATATCTACAATGCTCAAGAGAATATCAAAGCATTCGTTGGAACCAACAGCAGTCTCATGAATAGCATTTCGTCCTCTATTGCTGTGTTCAGCAAGTTTGCAACGTCATGGTCAAACCTAGGGGCAAAAAACCTGGTAGAGGCGGACGAGCTAGCTTTCAATACTAAACACATAGAGCAAGCGTTAACGTCTCAAAACCTCTGGTCGTCTACCAATGTCAAACTCTTCAAGAGAAATGGGAGTGACGGAGATAAGTTTTTCAATACGTTTGGCTTGAAATTTAACAACTCTGTTCCTGGCAATACTATTAATGGCAACGACATAGCGAATTCGCTTGTTCGCAGACTCAGTGACTTTAGAATAAACAGCCGGTCGAGTATTGTATCTCTGACGGCATCGTTTCATACAAGCATAGACGAACAGCCGGAGAGACCTCGAATGTCTAAAAGAAATTCGGTTTCCTCCCTCCACTCGCTCAACACACTCAATCGCACGCGTTCCAATACCCCCAGAAATTCTTTCAGTATTCCATAGAATTCAAAATGCATTATTACTTAGTACTTTTTATTGCGACGCCCCGCTTTATCTTCTGCGGCCTCTTCTTTGTACAAGCTCGAATCCGTCGTCATCGACAATAGGGGCGTTCGGGGTTTCATCCACATCCATTGAATCCCCCTGAACTAACTCAGGTGCATCGTCTTCATCGTCGTCTTCATCGTCGGAAGCATCAGGGTTGTTAGGGTCAGCAGCGATATTGACTTTCTCAGCACGAGTACCAAGGGCCTGCTTCTGTTGGTACTTAGCGTACAAGTCGTCAACACGGGAGTAGTTTTTCATAGCACATTCCCTGTAAATCTTCAACACAAGATCTCCAATTACGAGAGCAGAGTCATTGTCGATTTCGGTATCGAACTCGTCAACCATGGCAAACAACAAGGTTTCTTCAATCAAAATCACATCTACTGCGGTTTCGTTAAATAAATCAATGATAACACCAGAGATCCAGTCTCTCTTTTCTGAGGATGCGGGTCCTCCCCACGAGTTTTCCACTGCAATAGTCAATTCCTCCCACTTATAGATAGCCATACACACACCAAGTTCAAACTTGGCCTGTTGTCTTGGGTCACCGAATTTCAACGACAGGGCATCGCCTTCAACTTCAACAAAGTCAGTGGGATCTATAGTTGCCATTTCTGAGAGTTGGGATTCAAAGGGCTGGCTCGATGATCATCTGAAAAAAGATCGCCCTGTAACGCACCCGTACATCTTTCACCTCAGACTAGAGCATAGCAGCTATCTCCGGGGTTTTTTTGAGAACCGCAGCAACTTCTTCGCCAGAGACATTCAAATGGATGATTCGGTGCTTTTCGCTTCGGATGTTTTGCTGAACGAGAATTCCGTGTTCCACTAATTCATTTACTAGATGGGCCATTTGAAATATTCGGATGTTGACTGGAGCCTGCGGGTTACTATGCAAAATTCCATCTCCGTACAATAAATCAAAGTAGGAGGCATTCGTCGAAATATCTTTCAACGATGATAAACTTTCCTTTGCCGTGTGCAAACGAAGAGTATTTTTCATTTCGTCGCAGATATCGCCCAATGTGTTCTCCGCTAAGCCAGTTCTTCTCGTTCTCAATATCACGCTCACGAGAATAAGCTTGGATCCAAAGGATAATGCACTTAGTAAATTTGTCAAGGGTGTATTCGTGGTTTCGTTAATGGCTTTGGAAATATGACTAATCTGTATGGAGTATTCCTGGTCGTTTTCAGGAACGACAGCTTGCTCCGGAATTGTAGCCAAGTATTCCTCTTCTGCGATTTCGACTGCTCTTCGGCAAATTGTCAATGCTCGTCTAGCGTCACCACTCACACTAGCAACCTTCCGCGAGGCGAATCCAACCGCATCTGGACTTACTTTGACTCTTCTCTTGTTCTTTTCTGTGAGCATTTCTAAACGATTCCGGATGATCTCTCCAAGTTGCTCATATGAATAGCCCACAAACTGTATTCTTCGAAGACCCAAACGAGACGAGATCTTGTTGGATAATAAACGTTCAGGCAAGTCCATGGTGTTTGCCACTGCTATTATGATGAGCTTCGAGTGAGTGTAAGTGGGCCAGTTGAAAAAATTGTACATGACATTCTGATTTTTTGTCACTATTTGATCAAGCTCGTCCATCAATACGACCAACGGTTTTCTATTTGGCTCGGGTACATCTCTAGCAAAATACTCTTCTAGAAGCAAAGCTGCATTAGTAGGGGTAACTTTAATTCCACTTAAGTACTCCCAAAACTTTTCGTATGCTGAGTTGGGGGTGAGAAGCTTGAGACAATTTATTTCGAAAAAATCGAACTCACGAATTCCATCGTATGAAACGATTTCTTTAAGACTTGCTATAACCTCTCTTATAGTAGCTGTCTTTCCGGTTCCAGGAGTTCCACTGACATAGATACTCGATCCAGTCTCCTCTCTGATGGCTGTTTCTAATGTCATGAGGAGGGTAGTGAATTCATCCTCACGGCAGGGTAAAGAATCAATGCGGGTAGAGGTATGCAATTTTTCTTTCAATTGCTTGAATGCTTCTGATGAAGTGTCAAGTATTTGGTTTTTGTTTTTAGATTCACCGACGGATCTGGATAATGACGGCAAACTCGATATTGTCGCACCCGATTTTACCTTGAAACCCTTCTTGAGAGGAGAGAGCACCGTCTGTAATCTCTTGACTGCTTCATTATCCCTTCGGTTCCTCTTTCTAGGTGAAGGGGTACTCGATCTAGCGCGCTTCTTGGGAGTTTTTTGCGGCTCGTCCTCTTCCTCCATATCAACTTCATTATTTCTAGAGTCTTCTTCATCCTTGAGTTCTTCCTCGAGCTCCGCGTCTTCATCACTTGGATCACTCTCGGATAGGTCGGTATCTTGGAAGGGATTGACGTTTTTTCTTTTTCGAGGAGACTTGCTTATCTCTAGATGTGTTTGTAACGAGCGAGACTTTCTTCCAGCTTTAGAGGGCGATACGATGATCAGGGTCATCTCCGCAATGAATTGGATCGCCTGTTTGTAGTCTTGCTTCACAAGTTTGATCCAATCCTTGAAGTCAAACTCGCTACTGAAGCGCTCTTTGAACCGGTCGCAACCTCGACGACAAAGAAACGAGGTGGATGTGGATGCATCGTTCACGCCAATCTGGGCAAAGTCTTCAGTGTTGAGAACTTGAGCTTTTTCAACAAAGTTTTTTAACTGGATGAATTCGAGTTCGGAAGTCACAAAGACTTCATTTCTTCTCTCTTCATCTTTGTATTGAGATGGAAGATTCACCGCATCGACACTATCAATCGGGATAAGAGGAACAACATGAACATCGAGAAAGTTCTTGATTCCAATTTGCATATCAATTATAACGGCATAGAACGAGTCAGTTCCCTGTAACGTTCGGGATTTCCCGCTCATCAACACGCAATCACCAGCATCGAGGTATGTATCATCGGATTCTCGGTGCAAACGAACATAGCTAGGATTTCCAATTGCAGCACTTCTCCTGCTTCTTCGAGAAGGAGTTGAGGGCTCAATTGACGCTGCTGGCTCGTCGAGAATGATTTTCCATTCTCCCAAATCTTTTTGTCCTCTAGCCATGGGAAATAGTGAAAGTGTAAGCGCGGCTTAGAAACTTGATTGATTCACGATAAACCGCGCTGGTTGCAGTCCCACGTCAAAATGGACCAAAGAAGCAATAAGCTAAAAAAATTCAGAGTTAGATAAACGAGTTAGCCAAAGGCGTAGCCAGTAGCTTTAAAAGCTTTCAGAGAGGACTGAAACTATAGACCAGATAGCATGGAAATACTACTACACAAGGTTAAAGAAATTATCGATTGGAATGCTGAATCGAATTTATATGCTGATTAAAGAGGTGATACTCGGACTGTGCTTTCCTGAAAGTAGCCAGCACCATGCACGCGCAGATCACAGTAATCAGAGTTGTTTACTAGGATCTTTGTAGAGCAAAATGGGCTCGCCCACATTGACTATTTCCTCGAGGTTCAACTTCAAGTCGAACGCCTTGGACAAAATGATTTTGAATATCTTTTGCACATTGATGGAGTGACTGGTAGAACAAAAGATTACTGGCGCTTTCATTGCCCTTCCATAGCGCTTGGCCTGTTGAGTGATCTCGAGTTGATCTTGCGGCAGAATATCAATAAACTCGTCATACTTGGTTCCTATCAAGAAGGGAATGGCGGTTTTGTTGAAACCACGGACCTGCCTGTACCATTCCTTGATTGAGTTGAGGGTTGATTTGCGGGTGAGATCAAACATGAATAAGATGGCCACTGCGTCGTTCGATACCAATGGAAGCATATTGATAAACTCTTTCTGGCCTCCCAAGTCCCATATCAGAAACGTGATGTTGGTGCTTCTGATCTGAATTTTCTTGTCCATGAAATTGACCCCAAGGGTTTGAATGTAGTCCTCGTCAAACGATCCCTCCACATATTTGACCATCAACGAGGTTTTGCCAATCTGAGAATCACCTATGAGCCCAATCTTTAGGGCAACTCTTGGTTGATTAGTATTCTGCTTTGGGGTAAGACAATTGATTTGGTGGTTTTTACATACTGGTTATTTTGCTCGTCCTGGTCCATCAGCAAGCGTTTAGTTAAATGCCACCTTCTATATTTACTTTCGGTATGGGGGCCGATTTGGTCATGTGACTAACACACTCTAGTGCACATTTGAAGTCGTGGCACGCTACATTAGGGAAGAGAAATGGTTACAGGGCAATTTCAAACGACGCATATGCTCGTTTCGACAGCACCTAGTAAGTTCACTAAGGAGTTCTGAGAGCGAGGTGTAAGAGTTTATTTGTTAGCGGTGGTGTGTTGCTCCATACATCCGATGTACAGATGCGGCAGTACGGCCAAAATGACACTATTGCTAGAGCCCATATAATTGCGTTTTGTTTTGTTTATCTCGCATGACAAAATCAGTTAGAGGGAACAAACAGACCACCCCACTGAAGTAGCAGACATTGAAGATTGCTTGTGAGTTCTACGTGGATATCCTGCACTTACACCAAGTGGCCAATACCCCGGTGGCCAATCAACAACGTTAGATACATCCCGGCAGTATATAGTATAATGTCATATATATGTGATAATTTGGTATCATATGGCAAACTTTTAACCTTTGACTGATTTTTAGATGAGGGGCAACGGCTGCACCACATAAAAGACGGTGCAGCAAATATTTTAGGGCACATGCCCTACACACGTGATACAAAATGTCGTGCGAACGACTATCTTGCCTACAGGACCAGCCCATCCGGAGATGGTCGCACCCGCGCTAGGAAAAAATTGAAAAAAAAAGTTCAAAAAAACTTCCATAGTAACTCTTCCTAGTACAGAACAATATGGCTGTTGGTAAGAACAAGAGATTGTCCAAGGGTAAGAAAGGTTTGAAGAAGAAGGCCGTCGACCCATTCGCCAGAAAGGAATGGTTTGACATCAAGGCTCCTTC